>CM053614.1:76761550-76797481 GCA_028646535.1 Procyon lotor
CATTTCATAATTTTCATTAGGAGGGGTGGAGCTAGCTTTGGTGGAGCCTAAAGCTTATGTGAATTGTGGAGTTGATTTTAAGAAAAAGAATATGGGAGGCACCCGGCTGGCTAAGTCAGTTAAGTGTCTAACTCTTGATTTTGGCTCAGGTCATGATCTCAGGGTCATGGGATTGAGCCCTTGTTGGGCTCTTTGCTGGGCATGGTGGAGCCTACTTAAGATTCTCAATCTCTCTCTCCCTCTGCCTCCTCCCAGTAAAAGAAAATTAAAGAAAGAAAAAAAAGGAATATGAAATTACTATGGAGATTTGAAGGGCCCCAAACTAACGAAGGATTCTGAAATTTAAGCTTCATTTTTTCTGAGGTAAATCTCTTTTGCCTGAAAAGGCACAAGGATGTGAGCAATAGGAACTCTTACACTACCGTTGTGAGTGTGTAAATCAGGACAATAACTTCAAAGAGCAGCTGGGCACTATCTTGTCAAGTTGAGGACACATGTCTTTTAAGACTTGGAAATTCTCTTAAATATATATCCTTAAGAAATGTTGACATATGTTCAAAAATGTTCATAGCAATGTTTGTAATAGTGGTGGAGGGGGAGGAGGAGATCCTAAATGTCCATTTACAAGACAATGGATAGAGAAATTACTCTTTGTTCATAAAATGTAATTCCATACAATGAAGAAAATTAATGCATTAGAGGTACACATAACATAAACTCATCTGACAAGCACAAGATCGAGTGAAAAAATTATGAAATAAGTACATTATGATTCTGTTTATATAAAGCTTAAAAACATGCAAAATATGAATGATTTAGAGACAAATAGCAAATGTATAAAAACAGGCAATGGAGGGGCGCCTAGGTGGCTCCCTAACTGGGTCTGCCTTTGGCTCAGGTCATGATCTCAGCGTCCTGGGATGGAGCCCCATATAGCAGCAGGGAGTCTGCTTCTCCTTCTGCTTCTCCCCCTGCTTGTGCTCTCTCTGTCTCTCAAATAAATAAATAAAATCTTTAAAAACAAAACAAAAACAAACAATGGAATGGTAAGAAAGTAAGGATAGTGGTTTCTTTTGTGGAAAAAGGGAGGAAACTTACTGGGGAAGACTATGAAGAGGTGTTGAACGGGATCTGCAAAATTGTGTTTCTTTTTCTTGTGGCAGATTTCTTTTGTTTGAAAATTGAGGTATGTATTAGTTTCCTAGGACTGTCATAACAAAGTACCATCAACTAAGTGGCTTAAAGCCACAGAAATGTATTCTCCCACAGTTTTGGAGGCCAGAAATCCAAAAGCAAGATGTCCCAGGGCTACAGGAAACAATTCCAATGTCTTCTTGATTGTCCTCTGGGAGACACTGGGTGGAGTACTTCCTTGCTTCTTCCTTGATTCAGGTAGTGGCCATATCCCTGGGTTCCTTGGCTAGCCGCTGCGTCTCTCCCATCTCTGTGTCCAGCATCACTTGGCATTTTCTTTTTTCTTTCTTTTTTCTTTATTTTTTTCATTTGGCATTTTCACTCTTAGTCTCTGTCTTCCCCTCTTTTTATAAGGTGACTAGGCATGTTGGATTAATGCCAAAATCCTTTGGGTTAAGGAGCCATCCTCCTTCTGTATAACCTCATCTTCACCAACGACAATGACCCTATTTCTAAATAAGGTCATTCTGATGTGCTGAGTTAGGACTTTAACATATCTTTGGGGGAGGCACAATTCAACCCATAGCAAGGTGTGATTTACCTGCAGTGCAATATGCAAATCTTAAATGTATATTTTGTGAGTTTTGACACATGCATATTTGTATTACTTTTCTATTGATGCTGTAACAAATTATCACAAACTTAGTAGCTTAAAACCACGCAAATTTATTATCTTACAGTTCTGTAGGTCAGAAGTCTGACATGGGTCTCCTTGGGCTAATATTGAGGTGTTGATCAGGGTGGGTTCCTTTCTGGGGGCCCTAGAGGAGAATCTGTTAGCTTGCTTTGTCTAGTCTCTAGAGAGATTCCTTGGATCTTAACCCCTTACTCCAACTTGAAAGCCAGCAATATTACATTTCTCTGCCTCTTCTTCTGTCTTTCCGACCACAGCCAGGAAAGGTCCCCTGCTTGTATGATTAGATTGGGCCCACCCAGATAGTCTCGCCATCCCAGGGCCCTTAATGTCAATCATGTTCCCAAAGCCCTTTTTGCCATTTAGGATAATGTGTTCATAGGCTTGGAGCATTGGGGCCTGGATGCCTTGGGGGGCCATTATTCTGTCTGCTACAGGCCATGTAACACCCACTTCATCAAAGTTTAGAACATTTTCAGCTCCCCCCCAAATTTCCTCTTCCCTCTTCTCATCACTCTCAACACCACCCCCATCCCCAGAGGTAACCTCTGTTCTGATTTCTATCACCTCCAATTAGTTTGGTCTGTTCTAGAACTTCATATAAAGGGGGATATGGTATGTCTTTCTCTCTTGCATGTACCTTCTGTCTCACTGAGTAATATTTTTGAGGTTCGCCTATGTTGTTACATGTATCAGTTGCCCATTTTTTTATTGTTGACTAGTATTCCATTGTATGAATATACCAAAATTTGTTGGTACATTCTCTTGTTGATGAACACGTGGGTTATTTCCAGTCTGGGGCAATTATAAACTTTCTTGTACAAGTCTTCTTTGGACACATATTTTATTTTCTATAGGATGAGAACTTAGAAGTGTTGCTGGGTCACAGGATAGAAATATATTAAATTCATGTGGAACTGACAAGTTGTTTTCCAAAAGTAATTTTACCAATTTAGTTTCCATCAATGTATGAGAATTCTAGTTACCCTTCATCTTTGCCAACATTTAGTATGATTGATCTTTGCAGTTTTAGCCATTAGATGGGTATTTATTTTCTTCTTCTTTTCTTTCTCTTTCTCTCTCTTTTTTAAAGAAGCAAAATGTTTTTCCTCAAACAACAAAATAAAGGATCTTCCTCAAAAGCTTAGCCCATTTCAATGAGGGGTAAATCTTTGGTGGAATACATTAGCTAACTATTTTTAATGCCATTATATGATAATAACTTAGAAGCACTCTTAAAAAAATCAACAGCTCTTGAACCTTAATATAGTAAATGTATTGATTTACACATATATCCTAGGAAGCAAATCTTTTCCTCTGCTGTCAAATTTTATCCTCTTAATTGACATGATGCCTTGAATTTAATACTTCTCTGAGATTTCCAAGATTCTCCCATTTCCTGAACATGGGCTGTGTTTTATTTATTTATCTTTCCATCCCTGGCACAGTGCTGGGAATATCATCAGTGCTTAAAAAGGCTGTCGAGTGAATAATACAAATAAAGAAACATATTGATTTAAAGCGTGAATATGAAAGACTAGAGTTACTATCTCTCTTTTAACAGAAAACAGAGTTTCAAATTTGCACTAAAATCATAATTTGACACCAGCCACAAATTGAGGTTGAGATAAATCCCTTTATATACCATTCTTATTGATGGTAGAAAAAAATCTTAATTGAAGTAGAAAATGAGCACTTATTAAAAAAAAAATCAAAGACTTTGGACACTCATGCTCCAAATCACAAAGTTTCCATCCACAATATTGTCTCAGATTTGGCATTACATGACTCACAACACTTTTGAGATGGGGGTTTTTAGTTTAGTTTCCTGGTATCACCTTATTCCACAACATGGTATGGCCTACCAACTGTAGTTGGTAGTGTATTCTATTAGAAGAGCCTCTGGATTAAATTTCTGTGAATCAGACCCATTTGGAATGCAACAGAAGGGCCTATCTGGGTATTCATAGGCATCTGTGGTTAGAATTCGGAATCACTGTGAAAGCTCTGTAAAAATGTGTGTGTGAGTGTGCAAGGGTAAATTTTTTCAGTGTCCCTAATTTTCTTTTTTTTTTTTTAAAGATTTTATTTATTTATTGGAAAGAGAGAGCATGAGTGGGGGGTAAAGGCAGAGGGATAGGAAGGGAGAAGCAGACTCTCTGCTGAGCAGGGAGCCCAACACAGGGCTGGATCCCAAGACCTTGAGATCATAATCTGAGCTGAAGGCACACACTTTACCGACTGAGCCACCCAGGCACCCCTTGCATTGATTTTTCTAATAGACCCCAGGCTGTCTTTCCACATGTGCAATTTGCCCAGACAGAGCATCTGTCTCTATTCCCTTCAGGATTTAAGGGATAAGACAGTTATTCTCTCGTGCATTCATGAAGACTGACCCTCCCCAAAGGATTCCAATCCATCAAAGAAAACAATTCCCAGTTTAGTATAAATCTCTATTAATCCCTCTTAGGATTGAGACCAGATTCTAGACAGAAACTCCATTTCTGAATGGAGAAAAAAGTATTCAAACAAAGCAGTAATCACCAAACAGAAGCAAATTGAACCTTCTGGTGACTTATTTTGGTCCAGCTTGAGACTTGATTTAGAAAAGAGTACACACACACACACACACACACACACACACACACACACACAAGGAAAAGAAGAAACTGTCCTATAGAATCTGGCGGAAAGTCTTCCTTTGGATGAGTTTGGATCAAAGCCATCCCCTGCTGAATATGGGGATGGGCGTGGCAGATGGAGGGAGGGGGGTGATGTCCAGACATTTGCTGGCATTTGCAGGAAGTACACTTTGTACAAACTTGAGGACAGTCACCTGGGGCTCATGGCTCTCATTCTAAGCATAAGTCACATTTTCTTTATTGTTTATTGTTCTTTCAATTTGCTTTATTAGGTGTGTAGTGTGATAAGACTTCTTATAGCAGTATTGGAATGAAGGATTACACTTTATGTGTTTGAAGATAACATTATAACCTTTCACCCTCACCATTACAGGCCTCCGTCCCAGCCCCATCTTCATTTTGGAGGTGGGACTCCCAGTAAATGAGTGTGCTGAGCCCTCTGGGATGAAAAGCCCAGTCTGGTCATGGTGACACTCCCTTCCACTTCATTGCCAACATTATTTAACATTTTGGAAGGAAGCCAACTTCATCTTTGGAGGATTTTAAAGAGTTGTCTGGGTTTCACACCAGCTTTGTCAGGGTAGAATTTTCTAGTCAACAGTCATGCTTTCTAACAGGACACCAGAAGAGTCCACCAGAGTCTCAACATCTGGATACTCCTAAGACTGGATGAATCCATTTTTATTTCTCTGCCAAAACAAAGGGCTCCTTTTTGGCCATTTTCTTAGTTCCTGATGCCGCATGGTACACTTCTTCCTTCTTTTCTGGAACTCTCCTCCTTTGCTGTCTATAAGCTTGAATTCTCTTGATTCTTCCATTCCTTGCGTCAATCTCCTTGTGGCTTGCTCTTCTTCTTTCTGCCATCACCTCTGCTCCCCCAGGCTTCATATCATTCCTCTGTTTTCTCAACTCTACATTCACTCTTCTAGAGAACTTTATTTTCTTGGCAGTCATGATTCCAAAATCAACATCTACCTCTCTTGCCACGCGTTCAAGTGCAGATCCTATACTTCCAGTTGCCTACAAGAATGCTTCTTTTAAGCAACCTTGAAGCTTCCCAAACTAAGAATGTCTAGAATAAGGCAGCAACTTAAAACCAAAACACAGTCACATTATTCATGGGTCAGGCTAGCAAGCCAAAAAAGTTTGAAAATATTCACTCCAATGAGAATGTGGAGAATTGGGGCCCTTTGTGTTCTGTGGGTATAGGTGTTCATTAGCACATACTATTTTTGGGGCAATATTTATCAACAGTTAAAAGACATTTATTAGGATTTAAAAATACATATTATTTGACCTACTTCTTCCACTTCTAAACATTTGTCTTAGAGATGAATATACATATTCATGAATATGTAAAAAAAATTCACATATAAGAATTTGCACTGTGGCAATGTTTTATAAGTTGCAAAAATAATAGCAGCAACAGTACCCTATGAAAACAATGCTGTTAAATATAGCCAAAGTACTAATTCAGGCAGACTGGTTAAATATTGCAGCATTCATATACTGAAATACCATATAGCTTTTAAGAAGAATAAGGCGTATCTGGAAAGCTCTATCTTAAAAATATGCTATTAAAGGCAATGTAAATAAGGCTTAATAACATATGATCATATTTGTGTATAATAAAATTTCAAGAATTAACACACAAGAAGCAGTTAATAGTCACTGTGTTTTGAGAGTAGGATTGGAAAGAGAAGGAAGGGGATTGGTTTTCAGTAAATACCATATTGATTTTTGAAAATACAATTTTATTGATAATGTTGAAAATTGCTACTTCTTACAAATCCATCTTCTGGTTTCACTAACATTGTCCACATCAGTCATTTAGCCACATGGCTTGAGGGTTTGAAATCAGTCTTGATTCCTTTTTCATTTTTTCTTTCTTATTAAGTAAACTTTATTAAGTTTAAGCTCAATGTGGGGCTTGAACTCATGACCTTGAGTTCAAGAGTTGCACGTTCTACTGACTTAGCCAGTCCGGCAGCCCTCCCCTTTCGTTTTTAACTTTCTCATAGAGTCATTGCACGTTCTACTGACTGAGCCAATCCGGCAGCCCTCCCCTTTCGTTTTTAACTTTCTCATAGAGTCACCAAATCCCCTTCCTCTCTTCAGTGTCTCTCAGCTGCATCCGTCCCTCTCCAGAAGGCTAACTCTGTCCTGGTCCTGATTCTTTGACACCAATTTCCTTGAGAATCTGGACAAGCTACTCAGTCACTCTTTACCTTCCTCATATGTAGAATGGGAATAATAATTCCTATCTTGGAAGGAAGGGGATATTTTACAATTATATTAGGTAAGAAATTTAAGTCCCTGGCACATAGTATGTGCTCAACAAATGCTATTTTCCATGTTCCCATTAGAGATTTTACCTCATAGCTACCAAATTCATTTCCTGAAAATAGTATTTTCATCATTGACTCCTTTGTTAACTTCCTTTTGGACTATGATCTTACCCTGGAATTACAGATGGGGCAAGTAGTCAGCATCATTATAGCTAGTGACTCTCGAGGCTTTTGGAGAATTTCTTCTGGAAGGATGAGGGGTTGCTGTTACTGTCACCATGGGTCCATGCTAGCAGAGTTGGAGGCACTTCTGAAGCAAAGTTTTCCCAGGGTCAAACCCCTTTCCTGCCACCCCTGAGACTTTTCTGTAAATTCTCATTGATCTAATTTGAGTAAAAACCAGTGGGGAAGTAGATGAAGCCCCAAATTCACTACTCAATGCTCAAGATCTTGCATCAAAATCTCGCATCAAGATCTTGTTCTCTCATATGTATTTTGCTTTCTTTTCTACTTTCCCTTAATTTGACTCAAATCAACCCATTTCTATACTGTCCTTCCCATGTTCACTTTCTACTTTTTAGAAGTTACATGTACTTGTTGTAAAAAAGAGAGAGGGAGAAAGTATTACAATGTATGGAAATATGAAGAATAAAAATGAAAGTTCCCTTCCAATGCTTCAGTAGTACTTGTTAACAAAGCTAATCAAGACAGTAAGATAGAATTTTGGTTTGTATCAATAGATTCAGATAAGAATGAGAAATTATAATCCTCCTTTCCCTTTTGTATCTGTTTAAATAGCCCTGACCTTTGAAGCTTTTTAAAGGGTTGGGAGCACAAGGCAAAAATTCTATTTTTCTTTTGGATATATTCATAGGACAGGCAGATATTACTACTTCTACTGTCGAACAGAGGAGCTAAAAGCAAGTAGTAGCTAAAATACGCAAAGCATATAAGTCTTCTAAAGGAGGCTCCCAGAACCAACCAAAGCTTGGGTAGGAGATACTATTTGGTATAACCAGGTACTTATGCCCTCAGGTTCTCTCTTCTTTCCTCATTCCCCGCCCCCCCCCCCACCCCTGCATTCTCACATGTGAGGGCGAAGCAGTGGGCTTACCTCTCCTCACTTGGCATAAATCATTTCCCACGAACCACTCTGTCTCCTCAGCCCTGGGCACATTCATGTCTAGAAGTGCTCAACTGTGCTCTCAGAACCTCACTGATCATCTTGGCATCTATAGGCACTCTCAAGTCAATATAATACTAATACTTTGGTTTTTGGACTGCACTGGTCATTAATTTATGTACATATTAAAAAATATATCATTGGGGTGCCTGGGTGGCTCAGTAGGTTAAAGCCTCTGCCTTTGGCTCAGGTCATGATCTCAGGGTCCTGGGATCGATCCCCGCATCGGGCTCTCTGCTCAGCAGGGAGCCTGCTTCCCCCTCTCCCTCTGCCTTCCTCTCTGCCTACTTGTGATCTCTCTCTGTCAAATAAATAAATAAAATCTTTTAAAAAATGTATCATTGTATAGTACATGGGCATATAATTTAGAATGGATTAGATGTGAATGTGGCGGTCATTTCTAAAAATATGTGCACAGATAGATAGCATCAGGCAATTGGTTACAAACGTCACCCAGCTATTGCAGCATTGTTCCTATGAGAAAATCAGATTTGATTCACAATCTTTTGATTTATTATACCTTTCAAAGTAATGCAACCCAACCCAGTGTAATTTTAAAGACTGCAGGTCCTGGTATTATCACTATTATAGTCATTGGATATTTGTTGAATTCATCATGAAGAAATTGAATAGGCAAGTACTGCCAGTTTTAATGTATTCTTTACCATGTAATCAAAATTGTAGAAAGAGAGAGGGAAAGAACATATTAATCATGGGCGCTTGGGTATGAAAAGGAAGAAAAATTGACTCCCTTTATTGAAAAGGGAGGAGTTTTCTTGACCAAATTCATTAATGTTAACTAATAATTGACTTTTCCAGTGAGTACTGCTTTGTTCTAATGTAAAAAAAAAATTAAAAAGAGGATTCCCATTGGCTTTTCTCTTTTGTTCCAGTAAACATTAAAAAATATTTTACTGCAAAACTTTGTGATCAAGACCAACCCAGCAAGGAAAGGCAGCCAAGATCAGAGGACAGGCTATTGTGAATTCTACATATCTTAGCAACATAATCATTAGCTCAAACATTCATTACCTCACATATAATTTAAATGAATTATCAGCCCCCCAATGTTATCTTCTACTTAAATATTTAGAGAACTTTGAGAAATCTCCAAATTGTGTTTTGTCCCATTGGCTTGTCTTTTCACTCTCCGAAACAATGTTGTCATAAAGTTTTGACTATACGGTTTCTCTTCTTAATATTAAGATCATAAGAGAGACCAGACTCAGCAATTAAGGTTAAGACCCTTTGGTTAACCCTACCCTGTCTGCAGCTGTTAGTTTCTCTCCTGTTAATGTGGGATAACTCATTTCCTTATATTCAAGTTCTTAGACACCCCCCCCCAATATCTATAAAGGGAAAAGTTTGACATTCAAGACTGAATTGGACATTCCCATATCTATTGTGAGTTTCAGGGGTACAAATTGCAAAATCCCTGCTTCATAATAACAAGTCAGCATCTCACTCTTTTGATGTAATTTTCTAAAAAGTTTGCTGTGATTTTTCTTTTATCATCCATCCATCCAACTGATAAATGGCCTAACATATGCTTTTACAACAACATTCCCAAATCCTATAATTCAGTGTTTTGTTTTATTTTACAGCTTTGGAAAAAAAACCATTATTTTAAAATTCAAATTAAATTATATAAATGATAACCCTCATCTCCCTCCTCCTCCCCTTCCCCCCTCCTGGTTTTTCCTCCTCCCCCCTCCTCCTCCTCCTTCTTCCTCTTCTTCTTCTTCTCCTTCTCCTCCTTCTTTCTTTCCTCCTCCTCTTTCTTCTTTCTTCTCCTTCTCCTTCTTTTTCTCCTCCTCCCCTCCTCTTCCCATCCTCCTCCTCCCCCTCTTCCTCCTCCTCCTCCTTCTGCTTCTTCCTCTTCCTCTTCTCCTCCTTCTCTTTCTCTTCTTTCCTCTGGGAAAATCTAAAGGGTCAGTTACTGATAAATTTCCTCGATGAAAATTCATGGCCCTTACAGGGCTAGAGAATAATCTTGCTTTTTTCTTGCTAAAGATACTTCAGATGTTGTAGTGAGTTATTTTAGACCACGTGGATATAGGCTTCCACTCTAGGAAAGTAGAACAAGGTGGAAGGATCCAAGGGTTGATACCATAAAGACTCTGTACTAAGCCCCCATAAGATAACCCTAGTTTTGTATTGAATGATACCATCTTCTATTAAAGTTTGTCTTGTCTAGGTAAAGAATTGTCTGGGTACAGCTTGTCTAGGTACAGCTTGTCCAGGTAAAGAATTAGACTCATGAATCCATGGTTCTCAAGGCTTCTTAAAAAATTTTTTTTTATTGTTGAATTTTCAACAAATAAGGAGACTGTGTCACAACTAGAATTAGTGTTAAAACTAGTGGCCATTCCCCACCTCCCATTTTTTTGGTAATGATTCCAATTTTAAATCATCTATCTCACTGTCTTTTAG
Source organism: Procyon lotor (assembly GCA_028646535.1). Taxonomy (NCBI): domain Eukaryota; kingdom Metazoa; phylum Chordata; class Mammalia; order Carnivora; family Procyonidae; genus Procyon; species Procyon lotor. The sequence goes on from CM053614.1 coordinate 76,771,925, forward strand.
GGCACATGAACTTATAAAACCCTGTATTCTCACTTTTTGATTGGGAAAATACTATATAGTTCCAAAAGCAGATAGCTTTTGACTTCAGAAACTGAAACCCCAAATCAAACAGATTTTAATGTAAAGAAAAAGTAATGGGTCATGCTACTGAAGTTTAAACTAGTTCTGCTGTAGGTAAGATTGGGTCTAGTTTCATTTCTTTGAGAATTTCTTGGTTCTGCTGCCCTTGGTAATTTCTATCATCAGATTGGATTTCCTTCATGAGAATGGATATAGGGAATACTCAATTCCAGTGGACTTTTTAGCTGGATCCATGATGGCCCAGCTACCTTTCCAAGCACCTTGCAGCTGGTATGACCACATGACCAGATCAGGCTGACCAAGTAAGATAAGGAGGGATGGAAATGGTTTTTAAGCCTTGTTCTGGGGGGTGGGGGGGGGGTTGTGTGCCCTCCTTCCACCCTTTTCTCCTTCCCATTGGATAGACTTTGGATATAGCAATGAGTCATCTTGAATCATATAGATGAAGGCAACAATTTTATTTTTTAAGGCAACACTTTTGAAGGCGAACCATCTTGAATCCTTAACAGATTAAGGTTTCCTTTTATTCCAAAGGAAAGGACTGTGAATCCCTGACCCCATACAACCACCATGCCAGCCTTGAACTGTTTATGCCTCAACTGTCAAATGGGGAGAAAATACTCCTATTTTGTTTAAACCACTATTACTTTGGATCTCTGTAAAGCGGCCAAGAAGGACCCTTGGGATCCCAAGACCCCTTGAGTGGATCCCTGAGGTCAACTCTGTTTTTTATAATAATACCCAAAGATGTCCACATTCTAGTTCTTGGAACCAGTGAATATGTTACTTTATTAATTTATTTTTTAATGTTTTTATTAACATATAATGTATTATTTGCCCCAGGGCACATGTCTGTGAATTGTCAGGCTTACACATTTCACAGCACTCACCATAGCACATACCCTCTCCAATGTCCATAACCCAGCCACCCTATCCCTACCCCCCTACTTCCCAACCACCCTTAGTTTGTTTTGAATATGTTACTTTAAATACAAAAGAAACTTTGCAAATGTAATTAAAGATCTTGTAATTTACCTTGGATTATCTGAGTGACCCAATGTCATCACAGGGGACTTATAAGAAGGAAACAGGACAGCAGAGACAGAGAAGCAGCCCTGGTCATGCTGCATTGCTGGATGGAAGATGGAAGAGCAGCTTCGAGCCAGGGAATGTGAGGAAGCTGGCAAGGCAAAGGAAGTGGAATCCCCTAGAGCCCCAAGGAAGAGCCATCCCTGCTAACCCCTTGATTTTCACCTAGTGAGACTGATTTTGGACTTCTGATTTGAGAAAGGTAAGATAAAATTTGTGTTGTTTTAAGCCACTAAATTTGAGTTAATTTGTTACAGCACCAATAGAAAGCTAAATACAAACACCCAGACCTTATTTGCCTTTTTCACTCTCATTCTGTCCTGAGCATACAGTGGAGTTTTCCAGAGGTTGAATGTTTTGGCAGCACAACAGATGGAACACATCAGATATGAGAATCCTGTCATTTTCTCTTAACCTAGATATTAAAAAGGCTTGCAAAAATATGAAAAACAATGCCACTTCTCTCACTGACTTTTGTTTTGCTTTGGAAAATTTTTTTTCACTGAATATTGTGTTATTCATATTAACCTATAAGAGGTATATTGTTATTTTAAATAAGTTTATAAATAGTTTTAAAATTCTCAGTTTTAATTTCTAGCATAGTAAATACTGATAAATATAACCCACATAAATGAAAGCTCTTTGTGGTTCTCCATAATTTTTAAGGATGCAAAACGATCCTCAGGTCAGAAAATAGTGCCAAAATGGGCTGCTGCAATTTTATTTTATTTTATTTTATTTTTTTAAAGATTTTATTTATTTGACAGAGAGAAACACAGCGAGAGAGGGAACACAAGCAGAGGGAGTGGTAGCGGGAGAAGCAGGCCTCCTGCAGAGCAGGGAGCCCGATGCGGGGCTCGATCCCAGGACCCTGGGATCATGACCTGAGCCGAAGGCGGACGCTTAACGACTGAGCCACCCAGGTGTCCCTGGCTGCTGCAATTTTAGATCACAAATTCACTCGCCTTACTATACCAAGGAAAGAGAGAGCTTTCCTCTCCAAACATCAACTGGAAATGCCAGGATTCACTCTGGTCAAACCAATTTAGGAGCTCTGCCCACTCTTGTACCAATCACTGTGACAATGGGAAGGATTATTCCAATAAAGTCAGTAATCAGGGCCCACGCCCGGAGCTGGGGGTGGGCTCAATCCCATTTAAACCACGTGGCTGCTACCTCGTGGGAGAAAGGGACAGATGGGTGCTGGGGAGTCATCCTGTAGAAATGGAGAAAATGAAAAATGATGATCATGGCAAACACAGAGCATTTCTTGTCAGGCTCCGTTCTAAGTTCTCAGTTAATTTTCACAGCAACTCAATGAGAAAAACAATATTATTTATTCTAACCCTCTGCCACTGTTTCAGCTGAGAGATATGCTTGAAGACTGTTCGAATGTTTCACTTTCTTAAGATTTTGCCCGAAGCTTTACCGTTAGCATGATGCTAGCAGTAGAATGCAAGGGTTACAGCACAGGTTCCGGGATGGGACAGACATACTCACACAACGCTCAGATTTTGACTCAGAAAACAAAGGGGTTTTGTTTTTCTATAACCTATAATATTCTTCATAACCCCCCCACCACCATGGTATTCATTATTGGGGCAAGTTATATTTCAGTCTAATTAAAAAGTGTAGTTCAAATCAACAATTTAAACAGTTTCCTTAGACTTAAATATTCTGTTTCTTTCAGGACAGTGCTCAAGTTTGTCAGATTTCTGGCCCCCGCTTCCAGGAGGTGCTAAGTGTTTTGGGGAATGGGGGGAGGAGTGTGATGTGAGCCTCTGCGGTGGGGGACTGTGAGATCCTCGGAGCCACATCCTGGACTGGCCGTGCCTGAGGGTGACTGGACCAGCCCCCACGTGTTCTGTGGGTGTCTACAGCTGAGGTGGGAGTGTGGCCTTCTCTCGTGGCTTGGTTAAGTTACCCTTCCCTTCACAAACATCTCAACCCTGCCTAGGTCTTCACTGGGCCTGAGGACACTATGGACATGAACACTGTTGGCAAATTCCTCAGCCAAACTTCAAACTCATGTCCGTATCACACACCCCATTCCTCCCACCCCAAATATCCCACGTAGGAGTGGATGTCCTTAGGGGAACTGCAGTGAGTCCCTCCTCCTGCCTCATCATGTTGTGTCCTGAGTTTACTTCCGTGTGGCTATTTCCAGTTCGTGAGGTGGCTCCTCCCAGGGTCCACAGCAGAAAGTAGAGCCCCTCAGAGCCCCTCAAATTTAGGCTTAGTCTTCACCTTACCTACTGCTACTCTTCTCTCAAGGACATTGGCACAGAGAAGGAAGATTGGGACACATGTCTCTTGCTGCCTCTCTAACTGTGCCCCTTTTCAACCATGGGCCCCTGGGAGGAAAAAGAGCAGGCTTTTCTCTACTACATAGATCTCTCCTCCATGAGAGTCTGTGATCGAGTCTTCCAGACATGTTCCTTGATGTGGGAAAGGAGGATATAAGAGAGTTTAGAAAACCTTTTTCTCTACTGACAAAGCCTGGCTTCCCAGCCTACTATCTTGCCAAGGAACTGAAAATCTGAGGTTGGATGTTTGAAGCAGAGCATTGTCCTTCCCTTTCTGCATTCCTGTTTTATAACCCCAAACTCCTGTCACTGCTCCCGGATGCGCCTTAGGCGCTCTGGGTGGAAGGTTCCATACATCTGAGAGGAAAGTATACAATAGGAAACTATGTATGTGGGGGAAAATAAAGGGACGACCACACGCTTAATAAGGTTACCCCAGGATGTGGATCCCGGCTCTGGTATTGATTCATTGTGTGTCCCTGGGCAGGTTAATATGTCTAAGTCGGGGCTTTTCCATGCCATGCAGAGAAAACAATAGAATCTGCTTTATGCCTGCCCATCCATGTACATGCTCACCTAGCCTGGCAACAACCCGGTGAGCACACGCAGTCATGGTTCCTGAATTAGCCATGTTGTCTGGGCTCAGGGATGGGTCGAATGTTGTTGACAACTGGGGAGAAAGTATTACTCCGTGACTTGTCGAAGCACATTACCAGTGCTTTGCTGCTCTGTCAGTTCCTCCCAATTCTTAGACTGTGCAACTAAGATCTCTGAATCTACAGACACATTGTTTGTTACCGGGGGAAGGGGTCGCTCCCCTTTCTGAGCTGTGGGGAAGCCAGACTGGAAAGGGGAAGGAAGGAAAGGAGAGAGGGAAGGCGGGAGAGAGAAGGGGTGTGGGAAGGGGGAAGCAAAGGAGGGAGTCCCAAGCGGGGCCTTCTGTTATAATCTTTGATGGTCTGGCTGACCAGGATAGAGGCTGCTGTGGTTCTTAGGTGGGAACATCCTTCTACATGTAATGTGAAGGGAGACTGGTAATTGTGGGAGTCTTTGATGGACAATTCAGATTTTTACACAATTTATTCAAGTAACAGATTTCCTCAGCTTCTGTAAAAACAGGCATGGAATTCTGATTCTGTGATGAATACAGACCTGTTCTGCAGCTCTAAGAAAAAGATTTTAGATTGCACAAAGTATAGCTAGAAGGAGGCAATATAGGTAATCACCTGCATCAGGGTTTGGCACACTTTTTCTATAAAAAGATAGATGGTAAATATTTTAGGCTTTGTGGGTGATACTATCTTTACTGCAAATGCTCAGTGCTGCTATTGTAGCTGAAAACAACCATAGATCATATGCAAACGCATGAGCATGGCTGTGTCCCCAAAAAACTATTTATGAATCCCAACATTTGAATTTCACATAATTTGCACTTGTTGTGAGATAGGATTCTTTGCTTTTTTTCCTCAACCATTTAAAAACATGGGCTAAACAAAAAGGCAGTGGGCCAGAATTTAGCCCCGGGGCTGTCGTTCTCTGACCCCTGATCTACAACATCATTTCAGAAACATCGTGGAATCATTCTACTTGCTTCTGCCAAAATCCTAGGATCCTACAGTGGGTACTTGAGTCTATTAGCTTAGGGATTTTTGTTTTTGTTTTTGTTTTAAGTAGATACAAATTCCCCTTGGGGAGGCAACACTTCCACTTACCAGCCTCTATGTTGCACTTTATGAAGTTCTGATTTTCAGTGGATTTTGACAGGCAGAAACCAGGAAGACAGAGAAGCTCTAGGAGTGTGGACCAGAGGAAAAGCTGGATTAACGGGACACTTGCGATGGCAAGAGAGCTCCTCTTTTTCAAAATCTGGCCTAACATCATGGAAACATTAACAGACTTTCGAGAAGAAATTGATTGAGTATGGACAGCCTAAAGGTGATGTCAATAATAATTGTTCGAAGAGAAAATCTAGGCTGTAAGTATCGATTTCAACCAGGGCTTTGAAGAAGCCGGTCTAAAGACACGTTGGAACACTTGCCAACGCCGACTTTTCCATTGACTTTTACTCTGTGGATGTTGTATTTTGATATAAGAAAACTCCGTTTAAGAAGCTATGGGTGTAAGAGAACAGCATTATCTTCCACAGTTGGCCAGATGGAGGGCTTGCATTCAGAGCCAGTCTCTAATGCTCTCACCCACATGCGATTTCCCTGGACTTCTTTTCTCCAGCATGGGACTGACTAGCCACGTGAGGCTACTAGACATTTAAAACTCCTAATTGATGAGTGCTGTCAGGTATAAAAGATACACTGGGTTTTAAAGACTGAATATAAAAAATATGTGAACTATCTCACTAATAACTGTAAAGTATGGTTTTTGTGTTGAAATGACTCTATTTTTAAAACTCTTATTTATTTGAGAGAGAGAGATTGAGATTGGAGGCTCAGGCAGGAGGAGTGGCCGAGGGAGAGGGAGAAACAGAATTCTCGCCGTGTGAGGAACCTGATGCTGGACTCGATCCCAGGACCCCGAGATCATGACCTGAGCTGGAGGCAAATGTTTAACCAACGGAGCCACCCAGGTGCTCTGAAATGACTCTACTGTAGATACATTAGGTTAAATAAAATGTAGGCAAATTAATTTTACCTCTTTCTTTTTAGTTTCTAAAATATGGCAACTAGAAAATAGAAAACTTTCACCTGTGGCTTGCATTTTGTTTCTGTTGGACAATCCTGAACCAGACTGGGAGCTGATAGGTAGCAGAGGGCCATGAAAAAGTACTGGACAGGAAGTTGGAGGCCTGGGTCTTATTCTTAACCTCTGTTTCTTACTTGTTTTAGGACTTTGGATAAGCCACTTATTTTAATCTTCAAAATCTGAGTATGGAACTAGATGATCTCTAAGGCTTCATCCAGATGGGAAAAAAAAATTATTCAGGCTAAGAGTATTCTTTTTTTTTTAAAGTAGACTCCATACCCAGCATGGAGTCCAACCTGGGGCTTGAACTCATGACCCTGAGATCAAGAGTCAGATGCTCAACCCACCCAGATGCCCCCAGGCTATGAGTATTCTTATCATTTCTCTATTATATATATTATTTTTATTATTTCAGATTATGGGAAGCTAACATTCTTCCTATACTTATCTCCAAGGCCTTGAAGATAAAACTATAAGCCACTTATAAAATGCATCATTTACCATTCCAAAGAAAAGGTAAGAAGATGCCGTTTGAAAATTGAAGTGTTGGTGTAACTATAATAAATTCTCCTGAGATTCTCTGGACCTTGCCCTGCCACAGCCTGTCACCTCTCCCATCTTCTGACTCCTCAAATGGGCAGACACTTGGCTGAGAGTTTGGTAAGATTCATCGCCAGAGCTTTATCCGGCAATAGCTTCTAGTGAGTTCCAGATCTCCCGCTACCACTGGCTTGAAACTGTCTCTGCTTTTCTTACACCTGGGCAGAATTTACAACATTCTTTGGATGCATTTGAGCCCACACCCTATGTCAGAATTATGAGTCTTTGAAGAAATAGAGATAAAGAGGGGAGATCCTTCTCTACGGACAGAACTCAGAAACAGTTAATGAAGGGATTTTGTGGGTCTGAAACCCCAAAACAATCTTGTTACTTTGACTCAATGGTCTTGTAAATAGATTTAAATCTCACTGTAACCCATGATTTTTGTTTATTATGTTAATATTCATATTTATCCATATATTACATATTTTCCTATTTATTCATTGTTGTTAGATGCATGTAGCTACAGTCCTATGGAAGGCATGTCTGAATTCATATCTTATTTTGTTTCTTTGGAAAAGGCGGATTTCATATGTATTTTTCAAAATAAGATTTTTATTTTCAAGTAGTTTCATATTTACAGAAGAATTGCAAAATAGTACAGAGAGTTCCCATATACCTGACATCCAGTTTTCCCCTAGGATTAATGTCTTAAAGTAGTATGGTACTTTTGTTTCCATTAATAAATAATATTAGTACGGTATTAGAGTCCACACTCTCTTCAGACTTCTTTAGTTTTACCTAATGTCCTTCTTCTGTTCCAACATCCCAACCAGCATGCCACATTACATTTCGTTGTCAGGTTTCCTTTGGTTCTTTTCTTGGATGTGATGGTTTCTCAGACTTTCCATTAATTAATTAGTTTGTTTATTTGTTTATTGAATATTCGGGGTTCTCTCTCTCTCTCTTTTTATTTTATTATTATTTTAAAGATTTTATTTTTTTAGAGATTTTATTTATCCATCTGACAGAGAGAGAGAGCATAAGCAAGGGGAGTAGCAGAGGGAGAAGGAGAAGTAGACTCCCCACTGAGCAGGAATCCCAAGACCCCGGGATCATGACCTGAGCTGAAGGCAGACACTTAATTGACTGAGTCACCCAGGTGCCCCTAAAGATTTTATTTTTAAGTAAACTCTACTGCCATCGGGGGGGCTCAAACCCACACCCCTGAGATCAAGAGTCACACACTCCACCAACTAAGCAAGCCTGGCACCCCTCTCTCTGTCTTTTTAAACTGAACTATTATTAACATACAATGTTAGGGGTGCCTGGGTGGGTCAGATGGTTAAGCATCTGCCTTTGTCTCAGATCATGATCCCAGGGTCCTGGGATTGAACCTGCATTGAGCTCTCTGCTCAGTGGGGAGTCTGCTTCTCCCTCTTTTGTCTCCCTACTCCCTGCCCCACCGCTCTTGCTCTTTGTCTCAAATAAATAAAACCTTAAAAAAAAAGAAAACATACAATGTTATACTGATGACTGTAGGAGTTAGGGTACTCTAGACAATCTGAGCAATAGAGCAGATGTACTACACACACACACCACACACACACACACACACACACACACACACACACACACACACACACACATTTATTTTAAGGAATTGGCTGATGTGATCATGGAGGCCGAAAGGTTCAAAGTTCAAAATCCGTACAGCAGGCTGGGAGGCTAAATACTCAGGCAGGAATTGGTGGTGTGGTCTTGAGCCAGAATTTCTTCTTTCCTGGGAAACCTGGTAAGGCCCTCAACTGATTGGATGAGGCCCTGCTCCCATTATAATCTCCTTTATTTAAGAAGGGTCAACTGATTATAGATGTTGACCACAACTAGATGCAGCAACCCCAATGTTAGTGTTTGATTAAATAACTGGATACTGTAGTCTCACCAAAGGGACACAGAAAGCTAAGCATCACAATGACTTTAATGTTTCTGGGTGTACTGGTCAGAGAATTTCTACAGGGTTCTTCGATTGGGATTTGACTGATGTTTTCTCAGGTATTTTTGAGTGAACTAGATTTTATGGGTCAATGGACTAAAGGATGATTGTGGATGGATTGTTTGGAAATAGGTTTCTCAGAAATACAATGTTGACCTCCGCTCTGGAATATACAATATATTCCTGTGATACCCTCTTGTTTGTATTCTGCCGGAATGTTCAATTTGATCTTCTGACTATTATTATTATTTAAACTTAAAAAAAAAAACCCCACTATTATTAGCATTATAAAGAGTTACAAAAACAGTACTGGTATTCCTTGGAGACACTTTACCCAGCTTCCTCTAAAGTTAATGTTGTGCTCCCTGGCCGGCCAAGTCCAGGGCTTCGGAGAACCAGGTGATCAAGTGCAAGGTTGCAGTTGCCTGGGAGGCGGGAAAACCTGCCTCCACACCCCAAAGGCTCACGAAATTCCAGTCAAGATGATTGCCACTGCAGTTTGCCACCCTGATGCCTATACCTGGAGTGGGGCTCATCCTGAAGGGAGTCTTCCAACGATCCTGGGACATGAAGGTGCAGAAATTGTGGACAGTGTTGGCGAAGGAGTCACTCAACCACAGCCAGGTGATACTGTCATCCCACTTTACATGCCACAGTGTGGAGAATGCAGATTTTGTCTTGACCCTAAAACCTTTGCCAGAAGAGAAGAGGTACTCAGGGGAAAGGATTAATGCCAGATGGGACTAGCAGATTTACTTGCAAAGGAAAGCCAATTCTATATTCCATGGGAACCAGCATGTTTTCTGAATATACAGTCCTGGCTGAGATCTCTGTTGCTGAAATTGATCCCTTAGCGCCTTTGGGGATAGTCTGCCTTCTGGGTTGTGGCATTTCCGCTGCGCCATTCTTGGCCTGAGAGGAGTTGCACTGGCAGCTCTCATGGGCTGTAAGGTAGCTGGTGCGCCCCAGATCATTGGTGTGGACATCAATAAAGGTACATTTGCAAGGGCCAAGGAGTTTGGAGCCTCTGAAGGCATTCAGGACTTCCTACGCCCATCCAGGAAGTGCTCACTGAAATGACTGACGGGGGAGCAGACTATGCCTTCGAGTGTACTGGTAATGTCAAAGTCCTGAGAGCAGTGCTGGAGGCCCGCCCCCGAGGCCGGCCGGGGTGTCAGCATCCTAGTTGGAGTAGCTGCTTCAGGTGAAGAAATCGCCACTTGCCCATTTCAGCAGGTAACAGGCCACACGTGGAAAGGTACTGCCTTCGGAGGGTGGAAGAGTGTGGAAAGTGTCCCGAATTTGGTGTCTGAATAAATGTCCAAAAAGATAAAAGCTGATGAATTCGTGACTCATAATCTGTCTTTTGACCAAATTAACGAAGACTTTGAAGTGACGCAACAGAGCATTCGAACTGCTGTAAAGCTCTAAGTTCAACAAGGAACCGTGCTCATCCTCACATCTACGTCCTGTGGTCCAGCTGGAACAGCCAGACAAGCAGGGGGAAGCTCCGTGTTGGGATCTGCTCTTTCTGAAATGGATTTGACTTCCAGCAGTTGGTAAGATTATGGAATTAGAAAAAAGCAGGTTCTAACCCCTTCTACAGCAATCCCCCATCCCCATGATCCCCCCAGCCCTGCAACCAATAAAACTGGGGTGTATTTGTTAACAGAACCAGCCATACTACCCTCTCCTGTCACCCCCATCTCCTGCCAATTTGGAATAGCATGCTGTCATGCCTCTGGCCGGTCCAACAAGTATTTATATACACCAGCCTTTTGTATTCCATCTTTTTATTCTCTTCTAGGATCCCTCACATATTATTTGATGATGCCCTTGGTTCTCAGCATAACCAGAAATTTGGGGTCTGCAACACAAAACGTTTGAGGAAGGTCCTTCTGCAAACTGTAAAACTCTTCCCTGTGCCCCAGCCCCGTCCTACCCTGCAGCCTCTTGGACTTCTTTCTGTTCCTTGGACTCACCAAGCTTTCCTGCCTCATGGCCTGTGCATCTGTTGTCCCCTCTGCCTGGAATAACTGTCTCCCCCAGCTCCTCACTTATCAATTATTCATCCTTCAGATCTTGGCTTACAACGTTGCCTCCGTGAGAGGCTTTCACTGATGTCCACACCTTTGTGTTTTGTCGTTGATCCTTGCTCTTGTCTTTTCTAACCATTATAACACTGTCATTATATATTTATTTATTTATGTGTGCCCTTCTCTGAGGCTTGACTCCCTCCCAGAAGGTCTGCATCCTAAGGGCAGAGCCACACTGGTTTTGTGTTTTTCCTGTGCTTCTTATCCCCAGTGCGGCTACACATGGTGCATAATCATGAATGAATGCTTCATGACATCTGCAAATGACAGTATTCAATTCAGTGTATTCCCCGACCTTTCATTAAACATATGGTGAATGCCTACTAGTGCCAAGTTCTAGGAATAAAAAATGGCTAAACCACATCCCCCTGCTTTGTTTTTTTTTTTAAAGATTTTATTTGACAGAGAGAGAGAGAGATCATAAGTGGACAGAGAGGCAGGCAGAGAGAGAGGGGGAAGCAGGCTCCCTGCTGAGCAGAGAGCTCAATATGTGGTTCGATCCCACGACCCCAAGATCATGAGATCATGACCTGAGCCTAAGGCAGAGGCTTTAACCCACTGAGCTACCCAGGTGCCCCACCCTCTGCTCTTTTGTATCCCCAGTCTATGGGAACAGGAATGTAGGCTGAATGTTGCCCCCAACGCCCCCGCCCCCCCAGAATATCAGATCCAAATCCCTGGAACCTGTAAATATTACCTTACTTCGAAAATGGCTCTTTAGAGGTATGATCAAGGATCTTGAGATGGACAGACTATCACGGATTATCCAGAAGGGCCTTAACTGCCATGTCATATATCCTTATAAGAGGGAGGCAGAGGGAGATTGTGCAAACCACAGGGCGGGAAGGGGATGTGGAGGTGGGAGCAGAGACAGGAGTGATGTGGCTGCAAACCAGGGAGTGCGAGCAACCACCAGAACCTGGAAGAGGCAAGGGACGTATTCACTCCTAGAACCCCTGGCGGGAGTGTGACCCAGGCGACACCTCAATTTTACCCAATGATCCTGACTTTGGACTTCTAGTGCCCGGGGCTGAGACAACACATTTCTGTTATTCTGCCCAGGGCTGCAGTAATTTGTTGCGGTGGCCACAGGACACCGGTACGGATGATAATACAAATAAATGAATCCTTGGGAAACAACATCACACATGGAGGCAAGAACCAAGGTGGTGTATGCTTGCAGAGGAAAGAGCTGTGTGGAAGGTATCTGGGAGGGTATCTGGGAACATCTCTGTCGCAGAGACAAAGACGTTGAGCTCGGATTGCAAAGATAAGCAACTGTTTTCCAGGCAGTGCTAGGGCTGGTGCCTGGGGAGGTCATATTGATGGGAGCAGTGGTGTGTTAAAGGCATGAGACCACCAGAAGCATGGCATGTTCAGGGAACTGGAGCATCTGGGTGGAGCTGGAGTGGCAGGTAGATGGAGAGGAATAGTGGGAATTGGGAAGATGGAGAGCCCAACTGTGCCCTGATTTTGAGCTGCCTTGCATATCATGTTACTATGCTCAGCCTTTATTCTGTAACTGATAGAAAACTAAGGAAACTATGGAGATGACTGATCTGTGGCAAATGAGACTCCATGACAGTATGAACAGTAGACTAAGGTGAGGTGAGACTAGCTCAGTCCTGCTGGCAACTGTGTTGCAAGATGAATGAGATACAGTTCTTGCTCTTCTGGAAGCTTAAGGTCTACAAGGGAAAACAAACAGGAGAGCAAATATGTCCTCTATCCCAGATACTCGTAAGGCCATGGCAATATCCTGTGAGAGATGAGACACTAAGGCTGTAACAATAGAGATAGAGAAATGGGGGTATTTGGGAGACAGCTCCTTGGTTTGTGAGCTAACAGACCCCGGAGATACTACAAATTATGGAGTGAAAGAGAGGGAGGACTCAGGGGTGCATTGAGGGTTTTAGCTTGTGCAGCAGAGAAATATCATTTGCAGAATTGTATGAGAAAGCTCTAGGAATTTAGGTCTCATTGAATTTAAATGCCTGAGGGACAGCCAAGAAGAGACTTTATGGGGGGGGGGCAATGGTTCTGTCTAGAGACGCAGATCTGGAGGTCATCAAAAAGGAATGGGACTTGAAGGCATGAAAGGGAATGAATAGGCCAAGACGAGAGACTAGGATCAAGGTCAGAGCCTGTACAGTACCAGTACTTGAATGGGAGAAAAAGTATGAATTGTGTGATATATGAAAAGTGTTATAGACATGAATGAATATTCTGGAGTCTTGAAGGTATTGATGAGTTCTGTAAATGACTTACAGAAGTTTGAGAGACTTTTGGCTGTCTGAGAAACTCAAGTTGTCCCCAGGCTAACAAACTGGGAACTTGGTTGGTAGCCCATATGTCTATGCCTGCTGGCTTCCTAGGATCTGGCCAAGGATCAGGCTGCGTCATTTGTTTAACCCGAACGCCCATAACAATACTAAACTTTTGACCAAATCATTAAGCAATTAATCCAGTGAGCACTTAATGATCTGATCCTAATTGGCCAATAGGCTGACCATAATGAAAGTCAAAATCCCTTTCTGTCACAACAATTGGACCAATCCATCATGTAGACATTTCTTGAGATAAGCATTTAATTTTTCAGTTATTAACAAATTTCCGGTCATATTGGCAATTGCTCTGAAGCTATATAAGTCATGTTTAAATTAATGAGGTCAGAGCTCAGTAACCTCTTGCACCTTCATTGCCTTTTCTGGGTGTTACTGGTAGACCTGAGGCATGAACAAGGGAAGAGTGAAGAAGGAGGGAAAACAAGGCAAGGATAGAGGCAAGAGAGGAGGAGAAAAGCAGAGAGGAAAGCAAGGGGGGAAAAGAAGAGAGAAACTGTAAAGGAAGACATTTATCTGAATTTTGTCCTAAAGGTTAGAATAAAATATTTCTTTTTTTAAAAAAAGATTTATTTATTTATTTATTTATCAGAAAGAGAGAGAGAGAGAGAGATGGGGGGAAGGGGCAGAGAGAGAATCTCATAGAGTCTCCCCACTGAGTGTGGAGCCCGACACAGGGTTCCACCCCATGACCCTGACACCATGATCAGAGCTGGAACCAAAAGTCAGAGGCTTAGCCAACTGAGCCAGCCAGGCGCCCCTGGGAAGAAATATTTCTAGTGATTACAGCAACCAGGCAGCAGTGAGGTGTAGCAGGAAGCATGCAGTTTGATGCCGGACAAACCTGGGCAGAGCTCAGAGCTCTGCCCTGGCTCTGCCATTCTTGTTGTGTGACCTTGAGCCAGGTAACCTCTCTGAGCTTTGTTTCCTTCATCCTGAGAGGTGGTGTGGCACAGAGTGAAGAGCTGCATTTCTCCAGCCGGGTTTAAATCCTGATTCTGCCTTGTACCAGCTGCATGACCTTGGGCAAGTTACCTAACCTTTCAATATCTCAGTGTCCTCATGTTCTCAAGTGGGGATAATACAGAATCTGCTTTATCTGGTTGTTGTGACTCTCCAGCGAGGTAATACTTGGAAAGCATGCAGAAGAGTGTGTTTGACAGTGTTAGCCATTAGCTATAAAGTTGCATCAGTTTGACTGAAACTTATTTGTGAAAGCTCCTAGCCCAGTGCTTGGCTTATGGAGATGATCAGAAACTGTGAATCATCTTCCCGTTTCGATTCCTTAGATGTCCCAGATGGGGGAAGAATGGCGGCTTCTTAACTTCTCTTTCTCCATTAGGGTGCATCCAAACCCACTTGGACCAGGCTCTTCGGATTCCCCCATCCACAGCCTGGTCTCACATGGTCCTGGGCCAAACAGATGGAGCTCTGGGGGAAAGAGGGCTTTAATGGGTTGTTGTTTCCCAAAGCAACCTGAAGACTAGTTACAAATGTCTAATATCTTCATGGTTAACTTTGCAATGGCTTCTAAACCTCAGGACTTTGGATTTAGAGGTGGACTATGCATGGTATGCTGATGGAGACAACGACCCAGAAGAGAGATCTGAGAGGGCAGAAACCAAAGTCAGTACTGGTAAAGCCCCAGAACTGGAAGGTCACTGGAGGGTTCATACTTGTGAGTGTGATTTGAGTGCAGACTGTGGCATGCAAGATCAAAGCAAGTATTTTTGCTTCTTTCCTCCTAACAAATGGGGGTATATACCACACACACACACACACACACACACACACACACACACACACACTCTTCCGTTTACATAATTCATTAGCTGCATGAAACCAAACCTCATGGATAAAAAAAACAAAAACAAAAAGGGCCAAGCTTTCCCTATTTAGCACAATTCTTGCAACCCTGAAGTCAAACATTGGGCAGACATAAATCCTGAGTGGAAAGGCCTCTGGGAATGAATGTGGAGCGCTCTGCCTGGTGATTTCACTCCTGCAATGAGAGGAGCACAAAAGGTACCTCCTTCCACTTCTTGTGGCCCCCGGATCACCCCTACCTTCCTGTGATTTCCTACTTGCCTTTCCTGCCCTGCTCCGGGGACTGTAAGGAGCCAAGAGACATCCCTTCGGTGCCAGTCAATGTAGATGATGTCACGTAAACAGTTAAGGGGGCAAGGTTTGAGCACGTGGAGCTGGCATCCAGCTACCAAAGTTGGCCACATTCACACAGAAGAGGTATAAGCCGCACTACTTTTGTACCTTCTCCTTGCCTCATTTTTATTACCTCCAAAATAATAATATTGATAGAATCTACTGCACAGGCTTGCTGTGGGGATGGAACGAGATGATTAAATGAGATCAAGTGATTAGCCCAGGCTCGGATTCAAGTTTAGCAGTCAATACCTACATAGTTGCTATTGCTTTCTTTTTCTTTTTCTCTTCTCTTCTCTTCTCTTCTCTTCTCTTCTCTTTCTTTCTTTCTTTCTTTTTTTTCTTTTTTTTTTTTCTTTTTTTTTTTTAAGATTTTACTTATTTATTCTGTAGAGACAGAGAGAGAGAGAGACAGAGGGAGAAGCAGGCTCCCTGCAGAGCAGGGAGTCCCATGTGGGACTTGATTCCAATCCCAGGACCCCAGGATCATGACCAGAGCCCAAAGGCAGACATTTAACCAACTGAGTCACCCAGTTGCTATTGTTTCCAGTAGCTCAAGGTTAAGGCCAAATACAAGACCCATGGTGGGGAAGATTTTTTTTTTAAAGGTTTTTATTTATTTATTTGACAGAGAGAGATCACAAGTAGGCAGAGAGGCAGGCAGAGAGAGGAGGAAGCAGGCTCCCTGCTGAGCAGAGAGCCCGATGCAGGGCTCGATCCCAGGACCCTGAGATCATGACCCGAGCCGAAGGCAGAGGCTCTAACCCACTGAGCCACCCAGGTGCCCCTGGAGAAGATTTTTTGTCCTCCCTGGAGTGGATGAACACTTTTCCCAATGCGCAGGAGAAATCACGTTTGTCATAAATACAGCAATGCGTTAATCACACTGCTTTTATTGGAATACGGCTTTTTGAAGTGTTTACTGTGCCAGGTTATCCTCCATGAACTGCTGTCAAGGTCGCATGTCAATTGGCTTGGAATTACTGATTAAGCGTCATTACTAAATATCTACCCCTTCCACCCTATATGTGGAAGCCAGAGCTGCCCAAAGGGGTGTGAAGACTCCTGACAAACATTTTCCAAAGATAATCCAGACAGGAGGACTGCTAACACTTGCCAAGTCCAGACTTGGGTGTGGGAGACGGTGGGGTGTGCAGTCACGCCTGTATTTTTACCGCCCAGCTGGTCTTGTGAAGACTTTAGCCAGGGGAACATCTCTCTCTTCATATTGGCTTCTGCTTCTCTCTTGGTCATATCCCAAGATCCTCTGGGGAAGATGGGTGGGGGGCGAGGGGCAAATTTGTCTTGTCTTTAGGGTTTGACCTCAGCAGGGCGCACTGGCTTCTCCTTGTCCATGCTCCGAACACCACATTGAGAGATAAGGTATAATCAGAAGGTAAATAGAAGAAAAAGATATTTCTTGGAGGTGTGGGGGAAGCAGAGAGGAGAAATTCAGGTGATATATAGGGGCACATCATCAGAGTAGAGTCAGCATGGGAAGTTCATTGGCAGGAACAGGATCGATGTTGCCCTGAAAAATGAAGGCTGGTGGCCCCTCTGTGTCCCAATATACTCTCCTAGGGGCCCCAGGAGGAAGCTGGTTGTGATGGGGGCTTGGGGAGGGGGGACTCTGGCCTCTGCAGGGACAATCTGTCTACTCTGCCCAGCTCCCTGGCCTGTCTGTCTTTGTCACTGTCACTTGCATGTGCATAGAAAGCCCTCAATTTTGGTTGCATGAATGAAAGAACGGGGGTTTGGGGACTCTGTATATTAAAATTCCAATTCGTGTGTGTGTGCTAGCCAGAAAGCCTGGAAAGAGTGTGACTTATCACTAAAACTATATTCCCCCTGTCCTCCTAAGCAAAGTCTTAGAGGATCAGAGAAATAATGTATTTTTTTTTTCCTTTTTCTTTCTTTCTTAGGGAGAGCGAGCAGGAGCAGGAGCGGTGGAGGAAGGGGTGGAGGGAGAGGGAGAGAGAATCTCAAGTGGATTCTGTGCTGAGCTCAGAGCCTGAAACAGGGCTCAGTCTCACAACCCTGAGATCATGGCTTGAGCCAAATCAAGCCTCAGAGGCTTAATGGACTGAGCCACCCAGGTGCCCCTGCATTTTTGTTTTGTTTTGCTTTTTACTAAACCTTTCTTTCAGAGAGGTCTTGGAAGATTTGGCTCTAATTCACCTGTAGAGGATTCATAAAGGGCAAAGATACATATCACAGACTCCCATCAGGTACATTCCTCCTGAAGCACAGAGCAAACTGGCCAAGAATGCAGTGAGCCCCACCCTGAACCAACACCATGGAGACTGTGAGATGGGAACAGATACACAGTGAGGCAGCAGGTAATTTTAAGTGGCCCCCCCAGCACCAAATGCCATCCCCATCAGATTCCTTCCAGCATAAATCAAGCACCAACCTAGACTTAAACTTAGGAGCAGGAGGTAAACACCTAGAAGGAAACGGGAATGTGGATGTGATACAAAGGACAGGAATGGAGAAGCTAGTAACTAAATTTTAACCACTGTCTCTTCCAAAGTATGAGGACAGCAGGGCTGGAGACAGAACACCTATTCACCTAGCAATGACACAGAGTTTATTGTGGGCAGGGAAGGGTTCCTCTCACTAGATGTCCTGCCATTTGCTACTTTGCTGCAGGGAAATACTGGATTGCAAAGCCAAGGGCGTGACCCTTTAGCAAGTGCATGTATACAGTTAAGCCCACTTTCGCTGGGCGGTGGCTGCTGTTCACACAGTAAGTACCAAGTACACATGTTCCTCACATGCTCAGGATTTTTTTCCATATCACAGAATCCAACAAATAATTCTCCACAGCCTGCAGCTACTGCTCCCTGGATCATTCCCAAGTCTGACTTAGGGCATAAAGGGGAACGTGGGTCCCAACACCATTAACCACCACGCCCACGCTCTAGTTGACATGCTTCCCTTCTTGGTTTAATCTGAAATTGGTCTTCCTGATTAAGGCAAAGGGCTTTTTAAAGTCTCCATTAAAAACTTTTTTTATACCACTAATACCCATTAGTTCTGGTTAGTTTATTATTTTCCTGCACCTGAGTAAGACCCGGAGGGTAAGGTAGGCAGCAAGGCAGGGAGAAGTGGGGGTTTTGGGGGGGTGCAGGGAGCGGGGAGGGGAGGGCTCTGAGTTCTGACCTCTCACGTGCTAGAGACACCTGCCGAGAAGCCAAACACGTTCCATCTAGAGGGGAAATGGGAGGCAGCTGGAATTGTAAATGACATCAAACTATCAACAGGTATTTATTGATGATCTGTTCTAGGCCCTGGGGGATAACAGTAAGTCAAAGAGTGAAAAAAATCTCTTCTCCCCTTGAGTTTCTATCCTGGCGAGGAGGGACCTGCCGTGGGTGACCCAAGTAAATCACATATTCAGAGTTTCAGAGGAACATCAGTGAAGGGGAACACAGAGGCCAGGGTGGAGAGGATGAGGAGTGTGTGGCTGAACTGGGTGGTCGAGGATGAACCTATTGATATGGTGAACTTTGAGCCCAGTGTCCAGGGCAGTGCAGGAGTGAGCCATCAGGCCGTCCGCAAGGAGCGTCCCCGGCAGAGAGAAGAAAGGGTACAAAGCGTCCACCATGTGAAACTGAATCACATGTGTTACGAAAACCCTCAGTGAGAAATGTTGTTTGGTGGTTCCCGCAGACGTAGTGTTTGACAAATGGGGATAAATAATTAATATATAAGCCTATAATTTAAACATTTGGCCTATAATTACCAGAGAAGAAATCGATATTTGAATCTTGGACTATGGTTTAAGTAGGAAATTATGTCTTAAAATGACCTCTTCATTAGGAAAAGCTTTAACTTATTAATTAATAATTTACCGGCGATTAATAATTTAATAATTACCCAGAAGCTCTTGCATAACGTATTGATCAAACCTAATTCTTATGTATTTTAGAGGTGTCTGAGTTCACGCTTCGGGATTGCACAGGGCAAAGGTATTGGGGTACAACTGGGGTTTCAGGGTAGTTCAACATGTGTCCTTGCACCGCAGACAGGCGAGGGAGTTTTCCTAGGACCCCTTTGCGAGAGGCTTCTCACTCTCTGTGACCTAAGCACCTCCCAAAGTCCCCACCTCTAATTACCATCACACTGGGGATTAGATTTCAACATATGAATTTTAGGGGAGCGCACTTTGCGCTGGGAACCACGTGAGGTGTTTGGGTTACTACAGGAAACAAAACAAAAATGATGCTTGCTTTCACGGGGCTTTTAGCTCCAGGAAAATGGAGGTGACAAGCAAGTCAATCAATAAAGAATAGAACGTAAAAGATCAGGGAAGCAAACCGACAGGGCATGGTGGCAGCATAACCACAGGCAGTCAGTCTAGCCCCGGAGGATCTAGAAGAGCCTCTCAGAGGAGATGACGGTGAAGCAGACATCCGGAGGATCAGCAGGAGCCACTCAGGGAAGCCACGGGGAGAGAACACCCCCAGCGGAGGGAACAGTGCGCCCAGCGCGGCGGGGGTGGGAGGGCAGCTGTGCCCACGAGGGGCCAGCGTGGGCAGGGCGGGGCGAGTCTGGGCAGGGCGGGGCGAGTCTGCGAGGAGCAATAGCTACTCTTTCACGAGACACGCAGACCAGTAGTGTTCCTTTGGTATAGGGATCACACAGATGCAAACTTATCTTGCAGGAGCCAAGAAGGGGGCTTGCCTTTCTCTTATGAAGAAGAGATATCGTTTATATTTAAAGTCAGGTTAACTGGGATCCAGTGTACATACAATAAAGTGCATGCATTTTAATATACATTTTTATGAGTTTTGACTAGCACATATAGTCGTGTAGCCATCACTGCACTCATAATATGGAATGGTTCCATCATCCAGAAAAATCCCCTTTTGGTCACTTCCTCTTCCACCTGCAGGCTCCTGGCAACCATGGATGTGTTTTCTGTCCCTGTAGTTTTTGTCTAACTGAAATCATACATCACATCATGCTTTCTGAATCTGGCTTCTTCACTTAACAGAATGCATTTGAGTTTCAACTAGGTTGTTGTGTGTATGAGTAGACAGTTCCTTTTTCTTTTTGACTAATATTCCTCAGTGTGGATGTACTGCGGTTTATACCCTTCCGTACCTGAACGTGCTTGGGCTGTTTCTGCGTTTTGGCAATGATAAATAAAGCCAGTATTGATATCTATATCCAGCCTTTTTTTTTATGTGTGCGAACATACATTTTTATTTCTCAAGGCTAAATACTTAGGAGTGACATCGCTGGGTCATATGACAGTATTTGGTTAGCTTTATAAGAAAGCGTTAAACTGTTTTCCAAAGTGGCTGTATCATTTCCATTTGTACGAAAGTTCTAGTTAGTGCTGGAGCAAATCAAGTTAGCACAAATCTTTTTTCGTTTGCTTGTTTGTTTTTTAAGTTTTATTTATTTATTTGAGAGAGAGAGAGAGAGAGAGCGCACAAGCGTGGAGAGTGGCAGGCAGAGGGAAAGGGAGAAGCAGGCTCCCCTGCTTCTTGCAGAGCAAGAAGCCCCATGCTGGACTCGATCCCAGGACCCGGAGATCATGACCTGAGCTGAAGGCAGAGGCTTAACGGATTGAGCCACCCAGGTGCCCTCGTTTGTTTTGTTTTAAAGGTAATTAAGATTCCCTTTCTTTTCTATCTCTCTTACTGAATTCGTAGTATTCACTTCTAGATTGGATTCTATGTTGTTTGGATATGGATAGAGAATGTCATGTGTTTTGTGAATAACAGTAAAAGAAATTGTAACTGGATCACAGACCAAGAGCAAATGGTAGAATGGTCTCCCACTCCTGGGGTCATCCTTGAGTCCCAGCCTGGTTCATAAGCAGGTGTGGGTTCCAGCCTGGAGATGACACTCTAGGCTGCTCCAGCCACAGCTCAGTGTCAGAATAACTCAGACTTGCAGCACAGTCCCAGGAGGCTGGAATTGACAGCCTGGACCCTGATAAGAACCTAAAACTGGGGAGGAGATCCTGGCAGCTTCAGAGCTCAGTTGTGCTGTTCAGGAGGCTAGAATGACAATCCTTTGACCTTCGACATACATCTGGGATGCTGTGCATGGCAGTGTCCTTCCTAAGTCCTAAACTGCGTATCTGGAGTCACCATCCTGTTTGAGGTGCCCTAAATATCAAGTGGCTGCAATTATAGCCCATCTTACCTTTCACTTAGTGCTGCATAAACCAGCTTAATTGCATGGAGTGGAATTTAGTGCAGTAGGTACCAATTCACCACCATTAAGGGACTAAGTGACATAGTGGTATCTGGGCCCTGTTTTCTGAACACTGAATAAGGAAAGGTGATTTCATCAATGGTTTGGGGGACTCCTGTGTATTTTCTTATAATGTTTGCTCACTATTCGAAGAAAAATTGGAATTTGGGGGACATGTCGGTAACTTTTGAGGACAATGGGCGAGGATATTTAAAATGAGTTATGAAAAAAAAAATAAAATGAGCTATGAGCTGGATGGCCCTGGAAAATCCGGGATTAGAGCCACTTGTACTGCTACCTTCATAACAAACACTGGGCTGGAGGAGACGGACAGAGCTTCAGACTTCTGGTTGTGCATTTCCAGGTTTGGAATCAAAGGAGCCTGGGTCCCTGTCTGGTTCTGCCTCCTCTAACTCTGTGCTGTTGGGTACATTTTTTTCATCTTTTAAAGCCTCTGTGTCTTCATGGGGGTTAATCCGGTCATAAAGTGAGATTGTGTTTGTAGTACTTAATGCATGCTATGATACAAGCAAGACCTCCGTTAATGATTGTGGTTATTCTGATTATTTTCTTCCTCTTGTAGCTACAGGGAGGAGCGAAGGTGAAATTTAAGATGGGCTGATTTTGAAAACCGAAAGTGCAGAGCAATCTTTTAAAATTTAATTTAATTTAAATTCAATTAATTAACATGTAGAGTACTATTAGTGTCAGAGGTAGAGTTCAGTGATTCATCAGTCTTATATAACACCAGTTCTCATTATATCGCGTACCCTCCTTACTGTCTATCACCCAGTTACCCCATCCCCCCATCCACCTCCCCTCCAGCAACTCTCAGTTTGTTTCCTATGATTAAGAGTCTTTTATGCTTTGTCTTTCTCTCTGATTTCATCTTGTTTTATT
The DNA here is from genome assembly GCA_028646535.1 of Procyon lotor. NCBI lineage: Eukaryota > Metazoa > Chordata > Mammalia > Carnivora > Procyonidae > Procyon > Procyon lotor. The sequence goes on from CM053614.1 coordinate 76,794,351, forward strand.
TTTCCCTCCCTTCCCCTATGCTCCTCTGTTTTGTTTCTTAAACTCCACATATGAGTGAAGTCATATAATTGTCTTTCTCTGATTGACTTATTTCACTCAGCATAATACCCTCTAGTTCCATCCACATCACTGCAAATGGCCAGGTTTCATTTCTATGGTGGGTGAGTGATACTCTGTTGTATATAGATACTGCATCTTCATTACCTATTCATCTGTCGTGGACATCTGGATTCCTTCCATAGTTTGGCCATTGTGGACTTTATGGTGCAGAGGGATTCTTTTAGACTATGGCAGCTTCCATATTTTCTACTTGTTTTCCTAATTCGGCAGTTAGAGATGTTTGGAAATTGTCAGCTGTATTACCTTTCTATTTTTGTTGTGCAAATGACCACAAACCTGGGGGCTTACAACAACATAAATTTATTATCTTGCAGTTCTGTAGGTTGGAAGTCCTATTTGGATCTCACTGAGCAAAAATCAAGGTGCCAACAGGGTTCTGTTCTTTTTCTGGAGTTTTTATTTTTTCTTAAGCGCCACGCAGGGCCCAATGTAGAGCTTGAATTCACAATCCTGAGATCAAGACCTGAGCTGAGATCAAGTCAGATGCTTAACTGACTGAGCCACCAGGTGTCCTTTTTATGGAGGTTCTAAATGAGAAACTGTTTTTTTTGCCTTTTCCAGCTTCTCCAGGCTGCTCACATTCCTTGACTCATGGCTCCCTTTTCCATCTTGAAAGCCAGCAGTGATGGGTTGAGTTCTTCTCATGTCATGTCTCTCTGACCCACTTTTCTGCCTTCTTCGTCCGCTTTTAAGGATGCATGCAATTAAATTGGGCCCACTTGGGTAATCCAGGATCATCTCCTCTCGAGCACCTTGACCTTAATCACATGGTAAAGTCCCTCTGCCATGTAAGGTCACACACTTACAGGTTCTAGGGATTAATATGTAAACATCTTTGGAGGGGAACATTTTTCTGCCCATCATACTAGGAAATTCAAAATACATTCAGATGGAAAACTAAATATAAGGAGAGAGGAGATATCAGTAGAATGTATTTATAGCCTATACATTAACCAAATCAGAATAATACCCAAAGACCCATAATTAGTTATTTTAACTCAATAGCTCTTATTATAGAAATTTCCAACAGGAGTAATTTTGTTATATTCTATTTCCTATTCAAATAACCCAATCACTGAAATACTTAATATGTATTCACTTGAAACAAGGCTTCAAAGACAAACTCATTGGCCACTCAAGTGAAACCATACCAAACTCAAAGATGTGTTGTCCTTGTTTTCAGTATGTCCCCGCAGAAGAAGATGGAAGGTCATACAGTACCCCATCATTATATATCTGTAGACATAACTACTCACTTGTATAATTTCTGCACACAGACATCCCCTCTACACACGCATGTGCTATTTTTTACAACCAAAAAATGAGCAGCAAATTTTTCCCTTTGGCATTGTGCTTGAGTGCAGTGCACTAGACCGCAGTTGGAGTACATGAACGCCCAGCTAACAGACACAGAGAAGACTCAGTTGGCATAGTTGATGAGGTGCGAGTAACACTTGCTTTTCTTTCCAGCAAATTAGATTGTTTTTCTTTTCTCAACGGCTTTAGCAAAACTTTGGAGAAGTTCCTACTTCATTTGACAGCAACTTGAATCATGAAAAAATAAAGAGTCAGGGAGGTGGGGTGGTAGTTATGGGAAGAGGCCAATGTGAGTAAACTCATTAGTAATCTCATATTTAAGGGCAAAATCATCTGGAAACACATATTATTTTCCTCATGTAGCATCCTTTATTACTGCAAGAAAAATATATGGATGTTACCGTCCATCTATTCCACCAAGCTATACCTTGAATCGTTTTTCCAAGAGTGATGTATTTGAATTTATATTGTCCCCAGTACTCCCTGGGATAAAGAACCTGTATTTCCAGCCTGGCTTGCTACAGGTGATTTGTAGTCTGTGGTTAAAGCACTAAGTAAAGATCATAGATACGTTAAATGAGAGTAAGTAAAACCCCTATGTTAGAAAAAAATCTTCCTATAAGAAATAACGGTTATTTTCCACTCACGTTGCCCACCACTGATCACTAATGGCAGATCAAATCTCTGTCTTTGACCTTGCATAGGGTCACTGGGGATTGTAATCATGTAGATTAAAAGCTGTTGTCGAAAATGCAACTTTCTGCCAGTAAAACTTGAAGGGTTGAAATGAGCTCACTAGACAAAAATATCTCCCAATAACAGTTCTTTGAAGCTGTTGCCAGCCCTAGCTCTCAGGACATGCTTGGTAAACGCACTGCCCCTGAGATTCGAGAATGGCAGTGTCAAATGCATCATCCTGTGACAACAGAAGCTGGAATGGAGACCAGTTCAGGATGCTCCTCGGTTGGAACCAGAAAAGACCATGAATACCCAGAGGAATGTTGAAAAAGAAAACCAAAGTTGGCGGCATCACAATTCCAGACTATAAGCTCTATTACAAAGCTGTAATCATCAAGACAGTGTGGTACTGGCACAAAAACAGACACATAGATCAATGGAACAAAATAGAGAGCCCAGAAATAGGCCCCCAACTCTATGGTCAACTAATCTTCGACAAGGCAGGAAAGAATATCCAATGGAAAAAAGAAAGTCTCTTCAACAAATGGTGTTGGGAAAACTGGACAGCCACATGCAGAAGAATGAAACTGGACCATTTTCTTATACTACACATAAAAATAGACTCAAAATGGATCAAAGACCTCAATGTGAGACAGGACTCCATCAAAATTCTAGAGGAGAACACAGGCAGCAACCTCTTCGATCTCAGCCACAGCAACTTCTTCCTAGAAACATCTCTAAAGGCAAGGGCAAAATGAACTATTGGGACTTCATCAAGATCAAAAGCTTTTGCACAGCAAAGGAGAGTCAACAAAACCAAAAGACAACTGACAGAATGGGAGAAGATATTCACAAATGACATATTAGATAAAGGGCTAGTATACCAAAATCTATAAAGAACGTCTCAAACTCAACACCCAAAGAACAAATAATCCGATCAAGAAATGGGCAGAAGATATGAACAGACATTTCTGCCAAGAGGACGTCCAAATGGCCAACAGACACATGAAAAAGTG
>CM053614.1:76797981-76827897 GCA_028646535.1 Procyon lotor
GATTCACAGAAATGTACCCTGGGGCAAATAATACATTATATGTTAATTAAAAAAAAAAAAAGAACGAGACTAACTGAAACAAGTAAAAAAAAAAAAAAAAAGGATGCTCCTCGGTCCTCCTACCTAATGGCTTCCTGAACCTCTCACAGCTAGTGGTGAGCCTTGTACCAGCGGATGATGGTAATCAGATGTGACCATGGGAGCAAGGCTTACTGTCCCTTCACTTCATTCCAGAATCATGCCTTAAGGCCCCAGGTACCAAGATGGTTGATTTTGCCAACTTTCAAATCACTTCCCTGCTCTAAAGCTCCAGCTTCTCCACTGTGGGCAGGACAGCTTGGTGGGTGTGGACCAAATGGACTTTAACATGGGTGAGGTCCATGTCCAGAGGTTCAGTATTACTCAACTTAAATAATGTTAAACTGGAATTAGGGTTTGGAAAATTGAGAGGGGAGGATGGGAAAGGAGTGAGAGGAGAAGAATGCAGACTCCAGAAAACAGAGGCACAGCCCTGAGTCTGCACTTGACTTCAACTAGGTTCTGTTTATAAAAACGTACACTCATGTTTTAAGGCCCAGAGTCACCCGTTGGGTCACTCAACAAATATTTATTGAGCACCAATTTAGGGATGGACTTTGTTCTAAGTACCAGAGAACAAAACAGATGGAATTTGGGGGGAAGTTTGTATTCTAGTGAAGGGAGACAGATCACAAAGAAATAAACATGGGTCAACTCACAGACTGGGGAAGGAGAAACTTGAGCTGACATCTGAACATCACAAAGGAACGGATTATGCGAAGTGCTGGTAAAGAGCACTCCAGGAAGAGAAGAGTGAGTACGGAGACCCTGGATTAAGAAAAATCTAGGTGGTCTTGGGGCGCCTGGGTGGCTCAGTTGGTTAAGCGCCCAACTCTTGATTTTGGCTCGGGCCACGATCTCAGGGTCGTGAGATCGAGCCCCGAGTCAGTCTCCATGCTCATCACAGAGTCTGCTTGAGATTCTCTCCCTCTCAAATAAATAAATAAAGTTTTTTTTTTAAAAGAAAAATCCATGTTATCCTTGAGCAACAGAAAAAGGGCCATGAAATGGGATCTTTTCTCCTGAGAATTTTTGTTTCATTACATTTTTAAAATTGTGGTAAAATATACATAACACTTAGCACTTCAACTAGTTTTAAAAAGAGTTTATTTATTTATTTTTAAAGTAATCTCTGCACCCAACATGGGGCTTGAACTCACAATCCTGAGATTGAGAGTCACACACTCTACTGACAGAGCTAGCCAGGTGCCCTCCCCCGCTCTTCTTAAGTGTACAATTTAGTGGGATCAAGTACGTTCCCATCATTATGCAGCCATCACGACCATCCATCTCCAGCACCCTCTCATCATTTCACATGGAAACTACCCACTAAACACTAACTCCTGTTCCCCTACCCCCAGCATCCCGTAACCACTGTTCTAGTTTCTGACTCTATGGATTTGACTTCTCTAGGTACCCCACATGAGTGGAATTATACACATTATTCCTTTTGTGTCTGGCCTATTTCAGTTGGCATAATGTTTTCAGGGTTCATCCATCTTGTACCTTGTGCCACAATTTCCTTTTCAATGCTGCGTAATATTCCATTTCATAGAAACTCCATGTTTTGTCTGTCCTCTCATCTGTTGGTGGACATTTGGGTTGCTTCCACCTTTTGGCTGTGGTGAATAATGGTGTGGACACTGGTATTGAGACTCAGCTTTTTTTTTTTTTTTTTTTTTAGGATTTTATTTATTTGAGAGAGAGAGAGAGAGAATGAGTAGGGGTTGAGGGAACTGCAGGCAGAGGGAGAAGCAGACTTCCTACTGAGCAGGGAGCCCAACGTGGGTCTCAATCCCCGGACCTGGAAATCATGACCTGAGCCACACAGGCACCCTGAGACTCAGCTTTAAGGTGAAGCACTAGTGGTCTATTTTAACTCTTGTGATGGCTGGATATGTGATTGAAACACACGTGAATCATGTTTAAAAATAAGTGGGAAAGTGAGGTAACTGACAGTGTCTGTTCCCCATCCCTAAGATTTATACTTGCATAGTTATCTTACTTATTTCTATTTATTAATTGACTTAGCATTATACGTTTCGAGATATCGATTGGGAATAATTACAAGGGGTTATCTATTGAGTCTGGGGACTGCATTTCGAAATCATTGTATTTATTTTCTTTCCAGAAGTGTTCAATAAGACATATTTTTAAAATTGCATAATGCAAAAAAGTCCACAGAGATGACTTGGTCTTCGAATTGCCCCCGAACTCAGCCAGAATGTTCTAGAGGAAATGATGCCTCTTACTCTGCTGGGGCAAACACAGAAAGAACAGCTCTGTGCCTGTGTCTGTGTCTGTGTCTACAAAACCGTGAGCGAGTAAATACACCATCAGATACGTCTCCCTCGAGGTCACTGTAGTGTCTTTGGATAGTGGCACTGAATTTCCCATCAGCCCCACTCTGTCCACAAGGATGGGGAGCAGTGATGATCATGTCCCTTTCCATGTTGCTGGTGGTTTTCTGAGGTGCTTCTCAACAAATAAATATAAGCACACAACTGACATTTATCTAGTAATGGGGCTTAGGAAGGAACCAAGTGATTCACAGCATACCTCCCCAAAAGTACATTTTGAAATCTTAGCTGTATTCCTTAGTTAGTCAGATAATGCCGTTAGAGCTGAAGACATTCATCCAGGGAAAAGTCTCCTCACTATTTTAAAATCCTGGTCTAGTTTTTAAAAAAAATTCATACACTCTCTATCACACAGAAAGACTTGGCCACATAGCTACCCAAAGTATTTTCACTGTAAGCTTTTTCGAGACCCCACAAATGGATCACAGGGTTTTCTAGATCCAAAATCTGTGTACTCGTGGCATCCTTTGCTGTCAAGGACTGTCTAAGAATCTCCCTCAGCTACTGTGATCTTCTTATCCACACTCCCAAGGCTTTCCAGACATCAACAAGCGGGACTGTCCTGGGTGGTGAAGGACCTCCCCGAGGGGTGGGGGGTGGGAGGCCTCTCTAAAAAGGTACCATCTTGCAAAGATTGCTGCCATTGGTTCTATGGGCAGGTATGATGGGGAATGTAGGGAACAGATGGGGAACTGGAATGGCAAGTTGCACTAAGTCTGAATTACTGTTTCTTCCCCCAGCCCCCATAAGGATGGAAACAGGTTTTTCCCCTTGCCTTTTCCCACTAGTGTTGCAGATAAGCAACATCTGTGGCAGCAGCAACTCCTGGCGTCCTACCCAGAACATTCCCTCCCCTGAATGTTATTTCTTCTCAGGATTTTTAAAATGCTAGCAGCACACCAGCCCGAGAATTAACCAGATTGCCAGCATACTTCGGGTTTAAGCCGTGAAGTGCAGACATGAAGGTGGGAGACCTGAAGGATGTCTGTTCTTAGTGATTTGCCTCCATGGTGTTTATACCATTGGGAACATGAGCTGCAACCGAGTTTTCCTGCATGGCATCTACACAAATTGGTTTTTGCAACCCTGCCCAGTTTCTGCCTGCCTATGTCTCATTTCCCTCAAATGGAAGAGGGATTCACAGCCCATGAACAACCTCTGGGATACTTGCAATCTGGGGAAGGTGGATCTCACCCCCACGACACAGAAAGATGGAATGGAAGGCTAGGGTTGGCGCGATGAGCAGAGGCTAAGGAAACATCCCGGATCTAACACCGTAAAGGAGACCTGCTCTGGCAAGACTCTTGAGTACACAGCTCAGACTTCAAAAATCTGATCTGTCCTGCTGGTCCCCTTCCCACATCTGTATCCCTGAGCTCCACCCCCAAACTTAAAACCTATTACGCCCAGCTTCACAAAGTGAGGACCCAACCCCTTAGCAGACATAAAATATGACAGGCTTTCCCTTGATCTAGACTCTGTCTACCTTCCCAGGCTCAGCGTTAGTGCTCTCCCTCCCTGATCCCATGTTCCACGCACATCACTGTTCTTAGTCCTCGGAAGGAACGGCGCTGTCCCTCACCCCAGGTCAGGCTTCTCTGCCCCAAAGCCTGTTCCTCCCTGCTTTGCCAGTGTAGGAAACATTCAGCACGCTTGGATACACAACCTCTGAACCTTCTTCCCACATGTGAGGACATTCCTCACCTCGTAAATCCTGTTGGGAAATAGCACCTGTCTTCTTTTCTAGAAGTCAAAAAGACCCGTTACTCAATTTGCCAAGGACATGGGCACCTGCGCTGTGGGCAGGGAGCCAGGGCTTGGCTCTTCTGCTGCAGCTCTTTGGAATTCAGAATCTGGAAGGATTGCCACCAAGAAGCAGGGCAGGGAGGCTCCCCTCCTGGCCATGGTGGGGGCGGGGGAGAAGCTCACACCTCCCCACGCCTGCCTGCGATGCCCTACCACCTGCAGCCTCCCCTCACTGGGCACTGCGTTCCCAGATGCTTCTGGAACCTTCCCAGAAACTCTGCAGCTGGCTGATGTCTCCAGAACTTTCTGCTACAGTCTGTTTCTGTTCCTTGCAATCAAGACCCTGACTGTTCCACCTGACCAGCTTCTATGTGTCCTTCAAGACCCATCTGGCCTCAACGTTGTCGAGAAGCAGCACCTATCCCTTCCCACCCTCAGCCAGACTTCTCCTCTGGGCTCCCACAGAAGTCTGGTCTCCGGACCTCAGCCCTGGGGACGCTCACCCACGTGCCCCCTCATTAAGAAGCGGTTGTGCTCCCTTCGGTCCCCAGAGTGCCACACAGTGTATAATATGACATGAGGTAATAGCAGCTCATGTCATTAAGTAGTCAGCAGCTCTTACTAGAAGTCCTAGCAATCATAACATACATACCTCACATTTATTGAGGGTCTGCTCTGGGCCAGGAGATAATGCTATCCCATCAGGCACAAAAAGATTTTAATGAATGAACCCATACCAAGAGAGGCTCACAAGATAAGTTTGAATAGTGTGGCTCGGGGGACCCCAAGGAACCATTGGTGCTGTTGCGTCAGTGAGTACCCCCTCTTCGCTCTCTTCTCTCCTCCTCTGGATAGCTCTCCTGTATTCCACTCTTGTCCTCAGCTAGATGTCATTTATTTTCTAGAAGGGTAATTAGCTGTGGTTATGGTGTTAGTTGCAAGTGCCTTTGTCCTTTAGAGAAGCTTCTCCTGTTGGGAAAAGGCTTCAGGAGAAATAGAGTCTCTCTTTGCAATGCCTTATAGTGACGGTACTTGTTTTCATGGTATGGGCACAGGAGCCAGGGATGGAGAGAGAGAGAAGGCCTGCATACCTGTATGAAGGACCCTGGGTGATCGGCTCCCCTCCTGGCAGAGAATTTCAGTCTGAAATGGAACCAGAGGATATAAAACAGAAAGGTTCACGCCTGTACCCTCAGAAAAACAAGACTTAAGGACTGAGAGACTGATTTCCTCTAAATGCCTGGTTTATAGGAAATTGAAAATATTGGAGTTTTCTTAAATGATAGGGCATTAATCAGGGATTGCCTCATTTTGACCGTGGAAAGATTTTCCTTTTGGTTTTCTGAGACATGAAAAGAAAGGTCAGGCTGGTCTCCCAGAAAAGAGCTAAATTGAGTTTGTATGACTGGACCGGTTCTGTCTGCTCGGGGAATTTCAAAGCTGGTATGCACATGTTTCGACTTTGACAGACTCTGACTGAATTCCTGCCCCTTTGCATTTTCTGCCCCTAAATAGAGCCCGCCCTGAACCCTCAGCAGACCTGCTTGCAGCTTGCTATGGTTTGTGTGTCCCGAACTGCAGTTCTTCTGCTTTTCTTGAATAGACTCATCTCTATGAGCTTGCCTCAGTTTTTTGAGGTTGACACTGCCCTCCATTTTTTTCTCTTCTCAGGGAAGTCCTCCTCTGGGATCTTCCTAAGCCCCACAGAGATTCTGCCAGCATGTTGGCCATCCCGTCTCCCCTGGGGCAGGCTCAGGGTGAGGAGGAGGACAGGGACCTGGAGACAGGACTGTCGACTCTTCTGTTCCCATCCCCCACCTTCCCGCCTCCTGGCCGAGTGAATATGGACAAATGGACAATATGGACAAATGAAAAAATGGACACCCTATTTCTGAAAAACCTGTGCTGGATCGCCTCTCTGTCCAACACCCAGTCTGTTTTACCTTAATGCAAAGTCAGGTGAGCAGAGGACCCTCAGGTGAGGAGTAAACCCACCCTAAAAACAAAACCAAACAAGCACATGGAAAGCAGGACATAGATGAGGCAGGACGGCGACAGAGAGTCACCGGGTCTGCCTCCAGGTCTGACTGCCTGCCGGGCCGTCCTGTGAGGTTGGGAAGATATGGTTGGAGGAGGCTGGTTCCTTGTTTCAAAACAAACAAGGCCCCCGAGTCCTTTGAACAACTAAGGGAACAGAACCCTCCAGGAAGATGTATTCTCTTCTCTCCTCTGAACTGAGATCCTGACTTACAAGGGAGGCAGGTGTTGGCTGGCAAAATGGTGGTCACATACTGATCGCTGCACCAAGTGCCTTCTGTGTGGCCTTCATGTCCCGAGGCCCAAAGGAAAGCATGATATTTTTGAAATAGTTGACTGTGGTGAATGGCTCGCCATGTTTCCTGCTCCACTTTTGGGTTCTTGTCTCTGAGCCAAAAGCTTCACAGGTGTGGCTGTGGTGAGACCCGGCCAGGTACAGCCTCGGCCGTGAGTCTCTTCCTGCTCTTTACTTTGGAACCCGGTCCATGTAGAGAGCCCTTTGAAGCCGGGCTCATGTATGTGCACATCGAGTATGGGGCTTGTGAGCTCATCGCCTGTCATTCTCACAACACAGAGAGGAGCGCTGTGAGCTCCTGGCTTAATTTGGTCAGTGCCTGCATTGAATCTAAATGAATTCCCCCATTTTAGGATAAATCGACCTCAATTATCAAGCCTAATTTATCTGCACTGGACAGATCAGTCATTAACCTCTTCTAGGTTTTGTGGAGTGTTTTAAGCTTTTGTGTGTTTCTCCAGACATGCACTGAGGAGATTTTTAAGCCCAAAGTCTTTAAAATAAATATTAAAATTTAAGTGCTTTGAGGATTATTTATTTTTCCTGCCACACCCCCAGGGTAGAAGTACTTCTCACCATCTGCCCTGCTCTAGTCCTGATTCAAGTCACTGCTAGCTGTTTCTCAAACACAGAGAAAGCCCACAGACTCAGCTCTTCATCTCTTTTTTCTTTTTTTAAAGACTTTATTCATTTATTTGAGAGAGAGAGAGAGAAATCACAAGTAGGCAGAGAGACAGGAAGAGAGAGAAGGGGAAGCAGGCTCCCCGCTGGGCAGAGAGCCTGATGCGGGGCTCGATCCCAGGACCCTGAGACCATGACCTGAGCCGAAGGCAGAGGCTTAACCCACTGAGCCACCCAGGTGCTCCTCAGCTCTTCCTCTGGATCCTGACCCCGCCCCCTTCCCAGCCATGAGAGGTAAACAAGTGTAAATCACATCACATCCCTCTCTGGTTTAAGACTCCCTTACAACCAGAACAAAACCCATGCTCCATTGGGTCTACAAGATCCACCTGACCAGGCTCCCACCTGGCTCTCCCAGCTAACCCTCAGGTCCCCCCAGCTCCCTGCTCTCCAGTCCCTGTGGCCTTCTTTCAGTCCCCAAGCCAAGCTTGGTTCCTCTCTGGGCCTTTGCACTTGCTGCCCTTCCTGCCATTTGCAATTTCCCCAGATCTTTGCATGGCTGCCCCATTTCATCATGAGGACCTCAGTTCACATCTCTGAGGGAGATTTACAAGAGCACTCTAGATAAAGCAGCACCCCTTGCCCACCTCTGCCACTCTGTACATGTCTCCCATGTCCTACCGCAGCAGTTACACGTACTGGAAGTTAAATTATTTCAAAAGTACAGTTTACGTGTTTCTTGCTGACCTGCCTCCCTACGCAATACTAGAGTATCAGCTCATGGGAGGCAGGGACTCATATTCTCTTAGTCACCGCTATACTCTCAGTACCTGGAACAGCACCTGGCCCAATCAATATTTATTAACTGTCCAGCAACAAATTTAGCATTAAATAAAATTTATCTGATAAGTGAACTAATGGGCATGGAATAGCACAGGTGACTCTCAAATGTGTCATACTAGTGAAAGAAGCCAGGCTCAAAAGCCTGCTACTACTTTCCCTGATAGTTTTCACTATCAGGGAAAGTGATAGGGATTAAAAAAAAAAAGATCAGCACTTTTGAGGGGTTGGGGTTGGGGTGGCAGGGGTTGTCTACAGAGGGCACGGGGGAGCTCTGTTTCTTGATGCTGATGACGGTTACACAGGAGCATATTATTAAAACCATATTAAAACTACTAAACAGGAATGGGGCGCCTGGGTGGCTCAGTCGTTAAGTGTCTGCCTTTGGCCCAGGTCAGATCCCAGGGGCCTGGGATCGAGCCCCACAACGGGCTCTCTGCTCTGCAGGAAGCCTGCTTCTCCCACTAACATTCCCTCTGCTTGTGTTCCCTCTCTTGCTGTGTTTCTCTCTGTCAAATAAATAAAATCTTTAAAAAAAAAAAAACTACTAAACAGGATTAATTTTTTATATGTAAATGATACCTGAGTAAATTTCATTTTATTTAATTGCTTGGCAAAATTCTTCACTCACCTTAAATAAGCATCCTTTATTTTTAGTTTTTTATTAATTTTTTGAGCTATAATTGACATACCATATTATATTAGTTTCAGGTATACAGCATAATTATTCCACACTGGTATATATTGCAAAAGGATTAGTGCTATGAATAGTTAACATCCATCACCACATATAGGTACAAAAATTCTTTTTCTTGTGATGAGAACTTTCAAGATTTACTCTCTTAGCAGCTTTCAAATATGCAGTCCAGTATGAATTATAGTCATCATGCTATATAATACATATATGTACATTTCATGTATATGACCTACTCATTTTATAACTAGAAGTTTGTACCCTTTCCCTTCCCTCACCTATTCGGCTCATGCTCTGGCAAACACCAATCACGCTCTGTATCTACGAACTTTGTTTTTTGCTTTTGGATTTCATGTATAAATGAGATATTTGTATTTGTATTTGTCTTTCTCTATTTTACTTACTTCATTTAGCATAATGCCCTTGAGGTCCATCCATGTTATTGCAAATGGCAAGATTTCATTCTTTTTTTTTTAAAGATTATTTATTTATTTATTTATTTGACAGAGAGAGAGAGAGAGAGAGAGAGATCACAAGTGGGCAGAGAGGCAGGCAGAGAAAGAGGGGAAGCAGGCTCCCTGCTGAGCAGAGAGCCCAAAGCGGGGCTCAATCCCAGGACACGGAGATCATGACCTGAGCCGAAGGCAGAAGCTTCGACCCACTGAGCCACCCAGGCCCCCCAAGATTTCATTCTTTTATGGTTGAGTAATATTCTTGTGTATGTGACTGAATGTGTGTGTGAGTATACACATCACATCTTCTTTATCAATTCATCCACTGATGGATACTGGTTGTTTCCATATCTTGACTATTGTAAATAATGCTGTAATAAACATGGAAGTGTGGATATCTCTTCCAGTTAGCGTTTTCATGTTCTTCAGTTCCAAAACTGGAATTGCTGGATCCTATGAGAGTTCTATTTTAAATTTTTTAAAAAACATTCAATTAATAATCAATCAATTAATTAATTAATGATAGAGAATGCGCTCGGGGAGAGTAGCAGAGGGAGAGGGACAAGCAGACTCCATGCTGAGCACAGAGCTCCACGTGGGGCTCGATCTCAGGACCCTGAGATTGTGACCTGAGCCAAAACCAGGAGTCAGACACTTAACCAACTGAGTCACCCAGGTGCCCCTGTTTTTAATTTTTTGAGGCACCTCCAAATTGTTTTCCACAGTGGCTGCACTGGTTTAAATGGAATAAACATTTAATGGTTTGCAGAAAAGCTCTCATATTAAACGAGTAGTGAACAATCACCATGTACACACCTCCTGCCTATGAAACCTTTGGGAGGAGCAGGGTGTGATGGAAAAGTATTACATGGACATGAGCTATGCCCTAGATGGACTTTAGTTTGAGTGTTGGCTTTGCCAAAACAACACAATAATTACTGCGTGTTTTGGTTAGGATTTCTTGGTTGCAAGTAACCAAAACGGTCCACCCCTGACTATGCCAACTGCCAGCAGGAGGAATGACATAGCTTCTCAGCTCTTGTGGGGAGGCAGGTGCCTGGAATTAGGCTCCCACCAAGATTCTATGCTGTGGGAGTGGTGGGATTCCCCGCAAAGAGAACCAGGGTGCTCTTCGGATTCCAGACAGCACTGAGAAATATCTAGTGTTCTGTGTCACCTTACCAAACCCTTCTGAATCTCTGTTCCCTCGTACTTAATTCCTACCTCTCAGAGTTATAAGAATTAAACAAAATGGTTCATCTAATGAAAATTTAGGGTGCTTAGAACATAAATGTTTTATAAATTTTCTCTTTCCCTTTTCCTTTTGGCCTATACATCTGACACTGATTGAGTATTCCTAAAATCAGGTATATAGCTTAATAATTTACCTAGGTCCCCAAGCTCGACGTCAGGGAGTAAGCTTCAGTCTGTTTTTTGGTTGGTTTCACCTCCTAAATACAGGCCATCCATTTCTTCTGGACTATTACAGGTCAGCCTTCTAGCTGGCCCACCTGCCTCCCTCCCCTCTCTCCCAGAGGCAGTCCAGCATGATGGTACCGTGCATGGACTTTGGAGCCAGACTGTCTGGGTCTAAGTCTTGGCATTGTGCCTTAGTAGTCAGAGAGCCTCAATTGAGTTGCGTAATCTCTGTGTGCCTGTTTCCTCATGTGTAAATTAGGGATGATAACAGTTCCTACCTCAAAAAATTATCATAGGGATTAAATCACTCTATGTGAGCACTTGGGAAGTGCTTAGGTCGTGGGGTGTGCTTTACAAGTCATTCTTCTTCTTCTTTTATTTTTTTAAAGATTTATATATTTATTTTAAAGAGAGAGAGAGAGAGTGCATGCACACGCGAGTGAGTGGGGGGAGGGGCAGAGGGGAGAGAGAAGTTGAGGTAAAAAGTTGTGCTTTAGGAAATGATTTGGTGAACAGAGGAGAAGTGGTTTAGAGGAAAGATCATAGTATTTGATGTTCAAAGGCCTCACTTATGCCCTGAATCCACAATTACTTACTACTTACTTTGAATGTGTTTTTTCATTATAAAATGTGGTTAATACCACTACTGCTAACATGTTCCTCAGTAAGATATGTATGTGAAGGTGCTCTGGAAATTGAAAACTAATTAATTATTATTACTATGATCAATCATGAGGGAATAATATCTGATGAGTTGATTACTCTAGCCTTATCGAGAATTGCCTTCTACAATTCATAAGACAATGTTTATTGGTTAAAAAAAAGCAACTACTGGTTTTTGTTGAAAAAACAGTAATACATGACAGATGGTAAAAAAAAAACACCTTGAATAATATGAGAGTATCTATTAAAATGTAGATCTATCTTCCTTACATCTTTCAACCCCTGTCTTCTTCCTAGAGGAAATTAATAGCATCTTGAATATCTTGAAATTTTCTATACATATGCATAGATGGACATATACTTTAAATTGTAGAACTGGGAACAAACTCTCTTTCTATTGAAATAAGAACATTGTTCTTCATCTTGCTGTTTTTACTGACTAGGGTGTCCTGGCAGCCTTCAAATCAGCAGGTGTCTTCAGCAAAGATTTCCCACATTGGCTTAGCATTGCATACTATGGACGCACCAGCCCTGCTGTTGACATTTGGAGGGTTGCGGTTATATGCAACACTGCAGAGAATAGCCTTGAACATCCATCTTTGTGCACTTGTGGAAATAGATTGAACTGGAGATTTAAAGAGTTAAAACAGGCAAAGATATCCAGGGACCTGTCTCAGCCTAAAGAAATGAATTGCACGGGGGTGGAGGAGTGGGACATTGTAAGTTGCTCCTGCCTAGGCAGAGTTCCCAGGTCTACGAAATGAAGGCAAACATCACAGGGCCATAAAGCTGAAGGAAATAGGGATACTTGGCCATATATAACAGAATAACTGTATTCTGTTATACTTGGGTGACTCAGTTGGTTAAGTGGTGGTCTTCTGTTCGAGTCATGATCCCAGGGTCCTGAGATCGAGTCCCAAATCAGGCTCCTTGCTGGGCAGAGAGCCTACTTCTGCCTCTGTCTGCCTCTCCCCCTGCTTGTGCGCTGTCTCTCTCTCTGACAAATAAATAAAAATCCTTTTAAAAAGTAATTTAAAAAAAGAAAAGAAAAGCAGAAGTTTGGGGCACCTGGGTGGTTCAGTCAGTTAAGCATCTGCTCAGGTCATGATAACCAGGGTCCTGGAATCAAGCCCCACATCAGGCTCCTGCTTAGTGGGGAGCCTGCTTCTCTCTCTCCCTCTGCTTGCCACTCCTCCTGCTTATGCGCTCTCTCTCTCTCTCTCTCTCAATTTCTCTGTCAAATACATTTAAAAAAAGTTGAAGGAAATAATTGTCGTAGTCACCAAGAAAAATCTGTGCTTCTGCTATTCCATTCAATATGATACTATAGGCATCTGGGTTCTGGAATTGGCACCAGTTTTAGCTCTGCAGGATAATACTTTTACTGAGAACTTTGTAAAAAAAGAAAATTCTAGAATAGGTTACCTGCAGGGGTGCCTAGTTGGCTTAGTTGATTAAATGTCCGACTCTTGATTTTGGCTCAGGTTATGATCTCAGGGTTGTGAGATCGAGCTGATTGAGCCCTGTATCAGGCTCCATGCTGGGTGTGGAGCCTGCTTAAGATTCTCTTTCTCCTTCTTCTACCCTTTCCCACCCCATCTAAATCATGGAGGCTCCCTTGAGCTCTGTTATTCTGCTATTTTGTTTGGGTTTGCAAATACTTATAATGTGGTATGTAATAGTGCCTAGGAAAGACAAAGCCAATAGAAGTTTCTTCCTAGGGTGCCTGGGTGGCTCAGTTGGTTAAGCGATTGCCTTCGGCTCAGGTCATGATCCTGGAGTCCCAGGATTGAGTCCCACAGAGGGCTCCCTGCTCAGCAGGGAGTCTTTTTCTCCCTCTGACCCTCCCCCCTTCTCATGCTCTCTCTCTAAAAAAAAAAAAATTTCTTCCTAGTAACAAGTGATGGCCTTCTTCCCCTTCTACCTTCCTAATTCATTCTCTAGTGCTTCCAGTGTGCTACATTTCATTTTAATTCAGCAAATATCTACTGGCTATTCACTGTGTGCCAGATATAGTCCTAGGCTCTGGGAAAGAAGTGTTGATAACCAGAGAGAGTTGCCACCCACATAGAGTTTACAATCTCCTGGGAAGGGAGGAGTTGCAGGGAAGTAAATAGGTTTTCATTCATTCACCCATTTAAAACATACTTAATTAGCGATTCCTATGGGCCAGGTGCCATGCTAAGGAGGTAGAGATAAAAAGATGAATAAGATGGTCAAGGTCCCAGACTTCTTGGAACTTAAAGTTTAGTGAGTAAGATAGAGAGAAAACAAACCCCACAAATAAGATAAATATAAATCGCCACAAATTCTATAAAGAAAACTGGTATTTAGATAGAGGGCAATAGAGGATCATATTTTAAAAAGGGTGAGTCAGAGAAAGCTCCTTTGAGAAAGAGTCATTTAAGGTAAGACTAGAAGAGAAGGAGCCAGCCCTGGGAATAGTGGAGGGAAAGAGTTCCAGGCAGAGGCCACAGCCTATGCAAAGGCCCTGGGCAGGCATTCAGGGCCATGGTAAATGGCTTGACCTTGATTTTATTCTAAGCACAATGGGATGCTAGGGCAGAATTTTTATTTTTTATAGATTTTATTTATTTATTTGACAGAGAGAGGACAAGCAGGAGGAACAGCTGAGGGAGAGGGAGAAGCAGACTTACCGCTGAGTAGGGAGCCTAATGTGGGTCGCGATCCCAAGATCCTGGGATCACGACCTGAGCTGAAGGCAGACGCTTAATCTACTGAGCTACCCAGGCACCCCCAGGGCAGGATTTTTATGACCAGGAATAACCTGATCTAATTTGTGTTAGAGGAAAGTCACTCTTGGTACTGGTTTGTGAATGAATTGAAGAAAGGGCAAGAATGGGAGCAGAGAAAACATTTGGAAAGCTTTTCCAGTATTCTAGGCGAGAGGTGAGGTGGTTCGGTTTACGATGGGACTGGTTGGTGGGTGAATTGGAGTTAGAATTGAAGCCACATTCATCAAGGCTTTCCGAAGGAATGAAGCTAGGAGGGGAAATAAAGGATCAAGATGACCTCTGGTGTGGGGTTCAAGGAATCAGAGGTCTGGTATGGCCACTCACTGAGACGTCCAAGATTTACAGGAGGGATAGCAGAGCTGAGGTGGAGTGAGGGTGGATAGGGAGTAGAAATGGAAGTTCCTTATGATGTGTTTTGGGGACATCCCACTGGAAGGGTTAAATGGGTAGGATATACTTCGATGGGGATGATAGTAGATCATGCTTTGAGGACTTCTGGGCACTTTGGTCTCTTAATATGCTTGTGCAAGTAGAAATGTCCAGCAGATGATAAATGACCTGAATCTGGAGCTTGGGAGAGAGGTTAGGGCAAAAATTCTGGATAATAGATGAGGTCAGACATGTGAAGAATTCAAGAAAAGGTAAGAAGTGATTTGTCAGCTGTACCTCTGCATAGTTCATTCCAACCACAGCCAAGGACCTCCTTTTTCTCCTCCTATCATACTATACATACCACAGTGTACATATATAGAGATTCCTCCTAAATCTCCCCAAAAGTCTTCATTCTCAACACTGAAGCAGAGGATCCTATAATGAAATAAATTCCTTCAAGTGAGTTAGTAGGGAAGTGACATGAAATCTTTGAGTGAAATATAGACCTTTTTGGAAATAGAGTCTATTTACCATGGTAAAATTTCCTTATGCACAAATTTATTGATTATTAAGGATTTATCACACTAATGAAACCTGGCCAGGTAGGTGTAACTAATGGGTATCACTGCAAATATTTTGTGATAATGAGATTGAATTTCAATATTGAGTTATCAGTTGCACCTAAATGGTAATGTTTTTATTACCTTGATAAGCATGAACAGGATTAATATAAATGATTGTTTTAGTATGTTATCAGATATCCTTCCACTTAATATTTTTACTCATCCACAGTTTGATTTTTTTCCTTTAGGCCAAATCTAACAAGGTTTAAACTCTTTCCTGTACACCTAATTTCTTTGCTTCTAATATATAATAAAATATTTCATTGACTTGAATTTCATAATACCACCGCAAACAACTTATAAATTTAAAAATATATATTTCCAACTTAAAGATATTTTCTTTAGAAGAATTTTGGGCAAAATATTTATCTTAAAAATATTTAACAATCAGTACTATGTGGGTCCTAACCGGTAGGGAAGATGGCTGGGCATGCACAATGAAAACAACCTCGCCATTGTGTCCTGGCTGGAGACTGGCCTGACTTTAGCATAGTGTTAGACGAGAACCTATTGATTTCTATTTTAAAGCAGGGATTTCAAACTTGAAAACTTATAAGAACCAAGCAAACGGAGGATCTAAGGGGGCTGAGTGTAAGGCAAATACAAACTAGTGAGATCTTGTGAGACTTTAAAGTGCAACAGTCACCCACAGAGGACAGTAACTTCTTAGCTCCAGCCAATTGTTCCCATTAGAAATGGAGATTGAAAAGAATCTCAAAATTGGGATTTGGGGATTATGGGCTGGGTGTGGACCAAGGGCTGCCAGTTGGCTCATCTGTGTTCTAAGCCCATTCTTGAGCTTTCACTGGAAAAAGTACAGAAGTTTCTCATTTGTTTTGAATACCCTTTGGTCAAGATTGACTCAGAAGAAAGAAAAGTTGAGGACTCTTGCTCTTTGAAAAACATCATTGTATTTTCTATAATAAACCTTTGTTTATTTAGGTGTATTTGAGGAGAATAATAGGAGAATTACACTGTTGGGTGAATGTTTATTGGTCCTGTTTTAAGGAAACATGAACTTTATAGTAAACATAAAACTGCGTTGTGTTATACCTTACATAACTTATAATCTTTGACCTTTTCCTGACTCTTAGCTTTTGTACTCTTTTTGTTGAACTGGATTTTTTTCCCTAATTAAACAAAATCAAACATAAATGTAAAGAAGTAGAAGTGATTCTGGATGTCACTTCTGCTTCCTCTTGCCTCCCAGTTGGAACCATTCCAAACTAGTCCAATATCAATTCTTTTCTTGAAAGCAGAAGAGGAAGGAATGGGAGAAAGAAGGAGAATAAGTGGAAATAGTAAGGATGGGAAGGGGGTCTACAATTTAATGAAAGTGAAAAAAGTGTTTCCGAAAAACTGAAAAAGCAAGAGATTTAGTTCTTATCTCTCTTATTATTTAATAAATATCTATTGAGTATCTATTATATATCAGGCACAGTTCTAGGCTCTGACAATAGAGCAGACAGGGTCCTTGCTCTCATAAAGCTTCCATCCTCGTGGAGTTGATGATGACAAAATACAAAGAAATAAGCAACATAATTGCAGAGGATGATTAGTGACTTGAGAAACAAGGGTGATGTGTCAAGGAGAAAGTGAGGAGGCCCCTTATCTTTGTCAGCTCAGGCTACCATAACAAAATGCCATAGACTGGGTGACTTAAACAAGTCCTAGTGGCTGGAGGTCCAAGATCAGGGTGCTAGCATTGTTGGGTTCTGCCGAGAACTTTCTTTCTGACTTGAAGGTGGCCACCTTCTCACTGTGTCCACACGTGGTGGAAAGAAACTGAGAGAGTACACTTTAGTGTCTCTTCTTATAAGAACACCAATCCCATTGTGAGGATTCCACCCTCATGACCTCATCTAAACCTAATTATCTCCCAAAAGTGCCACCTCCAAGCACTGTCACATTGAGATTTAAGCTTCAACATGTGATCGGGGCGGGGGAACAGGGGAGAGCACTATTCAATATATACTATTCCACACTTGGCTTCCCAAAATTCATGTCTATCTCCATGTCCATCCAGACAACCCCCAGGGTCTTAACTT
Organism: Procyon lotor; assembly: GCA_028646535.1. Classification (NCBI taxonomy): domain Eukaryota; kingdom Metazoa; phylum Chordata; class Mammalia; order Carnivora; family Procyonidae; genus Procyon; species Procyon lotor. The sequence continues at coordinate 76,814,986 of CM053614.1, forward strand.
GTTCCAGCATTAACTCTAAAGTCTAAAGTTCAAAGTCTCATCTTAATAGCATCTAGATCAGGTATGGGTGAGATTCTAGGTACAATTCATCCTGAGGCAAAATTCCTCTCCAGCTGTGAACCTGTGAAACCAGACAAGTTATGCACTTCCAAAATACAGTGGTGGGACAGGCATAGGGTAGACATTCCCATTTCCAAAGGGAGAAACAGGGAAGAAGGAAGGAGTGATGGGTCTCAAGCAAGTCCCAAACTTGACAAGGCAAAGTCCTTAGATCTTAAAGCTTGAGAACAATCCTTTTGGTTCAATGCTCTGTCTTCCCATCACCCCCACAGCTCTATAGCACTGCCCTATCCCTTTATCCCAGCAGGGATCTCTGCTAGGCTCTCTGCCAGGGCCTCACCCTCTAAAAGGAGGAAAGCAGCCTCATCCCTAGGCCCATGGTGGGAGCAGCAGCTTAGATATCTCTGAATTACCTCTGATTTTATTCCTCTCTTTTCTGGAAGAATGACACAAGTTTGCAGCCCTCACTTGCTTTGTCCGGTTTTCTCTGTGTCCTTTAGTCTCACCTGGCAGAGTTTCTGCTGGAACAATTCCATCTCTATTCCTAGCTTCTGCAGAAATGGATAATTAGATTCATGGTTCATGTTCATCCTAATCTTCTCATCAAATGGGTCTTCAGCCACATCCCTAGAATTTTTTTTTTAAGAACAAACGTTGTCATTTTTTACAACATAGATGGGCTGAGAATCTTCCAGATCTTCAAGCTCTTGTTCTGAACAATTGCATTGTTCAGAATTTAGCTAAACCACTCCATAACATTGCTCATTGGGATCCATTTTGTGTGTCCAAGCCACCTGTAGGGGTTTTTACTGGCACGGAGCCCCTCCCTTAAGCACATGTCCCAGATAACAGCTTGCAGAGTCACAAGTAAATGTAAGTTCCTGAGAGGACTCCCCCAATGATCTTGTGGTAAGCCTTCTGCTCTCATCCTAGGGCCTTACCCTTATACACACCTTAGATAAGACCCTGCCTCCCAAGCTTACCAAGATCTAGCTATTTTTGGTGTGAATTGGCCAATCTGGTCTTAGCCCAGGAACTTCAAAGCACTCCACCTGAGGACCCTAATAAAGGCATGTGTCTCAACTCCTGCTATGTTCTTTCTACCTGTACCCTGCTTTGACCCCCCCATGTGACCCCTGAAGGGGTTCTGGGTACCTCCTCCAGGATCTGTGAGCGTAAACTTTCCTATTTTGCTTTCCCTTGCTGTATTAAGTTGAGTTGTGACTCATCTTCTGACAGCCAGGGGCTCTACTTACCAAATGTTAATTAAACAATTCATCTTTCTCCTTCATCTCACTATGAACAGTCAGGAGGAATCAAGCTGCTCCTTTAACGCTTTGCTTAGAAATCTCCTCAGCTAACTATCCAATTTCATCACTCACAAATGTCACCCTCCACAAAACACTAGAGCACATTTCAGCCAAGGTCTTTGTCATTTGATAACAAAGATTGCCTTTCCAACAGGTTCCAATAACATGTTCTTCATTTCTGAGACCTCTCCAGAAATGTTCTTAATGCCCACATGTTCTAGTACGTACCTCAAAACCCTTCCAGCCTCTAAACATTGCCCAATTCCAGAACTGCTTCCATGTATTTAGGTGTTTGTTACAATAGCACCCTACTCTTGGTACCAAAATCTGTATTAGTCAGCTCAGGCTGCCATAACAGAATACCATAGACTGGGTGGCTTAAACAACAGAAATTTATTTTCTCATAGTTCTAATGGCTAGAAGTCCAAGATCAAGTTTCAGTGTGGTTGGGTCCTGGTGAGAGCTCGCTTTCCGACTTGTAGATGACAACTTTCTCTCTAGACTGAGCTCTTTGGTGCTCCTTCTTATAAGGGCACTAATCTCACCAGGATGGCTCTGTCCTCAGGACCTCATCCATAGCACCTCTCTACAGTGGTGCTCAAGGAAGGCTTCTTTAAAAGATAGCATTTGGACTGAGACCTAAAGGATGAGAAAGAGCCAGGATTTTCTTCTGATTTGTTTGCTGTTGTATTCCTACTCCCTAGATCAGTGCCTGGCAGAAGGCTTAAATATTACTGTGAATGAATGTAAGAATGAATCGATGACTGAAACAAGCAACCTAAGTAGAGATGGGAAAAGAGTTTTCCAGACAGAAGGACCAACAGTGCAAAGATCCAACAGTAAACAAGGTCTTAGTATGTTGTGGATCAGAATGAAAGCCAGTGTGTATGGAAAACACGGAACTGGGGAATAGTGGAACAAGATGAACATGGAGAGGTAAGCAGTATTATCAGATATTGCTTGGTGATCTGTACTTAAGTATACTGTGCCATTAAGGAATGAAATCTGGAACAGACTATCTGGATTCAAATCCCTGATCCATCACTTACTACCCATGGGACCTGGGGTAAGTGAGTCAGCCCGCTGAGCCTCAGTCTCCTTGTGTATAAAATGGGAAAAATAACAATACAGATAATGATAATAAATATAAATAACAATAAATAATAATATAAAACAATCAGCTTGTTTTGAAGATTAAATGAGTTCATTTTAAAATGAACTTGAAAGGCCTCAGTCAATAACTTGAATATGTGACATGTTTCATAATGTTTATAGTTTGCTGGGAGGTTCATGTGTCTTCTTACCACTAGTGTTCTGTCCTTTGTGAATTGCTTTTTTTTGTTACTGATGCTATTCACCAATTTTTCTACTGGAATATTCTGTTTTTTAATTGTTTTCTGAATATTAAAACTTCGTCATGGGCATTGCAAAAATTTTTCCTACCTTTTAATTTGCCTTTCAGTGGTGTTCATGGCATTTATCCCATATAGAAATTTCAAAGATTCATGTATTCAATCTATTCTTCTACTACTTTAGTTTCTTAATTATATAAGGCATAGGAATACTTTCACATATTACATTTGCATTTCTTGTAATACTTTGTACATTTTTACATCTAAATCTTTGTTCTAGTAGATTTTTTAAAAAGATTTTATTTATTTATTTGACAGAGAGAGCTCACAAGTAGGCAGAGAGGCAGGCAGAGAGAGAGGGGGAAGCAGGCTCCCCCCTGAGCAGAGAGCCTGATATGGGGCTCAATCCCAGGACCCTGAGATCATGACCTGAGCTGAAGGCAGAGGCTTTAACCCACTGAGCCACCCAGGCGCCCCTGTTCTAGTAGATTTTTTTTAAAAAAGAGTGATATAAGGGGGTGCCTGGGTGGCTCAGTCAATTAAGTGCCTGACTTTTGATTTCACATCAGGTCATGATCTCAGGGTAATGAGACTGAGCCATCAGTTGGGCTCCATGTGTCGGGCTCTACACGCTGTGCATAGAGACTGCTTAAGATTCTCTTCCTTTGCCCTCCATACTTGCACTGTCTCTACCTCTCAAAAAAAAAAAAAAGTGATATAGGGGTATTATCACTATTAGCACTTTGGTAAATATCTTTTAATACGTAAATACACATTTATAGATATAATATAGATATAATTCGTATAAGTGTGATCAGAGGCAAACTAAACAACTCTATTGGCATCGACTACCACCCCTTCACTACCTGCCCTCTACATAAGGAAAGGCAATTCATGGAGGAGTAGAAGTGAGTAGAAGTGAGTTTATCCTTCTGTCTATTGGGAAGATTCTTCCCCACCTCACTCCCAGGCAATGTGCTGTGAGTGTCCAAGAGAATTACTCACAGAAACTGGAGGTCTCGTGAGAAGGGGAGACCCACCTCTTGATCCCTGGCTGGATACTAGCTGGGCAGCCAGCCACACATGCCATCTGCTCTGGTGCTGCTATGGGTGGAGAATCAGCTGGGCATTCTAAGGAGAGCTTGATGAGTGTCCCCTGAGGTAAGGGATTTTCTGTGTCACAGAGACTGGTTTCTAATTCTTTTCTGGAAATGTCCAAAGGCAGAAGGCTCTTTGGAGTAGTCCTTTGGGCAGGCCCAGAAGGGACTGTGGAATAGTGTGAGTGGGGGCGGGGGGAAGCTTGGGTGGTAGTCTCATCCCCGTTTTCTGTCGTTCTTGGAGAGCACTCAGACCAATGAGCAGGTCTGGTCTCTCACTCTTCCTTCATATCTGCTCCTTTTCTTATGCTTCCTGGTAGATGAAAACCATCACTACAAACCAGCAATTGTTCCAAGTCAGGAAACTGAAGGGCATTGTCATCTTCCTCTCTTTTACCCCTTACCTCTAGTCAACCACTAGGCATTTGGTTGTGTATTCTTACAATTTCCTCAATCTCTTTTCGTCTCTCCACCTCAGGCATGCACCAGTTGTTGCTTGGGTTACTTTAAGAAGCCTTCTAGGGTGAGGAAAGCCCAGATTTTAAGATGACGTTCCTGAGAGAGGGATGGGGAGAAGTCTCCTTGTTCTTGTTGACCCCAGAGCCAGGGAAACAAAGAAAAGTGAGCATATTCCAGTTCTCAAACCAAACCAAACAAAATAGACACCAAGCAAACAGAAAATCTACTCTCCTTTTCCCATGTTTTTTTGAGTAGACTGCTTTTTTTTTTTTTTTACCACAAAACATCGTGTTTACATTTTAGCCTACATTTCCTCACCACTCAATTTTCAATTTTTGAATTATCATTTCTACCTCTTTTTGGCTGAAATTTGCTGTTAGAGGTTGTCACTGTCAGATACAAAAGTGCAACAATTAGGAATATTTCTGTTCAAGTGATAGAACATCTAACATAAACTGGCATAAGCAAAAAGGGGAATGTTTCAGCTCCTAAAACTTAGAAGTCCCTTGAACTAAGTACAGGCATAGTTTCATCCAAGACTCAAAAAAACAAAAAACAAACAAACAAACAAACAAAAAAAAACAAAACCAAAAAAACCCCCACTATGGTGTCATTTTTCTCCTTTTATTGGCTATAAGTCCCTGGTGTTGGCTTTATCTTAGGGCCATTAATGGGAGGAAGATAACTGCATGCCTCCAGTTCCTGTATCTACCTGATTGGATGTTTAGGAGGAACAAGAGTATGTTTCACCTTCTAATTGTGTTCCAAGTCTCCAAACCAGTCACTATGGTTCCAATCAGTGGGATATATTCTCATGGAATTGGCCAGGATTGAGTCACATGCTGCATTTCTAGTATTTGGGGCAGAGATGTCCAAGAAATATAAAATGGGAGTCACAAATGTAAAGCACAGATGTAAGCCACATATGAAATCTTAAATGTTAATATGGCCACATTTTTAAAAGTCAAAAGAAACAGAAGAAATGAAGCAATTTATTTAGCCTAGTATACCCAAACTATTATCATTTAACCAACATAAAATATTACTAATGAAATTTTTACATGCTTTCCTTACATTACATCTTTTTTTTTTTTTTTAAGATTTTATTTATTTGACAGCGAGAAACACTGCGAGAGAGGGGACACAAGCAGAGGGAATGACTAGCGGGAGAAGCAGGCTTCCCGCGGAGCAGGGAGCCCGATGCGGGGCTCGATGCGGGGCTCGGCTCGATGCGGGGCTCGGCTCGATGCGGGGCTCGGCTCGATGCGGGGCTCGATCCGAAGACTCTGGGATCTGACCTGGGCTGAAGGCAGACGCTTAACGACTGAGCCACCCAGGCGCCCCTTTACACTACATCTTTAAAATTAGCATTTTAGCAAGGCTTCCAAGTGATGATAGTGTGTGTGTGCGTGTGTGTGTGTGTGTGTGTGTGTGTGTGTGTGTGTGTAAGGGGGGAATTTCTCTGAAACGAACTTTGAGAAACACTGTCCCATAGGCTCTGTTTTTTCTTCTGTGTTTCCCAAATCACATTTATAGTGGTGGGAGTACTGAATGATCTCCTGAAATAAATTTTAGCAATTGAAAATTGAAAGCAGTGTTCCTTGTTAGATCAAGGTTAGATTTGATGCTTTAATACTATTGCAGGTTGCTGCCACCTGTTGGTCATAACACATACTGTAGCCACATAAACTACAGGATAGGTTTTGGAGGTTTGTGAGCCCTTGACATTTCTGGCAACACACCTCCTCAACTGTATCTTGAGATGACTTTCCTTTGGAATTCCTTGTCATGCCAGAGCACAGGGAGTCTTAATAGTTTGTATTATGAATTCTCGGACTTACATTTACCAGATTGATTTTTTTTTCTGTCTACTGTGGCACACAGATTTCTCCCCTTTTAAAGCCCTTGTTATCCATAGAAAAAGTCCTTATTTTTAAGAGATACATATTGAAATAGTTACAAAATGAAATGATGTGACTACTGGGTTTTGCTTTAAAATTAAACAGAAGAAGGGTGCCTGGGTGGCTCAGTTGGTTAAGCATCGGACTCTTGATTTCGGCTCAGGTCATGCTCTTGGGGTCATGAGATCAAGCCCCATCTCTGGCTTCATGCTGAGCATGGAATCTGTTTGAGATTCTCTCTCTCCTTCTCCTTCGCCCCTCCCCCTGCTTGTGCACACACACACACACACACACACACACACTCTCTCTCTCTCTCTCTCAAATAAATAAATAAAATGAAACAGTGGTGATATATGTGAAAAAATATTGGTGATGAGCTGATAATTGCGAAGCTGGTGATGGATATATGGAATTCATTATACAATTCTATTTGCATGTGTTTGAAATTGTTCATGGAAATTAATAAAAATTAACAGGACTTTCCGTTTCTCACAGTACTGTAGACAGGGTCAAACATCCTGTGGCTACTACCTGATTTGTTGATGAATTGCTATCATGGGATAGAATTTTGGCATTTTTAGGAAACACTTATTATCTTTTTGAAAACATAAACTTGAAAAAAAGGATAAGCTTGAAAGAATTGGCTGCCCATGTTTCCAGAAAAATGTTCGATGGGAGCATGTTTTGGTTTACTGAGTAAGACTCATTTTATCAGATAAATAATGAGAAAGCATAACACCATTGGCACAGAGAAATTTTTCAATTCTTTAAGAGAGGAAGAAAGAATGAAAGGCAGAGAATCCAGCTTAATCACAAGGATATTTCTACAGTAGTTACATCTCCCACAGACACCCGTTACATCAAGTTCATTCATTAACCCGCCCCTCTGTTCCTCCTCACACCCTGTGATGTCAAGAAAAAGGTCCAGTTCCTCCCTACTTAATAAATTTTCTATCACGCCACCACAATTTTCTCCCACATTATTTCTAGCTCTGTTAATCCTTGGAAATAGCAAAACCTCACCTCAACATGTATTTATTTCCATGTACTAAGTGTTTGGTCACTTGGATTCTTTTTATTTCAATTCCTTAGTGGCTAGGATGAACTCCTTAACTGGAAACGCACAGTGAAATATGTTGAATGAGATAAAGCAAAGAGTTTTTCTAACTCCTCTCCCTTCAAGTGCCATTTCCACTTGAAGGGGTTTAAATTCAGTGAGAACAAGAACTGTGAAGAGGAAATCTTCCACAAGCTGGCAGAAAGTGGCCTTGAGAGACACACTCCAGTTCCCCAATCGCTCTTATCTTAGTCTCAGTGAGAGAGAAACAGGGAAAGAGACAGAAAGAGCCACAGGGAGAGGGAGAGCAGGAGAGGGAGAAAGGACGAGGATGTCTAGGCAGCTACAGAGTGGAGAAGCATCAGGAATTTTTCAATTGGTTGAACAGGCCAACAATATAATTGTGTGGCTCAAATCCGTAACAATGGTTAGAAGCAGAGAATCCCTTAATGAAAATAGTAATGGGCTTGGAATCAGGAATCCTGGATATGAGTTCTGCCTTAATGACTTTGTAGATCTCTGGGCTTAGACAAGTAATTTCATCACTCTGAAGCAGGGATTTCTCCTCCTCTTCCTCCTTCTTGTCTGAAACGATAACACTAATGCTACCAATGTTGGGGTCACTATGTAGACCAGAGCTAGTGTCTTTGTGACAGAATCCCATAGACCATGAAATGCTAGTCACATAGCCACTCCTAGACATCCTTTAAGATTCACACTTCATGACCACCTTAATCCCTCTCGTGAAACATGGACCAACAGAAACTCAAGTCAAGTGACTCCAGATGAATTTTGAATGTGAATTCAACGAACCTGCTTGATACGAATCCCAGCCTGTGATAGCAGCGTGATAATAATTTCCCATTCTGGGGACCTACTATGGGCCAGGTGCATTACTGAAATTTTAAAAAATCCTTTTAACTGTCTTCAATGTAAACATTATTCTATTTCCCAGATGAGGAAACAATTCAGAGAGATCAGCAAATTTGTCGGAGGGCACAAGCACATTTAATCATAGAAAGATTCATGACCCAAAAGCTTATGTCCTTTCCCTCTACCACGCTGTAAATTATTATGCTTTCTTGCCTCTTTTTCCTATTTGCCCAGATGTCTCCATGCCTGAGAAATCATATTCTACTTGGTTTTCCTCTCATCTCTGTCAATATCCTACCCACCTTCAAAGACCAACTGAAGTAATTAGATCTTGCATGGAGACTTCCCTGGGGTCCTAGCCCGTTGTGATCTTTCCACCTCCAAATTCCTGTAGCTCTTATCTTTTCTGCTTACTTTCATGCATTCAGTAATGCTTTTGGAGTGCCTATTTTGTGCAAGCTTTGGGGTTCTATCAGCGAACAAAACAGACAGGAATCTCAGCCCTCGGGAGCTTAGATCCTTGCGGCAACAGAAAACTTTACAAAATAAACAGAAAATTCCATAGGGGGCTAGAAGATGTCCAGTGCCATGGAACAAAATGAAGTTGGAGCAAGAAGGAGGAGAAGAGGGTGCAAAAGGCAGAGCTGATATTTATTACGGTGTCTCGGTCCTTGCCAAGAAAGTGTTAGGTTTTGAGTAAAGACATTGCCTGTTCTGCTCAACTCGATTGGGAGCTTTCTGACATCAGGGAGATTTGTGATAACGTGTCTGCCTTCCTCTCAGTGTCCTGCACAAAATTTTGTACCGTGTGACGTGCACAATAAACAACGCTTGGCCCTTGTTGATTTATTGATTCCGCACACCAGTGGCCTAATACCTTTGTATTTAGGATCATTTTGAAGCATTAACGGTCTATCTCTCCCTTCCTACCCCACCACATTTCCTTCGTGGAGTTTCCTGCTTTCTCAGAAGTGAGGCGGGCCTGAGGGACATAATGGGAGAACACTGCCCCCTTCTGGGCAGGTGGTACTCGACACTTTTGACTCTAAATTATTTTCCGTTTAGCTACCCACCGTTAACTACACTGTTTAACTTATTTCCTACTCAATCACCCACGAGTGCTTAGGTTAGCGGTTTGATACAATTTTGTTGTTGCTGTTTAAACATCATTTAAATAAATAAAATTGCTCAGGGAAAAAAAGGAGACAATTAAGAAATGCAAGATGTTATTTCCTCAATAAAACCACAAAATTTCCAAAAGAGGGGGCTGTATTGCAGTAACTCTGGGCCCATTTGAGCTGGTTAGTTTCACAATAGATGGGGAAAGAAAAAAGAATGCGCCAAGGAACTCTGTTCCCTACCAATTAGTGCAGTTTTTTACATGAATGGATGTCACCTAAATGTGGCGCGAACAAGAGCACGCTGGAGTTTGTCACTTAGAGACTGCAGGACCTTAGCTTCGTTATATAAATGCTCTGAGCTTCTGTTACCTTCCCTAAAAACCAAGGTTAATAATACCTGTCTTGCAGTGTTAGGAGATTGAAAAAAAAATTGGTTCATTTAAGTGGCAGTTTTTTAATACATGGTTGTTTTTCAATACATGATTGTGTACCAGTCATGATTCTGGGTTGCAAGTAATCTAAAAAATAATCTCTGGCTCATTTTTGCAAAAAATAATTTATTGGTAGGCTGAGAGCCACAGAACCAATGTAGAGTTTTGAGAATGTGGCAGGGAGCTGGACAGCTCCAGATGAGATTTTCCACAGGAAGGGTCTGAATAGGACCCCGTCATTCCCACCAGCTCCACGGACACTGGAGTCATTGCAGCCGCCAACAGAGTGAATCCCAAAGCATCAGTATCTTTGCAGCACGCCTTTGGACTCAAGTCCTGGGGGGAGCATCGGATTGGCTGAGATTCTGTGCCTGTTCTCCCAGCCAGGGGCGCCCAGGAGAGCCAGGGTCGGCCATTTGGGCTTCCTGGTTGAGTCCGGCCTCACACGGTGGTGATCCCTCAAACATAGAAAGGGGATTCCAATAAACAACATCCCCAAAGTAAGAAACATCTACTACCAAGAGCTACTGTGACTGTTAAACATGTTTCTCTACAAGCCAACTCTTAGTAACTCAGTGGAACAGCTTTACAGCTAGAAGGGATCTTGTAGCCCTCCATTTTAAAGTTTGGAAACCAACGTCCCAAGAGATGTTACTCTGAATTGCACAGAAAGTGAAGATCAGTTACGTCTAGAACTTAGTTCCCCCAATTGTCAGTCCAGTTCCCCTCACAACCTTTTTCCCCATCTGTCAAATGAGCGTGATGGTAAGGCTTACTGCTGGGAAGACTTCTCATTGTTTGGATCTTATTTCAAGCATCGGTCACTTTATTAAGGGAGACTTCTCTGTCCAACTTGTCCAACTAGTTCAAATCCCCTCTTAGATCACCATAGCACTTCTCACAAATAGACGTCTCTGTTTTATATGAAGGTATTTAATGGATGCTATATCCCCAGTAAGATGTAAACTACAGGAGGGCAAGGACTGGGTCTGGTTTTTGTTCTGAGCTGCTTGCCCAGGTTTTAGCACAGTATCCAGCCCACAGTGGACCCTCAGTGATCAGTGAAGAAGTGAATGGATATAGAAAGCCTGTGGACCGTAAGGACAATTCAGATTGTTATTAGAGTGGCTACTTCCTATTGCAGTGGTTACTACTCATACTACGAATGTCAGGTGGAAGTCTGTGACTTCTCATCCATTTGGGCTCCTCTTTTCTTTCTGCCTATGCTTTTCATCTTTCACCTGACAACCTGATGTTCATTTGTCATCTACTCTGCTCTATCCCTCCCTGTACCCCCACCCCATGCCAGGACTGCCCAGCAGGGAAATGTTCCAGAATAATCACTCCACTCACTTGAGGATCTGATTTCTTTTGCCAACAATTCAGAAGATCCACTGATAAACCAGTTCACAGGGCTGGGGTGAGAATTAAGTGGAGAAATGTTGGAAAGCCTCTAGCACAGGGTTTTAGAACATCTGCTCAACAGATGTTGATTCCCTTACTCTCTTTTCCCTAAGGGGAGAATTGTAGCCTGCAACTGATTGCTTATTCTAATAGAGAATGTTTGGAGGAGGATCAATAGGAATGCATCCCTTAATGGAAAGCATTCAGGCCAGGAATTAGGGTAGTGGTTGGGTGGTATAGAAATATTTTAAGGGAAGGGTCAGCTGAGGATCCCTTAAATCCCACTGTGTAGTCCTGCCTTTGTCTGAGGCAATTTGGGGGAGAGTGGCAGTATATGGGGCAAATAATTTAACAAATAGTAATTGGGACTTGCTTCATGTCAGGCACTGTATTAACTGTACAATCTCTATGACAGCTCCTTCTCACTATCCTCAGAAGCTTCCTTTAAAGTGTTATCCTTTGAGAATGTATCTATCCCCTAAAAGTGTCAATCCATATTCTGTCAATCCATATGCCAGGGAACTTTCAAATCCATGCCCAGAGTTTGTCAGTTCTAGACTTGTGTTTCCAGTAACTATTGAAGACCTCGGATGGGTTGTCTAGCTGGCATCTCAAATTCAAAGAACGTGTCTCATTATCTTCTCCCCAAAGCCATCCTTTTTTTTCCATGTTGCCTATTTCTGTATTAGTTTCACCATCCAGCCAGCCATCAAAGCTAGAAATTTTGGAGCCTTCCTCAAAGTTTCTCTCACTCTCATTCTTATATTTAGAGTTGATAGAACTTGGTGATTATAGCCAACCTTACTGATGGCTCACCCATACCTTTATAGCACTCCCTTTTCCTCTGCATGCTCACCCAGAAGCCTTCTTATTGCAAGCACCAGAGACTCTGTCTGAGAGACTTCTCTGGCTGCTGGTGCTCATTCAGTCACGTATGGGACAAGCCAGAAGTGCCAGGGAATTGAAATCCCCGGGAGAAGTCCTCAGCTAATGACTGATGGAAGGTGATGGATGTATTTTGAGGACAACTCTGAAGTATGTTCTATGCTATCTCTCAGAGGTCTCCCGTGAGTCTGAGCACCAGTTGTTCACAGTGGTAATCTACTCATTAACATATATGAAATAATTACTGTCCCTTTTTCATCTCCTATCGATGCTTGCTTGGATCATCTCTCAAACAAACTCAAATGCTTATCTCTGGGCCTCCCTCTAGGGGTAGTCAACTAAAACAGTGACCCATTAGATAATGGACTAAAGGCAGGAGTTGAGAATGGCTACACAATTTTTACTACGGATCATTGGTTCTTTGGAGGTATCATTAGTCATAAATATAAGTGAAAAAATAGGTATTTTTAAATAAGATATTGGATAATTGAAACTGAGGTGCTGGCAAGATCACCCAGTTTGATGTGTTCAGTAGACAGTTGAAAATATGGAATTAGAGATTTTGAGAAAAGTACAGACTGGTGATAAGCTTAGATCTAGGAGTTATCAGTGTATGTAGGCAGGTGCTAAAGCCGTGGAAGTGGTTAAGATGGCTAAACTGCTATGTACAAAAGGAAAGACAGGGAGAATGGAGTTTGGGTGACTACTAGCAGCCTCTACAACAAACACTAAATAAACATCATTTCTACCTTCGCCCCTAAGACTGAGCATAGCAAGGTAAAGTGTCATTTCTAACTAGTGTCTAAATCCACAGAGCCCAGCATACTGTCTGGGCAGTAAACGTCAAGAAATGCACAATTAGGTTTTACTCACACTACATAGCTATCACAAAACAGGAATCAGACCTTAAACCTCAATGCTCAATCTTTTTTTTTTCTTTTTAAGATTTTATTTATTTATTT
>CM053614.1:76827997-76898430 GCA_028646535.1 Procyon lotor
TTATGGAAACCTAAAATCTCATCCACTACCCCACCGATTCTAATTTGCTCGAACAGAGAAGGTGGTGTTTTCTGTTTTGCCAGTTAGCTTAGGGTAAGATGTTGGTGATACAAAGACTGCAGCCTCATCCCTTATACAGTATTTGCTTGGAGGGGAGAGGTTGTTATAAAACAGTCATCTTTTCTCCGCGCGACCTCGGGGGTATTAACCTCTCAGGGCCTCATCCAATTAACTGGTAATGCTCGTAATACTTCATATGGTTGCTGTGAAGGCGATGCTTGGAAAATGCTGAGATTCCTCAGCTTAGCACAGCATAGAACCTCTCAAGCCTCACTTCCTGCAGCGTGCTTGAAGGAAACGATAGTCTAGTTTATTTATCTCGTCCTCCAAGTATAAGACCACATTTCAAATCCCCACATTTTCACACCACCGGTAAAAAGGTACCGCAATCCCTCGCTGCCAGAAAGCATTACGCTTCTTACGACAGCGCACGACTCCGTGCCTGACAGGAACTCCTAGTCCCGTGGCCCTCAAGGCGCGGGCCAATCGCGCTGCTCCCGACCCATGACGTAGGCTGCGCCTGTGCATGCGCAGGGCGGGGAGACCTTGGCGAGGCGGCGGAGGAGCTTAGCGGACGAGAAAGCATTGGCGGAGAGGAAAGTTGAGAGGCAAGATGCAGAGCTGGAGTCGTGTGTACTGCTCCTTGGCCAAGGTGAGGGCCGATGGGGTGGGGTTGTGCCGAGCCAGAGGCGCAGAGGGGGCCCGCTGACGGGGTCCGGGAGGCGGCCTGACTGTTGGGGGCGAGAGAGGCGGGCGGTCTGGCCGAGACCACCCGCGGCCCCGCCCCTGAGGCACTGGCCAGGCCGCGGCCGGAGCAGGGACTGGGGCGGCGGAGCGGCCCCGCCCTGTTGTGTGACGGCCGGCAGTCGACCCGCTAGCCTGGGTTCTGGGGCGTGCGGGTCACACACAGGCCTCTTCACCTTGGCAGAGGAAGTACAAATCGCACTTGACCCGTCTGGTCTTTTCATACCCTCTACCTTTTACTAATTCTGATCTCAGCCCCTTCGTGGTAATGGGCAGGTAACCTTGGGGGCCACTCCTTGAAACACCCAGACGCACTCAGCCCCGACAGATAGCTCTAGGAATTCCTCAAAGGGCTCTTCATTGTTTGCAGCTTTCAGCTGGCGTTCACTGCTTTCTCTCCTAGAGGCTTGCATTTTTAATTGTAGCTGTTTATCGTTAAGACAGCTTTCCCTTTTCATCCACGTACCGAGTACAGCCAGATTGTATACAAGTGGGATCGTGGCTGGGTCCGACATTGGTGGATACCTTAAAGATAGTATAGTAATCGGACTCCTTTGTTCCTAACATGAGTGATCTCTGCTCCTGAGAGCTAGTGTAATCATACTTCTAGGCAGAGGCAGAACTGGGACTAGAAGTTAGGACAGACGTTGCTCTTCTTTCGTTTGCTGTTCTGATCTCAGGTGCTTTGAATTGCCTTGGGGGTAAAGAACGTTGCTACTCGAGTGTGGGTTTCATCACTGCCTCCCATTTGCCTGCTGTGATAAGAGCTATTTGCATTGTTTGTGCTTCACTGTTCATAGGAAAGAGTAGACATTCATAGAGATTGTTGTGGGGATTATGATGCCCTTTGTGAAATTGTAGTAGCTCTTGAATGTCAGTAATAGTGTATTTTCCTAAGTTACTTTGTCTGATTTTCTATTCCCAATTAACTGTTACCTTGTTTAATTTTCTATTCCCAATTAACTGTACAGGAGCATTTTCGTAGATGGTATGAGGTAGTTTGAGTTAGGAAACAATAATTACAAGTAGAGGATTGTAATGTAAAGATTGAGTACTTAAGCTAGAACTTTAAGAGCCCCTTTTAAAAAAAGATATTTATTTGAGGGGCACCTGGGTGGCTCAGTGGGTTAAAGCCTGTGCCTTCAGCTCAGATCATAGTCTCAGGGTCCTGGGATCGAGCCCCACATTGGGCTGTCTGCTCAGCAGGGAGCCTGCTTACCCCCCCCTCTCTCTCTCTGCCTGCCTCTCTGCCTACTTGTGATCTCTCTCTCTCTGGCAAATAAATAAGTAAAAAAATTAAAAAAAAAAAAAAGATATTTATTTGAGAGACAGAGCACGAGCCAGGGGTGGGGGAAGAGGCAGAGGGAGAAGTAGGCTCCCTGGTGAACAGGGAGCCCGGCATGAGACCCAGGACCCTAACCTGACCCAGGCATGAGACCCAGGATCATAACCTGAGTTGAAGGAAGACACTTAACCGTCTGAGCCACACAGGTGCCCCTATAACTTTTAAGAGTCTTAATTGTGACATTAAAATGATTCCTGGCACCAAAAATTAGCCATGCTTTCTGAAAATTTAATAACACTTAACACCACTGAATAATACTTTTTTGTTGGGGGGCGCTGGGTGGCTCAGTCGTTAAGTGTCTGCCTTCGGCCCAGGTCACATCCCAGGGGCCTGGGATCGAGCCCCGCATCGGGCTCTGCTCTGCAGGAAGCCTGCTTCTCCCACTAACATTCCCTTTGCTTGTGTTCCCTCTCTCACTGTGTTTCTCTCTGTCAAATAAATTAAAAAAAAAAAAAAGAAGAAGAAAAAATTAAAAAAAAAATACTTTTTTTTGGGCTTTAGCCTATATTTATATGAGATGGTTTATTGAGTATTTATAATGAATATTTATAATGGCGTTGTAAAGTTTACATAATTGTTGTGAAAGAGAGAAATTGGTACGTAACCTCTGTGTGGCAATGGAAGATACATAAATAATAAGTGCTTGACACATTTGCTCCCAAGTCCTTACATTTTCATTGACCTTCAGTAGTTCTGTTTTGAATTCATATTTTACATAATACAACATTTTCTTTCTTTTTTCCAGAGAGGCCATTTCAGTCGAATATCTCATGGCTTACAGGGAGTTTCTGCAGTGCCTCTGAGAACGTACGCAGATCAACCAAGTAAGTATTTAGTAGAATAGTTTTTCCTCAGATTAATTCATAGTTCCTTTGTGTTTAAATGTAAAAGTAAGTGAATGTTAGAAAAACTAATAATTAAGTAAATCTGTCATAGAATTCATTTGTTCATGTATTTATTCACTTAAATGTTTATTGAGCACCTAGTGTGTCTAGGTGGTGAACTAGGCAAAGCCCTACTCTTTTGGAGCTGACAGTCTGCTGGTAAAAAACAAATAATAAGTAACAGGTAAATATTTTGGTTAGTGATCGAAAATTAAAGCAGATACTTGAGAATAAAAAAGACTTTTAGATAGGATGTCAGGGCTTTTCTAAGGAGATGACATCTGAGTGAAGAGAGGGACTGAGGTTATTTTAGGCAGAGGGAAACAACAGTGAGAAGAGTCTGAGGTGAGAATTAGATTGTGAGGTTTAAGTCATCGCAGGAAGGCTGGCATGGCTGGAGTGGAGACCCACAGGATGTGACAGAAGAGAGGTAAGCAGGGATCAGATCATGGAGGGCTGTGGAAGTCAGGTGAAGGAGTCTGGATTTTACTCCAAGTGCGACAGAAAATCACTGAAGGGTTTTGAGCAGGGGAGTGATTTTTAATGTTTACATTTAAAAAGTTAAAATTCTGTCCACTGAGTAAGATTAAGTGTATTGGTAGTTTGACACTGTTTAGAATGGTGAGATGACTTTTTTGACATTCCGATTGAAAATTCTGATGGGTCTGTCAAAAACATTATTTAAAGACTGGAAGGGTACATCCTGAAAGGAAGCTATGGAATATGGGTATTTTCTTCTTTTTTTTTTGAAAAATTTTTTGAAATTTCTATAAAGGACATATATTTTGTTTTTTAAAACAGAAAGTTAATAGGCTTGTAGTAAGGTATTTTGGCCACCCAGTACCACTAGTATTAGTTATTTGAAGTCATCTGTTTTGACATTTACTGGAATCACCCATATAAGTAAAGTTGCATTAAAACTTTTTTGTAGAAACCATTAGTAGGAGGAAGTGTGACCATTAGTGTCCCTGTATTCTCTGAAATAATTTTATCCTGTACTTTAACTGCTGCCAAACTAGTATCATCTGAGATATTTTATTCCTGGAAGAAAGGGTAGTGGGAGGATTCCTGTCACCAATGACCAACTGTGATTGGTTTACCTAGCTTTGGAAAGGGGAAGAAATCCTTTAAAAAATGCTAATTTGATGGTGGGGAAAAAAGATTGATTATACCTTTTTTAAAAAAATGTTTCATATTTGTTTACAAAGGAATTTTTTTTTTAAAGATTTTATTTGTTTGAGGGAGAGCGAGCGGGAGGGAGAGGGAGAGAGAATCTGAAGCAGACTGTGTGTGCACAGCCCAACATGGGGTCAGTCACATGATGGCTAGATCATGACCTGAATTCCTCCACTCTAGACCCTACATCTTGATCTCTGTTCTGTTTGGTCTGCTTCCAGTGAGTGTTGGTTGATCAGACAGCTTGAGAAGTTCCAAGCTTATGACATATAATACAGTCCTGGTTAAGACATCTGGAAGGGGGCACCTGGGTGGCTCAGTTGGTAAGCATCTGCCTTTGGCTCAGGTCATGATCCTGTGGTCCAGAATCGAGTCCAGCATTGGGCTTCTTGCTCAGCGGGGAGCCTGCTTCGCCCACCCCCCCATGCTCTTTCTTGCTCACACTCTGTCTCTCGAATAAATAAATACAGTCTTAAAAAAAATCTGGAAGATGTTTGAATAGCTGTATGAACGAAGTTCATCAAAATTTGAAGAGTAATGCGTATTATTGATAGGACTTTGCATTTCATGACAGGAATGGACTCCGAGCCCTTAAGTCATTCACATTTGCTATGTTCATTCATTCATTAGTTCAACAAATACAGAAGAGGTAATATGTACTATGTGCTGAGCTGGGATATAGCAGTGAACAAGTCAGACAAGATGCAGCTTTTATAGAGTTTATAGTCCATTTGGGGAAGACAAATATCTAGTAAGTAATTGTGATGATGACTCCACAGGCTAAGCATAGGGAGCTACGAAATATGTATGTGGATTGTGAATGGTCACAGAGTTCTCGCCTAAGGAAATGATGTTGATACCTGAAAAAGGTGGAGGTGAGAGTGGGTCTGGGAAGAGGTGTTCCTGGTAGAAGGACAGCATGTGGGAGTATTTTGATAGGAGAAGGAACATAGTGCCTTTGAGGAACTAAAAAGGGCCAGTGTGGCTGATGTGTGTTGAAGATGGTGTTGATGACCTCTGCAGATAATGAAAGACCCTAACTCTATTTTAAGGGCAGTTGGGAGCCATTGGAGTGGTTTAAGCAGACGCATGATAATGG
This sequence comes from Procyon lotor, assembly GCA_028646535.1. Classification (NCBI taxonomy): domain Eukaryota; kingdom Metazoa; phylum Chordata; class Mammalia; order Carnivora; family Procyonidae; genus Procyon; species Procyon lotor. The sequence goes on from CM053614.1 coordinate 76,833,306, forward strand.
TTTGTTTTTAAAGGTCATTCTGGTTGCAGATTGGAGTTTTTATTGTAATGGTTTTTCTCTCTCATTAGACTATAAGAACCGGGGCTGTGTCGTTCATAGATATCCCTGGAGCTTAGAGTAGTGTCTAATGTGAAATGCATGCTGTCAGCACTTATTTCTAGGTGGATGGAACAGAATGTACATAGGTAGACCAGTGTAATTCTGTGGGTGTAAGTTAGCAATAATTCATTGTTGCTGAAGTTTAAACTGCATGTGTGCAAGCAGAATGTGGTGGGTGATGAGGCTAAAAAGAGATTTGGATGCTGTATTTAGGGGCTTGGATTTTATCCAACAAGAGACCAGGAAACCTTCCTTAGCACCTGGCACAGTTGCTGGTGCTCAATAAGTGTTTTTGAATGAAAAAAAAAAAAAGGGAAACCAATGGAGGAGGAAAGAGTAATATCTGAGTTGGATTTTAGTGAGGGAATAACATGGGTAGCAGTGTGTAGGGTAGGAATGAGATTGGAGGCTGCAAGATTGGGAGTTGGATCTGGGAAGGGAAGAAACATGTGCACCTGCCCTCCTCCTAGGGTCTTGACAGACATTATCTCTGATTTCACAACCGTGGGATGTAGGTATTACTGTCACTGTTATTCCTATGTTACATCAAAGCCAGAGAGATTAAATAATTTTCCAAGAATTTAAATTGGAAGAGGTAGAAGCCCATATTTGAACTCCAGTTTTTCTTTTTTTTTTTTTAAACTTCATATTCTTTTTTCTTTTAGTGTATTTCTACTTTATGGGTTAAGGAGGTTGTAGAATTATCAGAAAGTAAAGTATTAGAATTCAAGATTTTAGAAGCTGAGCGGTTTTGGGTGATGACAAGTATAGGGTGTGGAAGGGTCACTAAAATAGACTGGAGAGTAAGGTCATAGATAATTTAAAAACAGCCCCCTTACCCCCAACGATAAATAAACCTTACCAAGTCACTTTTATACTCATGTTGTGAATTTGGTAGTTAATGATTACTGCCTTATGATATCTCTTTTCTTACTCCTTTTTTAATTTTTAAAAATAAGCTTGATTTATCTACATTTTGATATGTTCCTGTTTTCCCTAACTATAGCATCAGGTTATTGAAGACAGTGATTTCCACAAAAGGTGGATATTCATCAGCATTTGTTGGTTTCATTATGATAATGAAGGAGCTTTTTTTCATTTTAGTTGGGAGTTCCTGATTGCCCTGGAGAGATTATGGGATCATCCAAGTGTTTTGGATGGCATTAGAACAGAAAGGTATTGGAGCAAAGGCTTCTGAATAGAAAGAACCTGTTTTGAAACCTTTTGAGCAGCCTAATGCAGGTTGATTAGTTACTCTTAGCCTTATTTTTTCCTTGTGAAATGGAAGTCTCTATGTCTCAATAATAATTGTGTCATAGAGACATAAGGAGGCTTAAATAAGACAACAGGAAACATTTAGCTTATTGCCTTGTACTATCTCAGACTGACTTGTGGCTTGATGACTGTAATTGATTTGTAACTTGACACCTTGATTTCAGTGGTAGCCTTGATAAGACGGTGTGTTTATTTTCCTCACAATGATAAGTAAGTAACATTTGTAGAATACTTTTTCCTGCTTTTTCTCTTTCAGGTCATTTCATGGCATTAACTGCCACGTCTGTTGAAGTCAGTCACCCCTGATTGTACCTCATTATTTTTTAAAGTATGGACCTGATAGCTTCCTGCGGATAGTTCACTGCCCTCTAAACTGCGAATTGCTATCCAGCTATCTTCTGCCATATTTCTAACTTTGTTATCTTTCTCTCATGATACCAATTTGTATATCCTGTTCAGTTTTTCCTTTTCATTCTGAAAGGCTAATGCTAATTTTGTAAAACTTTCCATCAAGTATTCCTTAATCTGTTTCACTGAACTGTTGGTCTATATCCTGATTTTTAAAACTATGTGAGAACCATACTGACAAATGCTTTTTGACAAGGGAAGGGTGAGTCAGAATACTGTGTTGTAAACTTTACGTGCAGCTTTTGGTACAAGTGAGAGCCAGCTGGTTGGTTTTTCCAACGTTTTGTGAAAAATTGCAAACATTTAGACAAGCTGTAAGAATTTTACAGTGAACACTCATAGATTCTTTCATTAACATTTTCTTGTACTTAAATTATCACAGATCTGTTCATTCACTTACCCATCAGTCCACCTTTTTTGATACATTTCCAAGTATATTGCGGATATCCCCTAAATACTTGCTTGCTTTTGAATGTTTGCTACAGAATCACACCGTCTTATATTCTCCGCTGACCGATCTTTAGATAAAGGCTTTACTTTTCCCCCTTTTTTGGTGCTCTGTAGCACGTTAGTGGTATTCTGATGGAATGGTGCATATAATATCTTCAGTGAGAGGTGAATAGTTCTGAATTTCTTGTATTTTGTATTATTAAAAAAATCTAAGATCACATTGGGAAATGAAACTCAACTTTTTTTGGCTTTTCTGTATTTAAATTTACTCAAGAAACATTTTAATCAAGAAAGATGTTAACATAAATTCAACAAAAAAGCCCTGTTTTTGTAGCTTGTGTTTCATTACCGTGCATTAAAAATTAGAACCCAAACTAAGGGATGTTGTTTAGGCCATCGTTTGGTTCAAAATTTGAAAATAGATATACATTTTATTATATAATTAATTCTGAACATGAATCAGGGAACCAAGCAGTATAGCCAAAGAGCACTATAGGATCAGTGAAAGGATCCACTGATCACAAAGGATCAGTGAAAATTGAAGCAATAATTTTTCATGTGTTGGATTAGCTATATTTTTTTTATGTACTGAGTAATCCTAATTATCATCTGATATAACCAAGAAGAATCAGTCCTTTTATTTATTTAGTAGGAAGAATTCTTAGATTTTGTCAGTTGGATGACTTCTTAGTTATCTTCCATCACTGAGGTTCTGTGATTCCTCTCAGGCCAGCAAAGGTTTTTTGATGATACTAGCACTCCCATGCCTGGGGGAGGGGTGTATTTTTGGGGAGGGGGTGACCAGAAATTGGAATTGCCATCTTCATAGATCAGAATATAGCTACCGTATAGCAAATACTTATTATGTATGTTCCAGGTACTATGCTAAGCTATTTATATATGCTGTTCTATTCTGTATTATAATCCTATGAAGGAGGTTTTTTTGTGGTCTTTATTTTGTGCAGATAGGGCAACAGAAGGTAAAGCAGGTTAAACTACTCTCCTCGGGTCAGATAGCTAGTAATTATAAACTTAATTAGTGCTCTCAGGGTTTTAGTTTATGTTAGTTTAAATTTGAGAATAGAATGCTGTTGAATAATGGAATGATCACTGCAAGTAAAGACAAAAAGCTTAATTTTGTCTCTCCTACCCACTTGCTAGGTGACCTTGGGCAAGTTAAATGACCTCTCTGAACCTAGCTTTTCTTATCTGTGAAATGTCAGTTATAAGGCTTTTCTCCTCCTAGGAAGTTCCGAGAATCAAACAGGGTAATAGATGTGAAAATGAGTTACAAAATGCTAAATACTTGGGGTTGTAAGGATATTGGAGGGGGAGGAGAAGGAAGGGAGACTCTCTCCTAAGTCTTAAAAGTGATTGTAGCTTTATTTGAAGTTGGCTTGAGAACAGTGGGAATAATTGGACTTTCCATTAGTGTTATAATTAATACATTCCTAAGGTTGCTGATAAAAAGTTCATTTTAAATTTTGTATCTTTATTTGGTAAATGTCCAGAATAGTTCATTTAATGTTGTGGTTAGTCTGTTTTCATAAACTATACAAAATTTATCAGCATTCAAATAAAGTTCAAAACATGTTTGCCATCCAGTACAGGGAAGTGGTTTTTCTTTTTTTCAGAAGTACCTGAAGGGAGTGTAATCAGTCTTAAAGTTATTGGCAGTACTAAGGTACCATACAAATAATTGTCTTATTTACTCCTAACATTAAATAAATCATTTAAGGCAATGTTGTTCCTTTATGACAGGAAAACTAAGTCCCTTGGTCACACAACTAATAAATGGCAGAGCTGAGATTTGAAGCCAAGTATGTCAGATTCCAAGGCTCTTTCCTGGGTCGCCTGGGTGGCTCTGTTGGTTAAGTGTCTGCCTTCAGCTCAGGTTGTGATCCTAGGGTCCTGGGATTGATCCCCACGTGGGGCTCCTTGCTCAGCGGGAGCTTGCTTCTCTCTCTCCCCCAGCTTGTGCTCTCTCTGTCCTGCGCTCTCTTTCTGTCTTGCAAATAAATAAAATCTTAAACACACACACACACCAAAGCTCTTTCCCTCACAAAGATAATGTCTTTTCAGTGTCACTAAAGACCTGTCTTGTTATTTTTAAGTAAAATAGTGTAGAATTTAGTAAGGTCAGTGGATATAGAACTCAGATGTGGGGTGCTGGGCTTAGTCTGTTGAGGGTCCGACTCTTGGTTTTGGCTCAGTTCATGGTTGTGGGATCAATCCCTGTGTCAGGCTCTGCTCTCAGCAGCAAGTCTGCTGGACATTCTCTCTCCCTCTGCCCCTCCCACCACTCACAGGCACGTGTGCGTACTCTCAAATCTTAAAAAAAGAATTGTATTTTCATATGCCATATAGAACAAATAGAAATGAAGTTCAGAAATCTGTGCCATTTTCAGTTATATCAAAGAACGTCAGGTGCCTAGGGATGAAATAATACTGTGAAGAAAATGCTGGTTATTTTGTACTTTCTTGGAGGTTTAAGATAGCAGGGTTTTTTTTAATGCACTGTTTTTGGTCAGTATTAAGCAATTTACGGTTATATCAATTTGCTTTTATTATAGTCGATGCTGATGTAACAGTGATAGGTTCTGGTCCCGGAGGATATGTCGCTGCTATCAAAGCTGCCCAGTTGGGCTTCAAGGTAAGGTTTAGACTAAATGAAGTGTTGATACATTTTTATTTGGGAAGAGTTGATCATATTCACAAAATACTTTGCACATAAATAGTAATGGTAAATTTTTGTTCTATAAATTATATTTAGGCCTGAGACAAATGAAGAATGTTATTCAATTGTGGTGCTCTCATAAATAGCACATTATTCCCTCCTCCCCCCAATATATTATACATTTGGCTTCTAATTCTGCTTTGGAAGCTATGGTAATAGGACTAAGAGTATGTGTTTGATAATGTTAGACAAAAATGTCTCTGAGCATAATTCATTATTGGGTTAGCCTACATTTAGCATTATTTCTGAAATGATACTTTTTTTTTTATCAGTTGGTGGACATTTATTAGTTTCCACTTTTTGGCTATTACGACCATTGCTTCTAGGAACACTTGTGTACATTTTTTCTATGGATGTATATTTTTAATTCTCTTGGGTATATATCTATGAGTGAAATTGTTGCCTTATATGGGAACTCTGTGTTCAGTATTTTGTGAAATTACCAAACTGTTTTCCAAAGTGACTGCACCATTTTATAGCCCTGTGACCAATTCGGGAGGATTTCAATCTCTTCACTTCTCCTCTAATACTTATTGTTGTTTGTCTTTTTCAACTATGAAATGATACATTTTAAAGGACTCTGGGGGCGCCTGGGTGGCTTGGTGGGTTGGGGCCTCTGCCTTCGGCTTGGGTCATGGTTCCGGGGTCTTGGGATCGAGCCCCACATTGGGCTCTCTGATTGGTGGGGAGCCTGCTTCCTCCTCTCTCTGCCTGCTTGTGATCTCTCTCCTCTCTGTCGGATAAGTGGGTGAAATTAAAAAAAAAAAAAAGGACTCTGTATTTCATCCTCACAATCACAGCTTCAGTAACTTGTTCTATAGAAGAATTAAGACATGTGTGGGAATTTTATGAACTGAGCCACTGCAGGTTATAAGTAGTTAAATAATGTTTTCTTTGGTTGTAGACAGTCTGCGTTGAGAAAAATGAAACACTCGGGGGGACATGCTTGAATGTTGGTTGTATTCCTTCTAAGGTGAGCATGTGTTCTGTAAAGTGCAGAGGTGTTTTTCATTAGCCACTGATTAGAAGGATGCATTAGGACTAGAACATTAGGGTAATAGTTATTAGAAAATAAACAACCGTGGTTGATAAAAAACATGTTTTCCTTGGTAAAGCTTAAATAGTGCTGTCACCAGTCTGCCATACAGTCCTAAAATTGCTCCTCTGCCTTAGAATACCCAGTCTTTCCATTCAAACAGGCTGTGATGCTCCATTTTTTCTCTTCAGCTTCCCTTTACCAGTGGAACAGATAGTAGGTAGTAAATTCTTTCCTTAGGTGTTCTATGTATGTAGACATGACTGCCTTTTTCACCTGCCACACTTAATCCTTTGATTTTAAAGAAAGTAAAGATGTTTTGTTTTTCACTCCTGCTTGTTAATGTTTTTTACGTCTTTATTATTTGGCTTAGGTTAATAATATAAGTACAGAAACTGAATTGTCGTAGTCCTTATATTCACATAGAGAATGTCATTTCTTAAGTGCTTTTTGATTGTATAATAAGACTGTATCAACATTTGATCATTTTATCTATTTAGGCTTTATTAAATAACTCTCATTATTATCATATGGCCCATGGAAAAGATTTTGCATCTAGGGGAATTGAAAGTAAGTATACCTTTCATATTCAGCAATTTACCAGCCATATTTGACTTGACTTTTTGGCTACAGCCTTATGTATGTCTAATGGGTGTGTAACGTATGTTTTGTTGAGGAGAGAGTAAAAGAAGATCTTAAAAAATGTGGAGAGATTTACTTAAGAGGGCTTAAATCCAAATTTTTATATTTTCTGTTCCTTTGAAAACTTTGGTGTGAAGTCTGGTGTGTGTGTGTGTGTGTGTGTATGTATGTATGTATGTATGTATGTTGTGTATGAAGAGTCAGAAACCTGGAGATCTCGAGGTGGGGAGTTGGGCGGGATTCCTGAGTGCTATGGGCGGGGAAGGAAGGCAGGCAGGTAGGTTGGTCTACCTAAGTCGTTAGTAGTGGGAAGAACAGAGGAGGGTTGGGGTAAAGTTGACTGTGTAAAAGGAGGACATTCCATTTTTATTTTGTATAACTTGTCTCCTGCCATTCTTTTTGGGTGTTTTCATTTAATCCTTTCTTACCAATTGTTGACAGATATATCCAGAAGAGTTGGGGTTCTAGGGAGAGTTTAAACATACCGGGGGTGGAGAGGGGTAATTATTTTTCCTTCATTTGTTTGTAGCTGTAGGTTTCTGAAAGAATGGGCTGTAGTAGGTTGTCCAGTGGGTATAGAGGTAATACATATACATTAAAGCAAGTAGATCAAAGTAGATGAAAGGTAGAGTCAAAGCTTACTTTCCTTTGGAAGGGAGGAGGAAAGAAAAGACAGTCAGGAGGACCTGTATGGTAGGCAAAGTTTCCTGTTGTAGCCCTTTGGCCTCAGGTCAATCCAATCTGTCAGGGTCTCTGTTTCCTTATCTCTGAGGTATGTGTTGGTTGCATGTGCTGATTGCTGAGATACCCGTCTTTTGAAGTTAACACTGTGTTGAGTTGAGCTGCTTTATCTTCTTATACTGTTCCTTCAGGGTTCTGAGTTAACTGAGTGATTAAATCCAGTTTATTAAACTCTTTTATATTAAGCTTTTATATTTAAAGTTTTCAGATGAGTATTTTTATTAGTTTTAGTTTCATGAAATTGTTGCTTTTTACTTTTTACTTACAATTTTGGGTCATGTTTTACTTTGCCATTTCTATTTACATCTCATCCAGACCTATCATCATAAGGCGTTAGGAGAATATGTTGCCACAGTGGGATATAATGTTTATTTGGGACTGAATTTTTTCCCAAAGATGGACTTTACAGTGTTTGGTAGGTTCTTTTTATTGAGATGTGTTGCTGTTGGCCTTGTTGCCAACTATGATTATTGTGTCAGTTACTATGCTTAGAAGTTTTACTACTGCCTTTTATATAGTTCTGTAAGCATTAGGCTGAAATTTTCCAGATCTTGATTAGTGAAAAATATCCTGTTGCTTCAAGAATTTAGCAGAGGACTAAAGATTTGTTTAACAAACTAGTGTCTGAAGTTCGCTTGAATTTGGAGAAGATGATGGAGCAGAAGAATACAGCAGTGAAAGCTTTAACTGGTGGAATTGCCCACTTATTCAAACAGAATAAGGTCAGTGATTTAATGTGCAGATGTCTGCTTTATTTTACGTACACATTAAGTATTATGCTGATAGAATAGTTCTGTTAGAACTTGGCTGCTGATTTTTTTGGTTTGTTTTTTTGGAGAGGTTTTTGCTAGGGGGTATTTATTTAATTTAAAATTGTATGCTAACCTGAAATAGATTTCTCTGACATATAGAAAAAATTTTTGCTGCTCCATGCGTAGCCTTACTAAGGAAGGAAGCATTTTGTATTGGATGTGCTACTTAATTGAGTACTTTTCTCCTATTAATCATGTTTTTTAATCAACAAAAATCATTTTAAACTTTGTAAATCTATAAACATTATTTTATAAAGGTTGTCCACGTAAATGGATATGGAAAGATAACTGGCAAAAATCAGGTCACTGCTACGAAAGCTGATGGCAGCACTCAAGTTATTGATACAAAGAACATTCTTATAGCTACAGGCTCAGAGGTTACTCCTTTTCCTGGAATCACGGTATGCTTTTTACAACTGTACAACCTCCCTTCAGAAAGACATTTTATAAACTATTCATGCTATTTATGAACTCTGAGAAATTTCTAACTGAAATACTGTATATTGGCAGTCATTCAGCCTTGGGAAGCTGATTGTCTTTATTCTGCAGTAATTTTGACCAGAAACAACAGAACACTTCAATTAAGATGGATTTGAAGTCATTAAGAAGTTAAAACTGACCATTTTGTTTGGAAATACCAAATGATGAAATTTTAAGTGAGCATTTTGATGGGATTTGATAAAATCGAGTGTATGGATAGAAGCCATAGATACCTCAAAACAAATAAATGTCATAGTGTTTTTGGTGAGGTCAGTTTATAAATCAGTAGGTTTTTCCAAATAATTTTGATTGTATATATTTTCTTATAGATTGATGAAGATACAATAGTGTCATCTACAGGTGCTTTATCTTTAAAAAAAGTTCCAGAAAAGATGGTTGTCATTGGTGCAGGAGTAATAGGTGTAGAATTGGTAAGTACTGCTTTACTTCTCTTACTGGCTTCACAGAGTCGGAAGGGACTTCATGGTCCCCTGTACATACAACATTGCAAGCAGGGCAACATGGAGTTTTGCTTGAACACTTGAGTCATAAAGAGTTTTCAAGACAACTTATTTGTGTAATCATTGGCCATTAGGACATTGTTTTTTATTTTGAAATCTGCTTCCATGTATCTGCCACCCTTCCTGTTCTTAGAACTGCATTGATTTGTTAAAAGTCTGGCGGCCCTTCAGTCCTTTGGAAGATTGTTCTGATTCTGAGAAAATTGCATTTCAGATATGACTTATATGGCTCTTCCCTCCCTCTCCATCCTCATCTCGATCCCTCTTACATTCTTTCTGCTTGCAACTCTGACTGCCTTGCCATTTCATGCTTTCTGCCTGTCTTGTTCTCCCTTCCTATCTGTGCCTTTCCTGTATTACCAGTGGACCTCTCCTCTTCATTTTTTTTTTTCCCCAAAAATATTTATTTATTTGAAAGAGAGCATGCGTGTGAGAGAGAGAGCAGTCGGGGCCGGAGAGGGTCAAGCAGACTCTGCACTGAGCGTGGGGCCTGATGCAGGGCTCGATCTCAGGACCCTGAGATCATGACTTAGATGCTCAAGAGATCTTAGAGATCAAGAGTCAGATGCTCAAGTGATCGAGCCACCCAGGCACCCCCTCTTCTCTCAGTTTTAAGGTATTCTTAGCCAGGGCTGTTGTACCTTGATGTCACAAAGAACTGCTCCACTTCTGAAATCACGAATTCAGACATCTTATTCTCTAACCCATAACCTCTTTTCCTCTTGTATTCCATTATTCTCAGCATACAGGCAGTTTAACTTTATCAGGTGCTCTAGTCCTTAGGTTCCTCTGTGTTTTTACTCTTTATTTCCTGTCTTGACTACTTTCCTGATCTGCTTAGATTCCATAGTCCCATCACTGTAGCTGCTCTTCTTGAGTCCTTACCTCCTTGTTCCATCATCATTCCTGCTTGGCAAAACTGTAGTCCTGATTAAATTCAGCTATGAACGCTTCTTTTTTTTAAATTGAAGTATATTTGACATAACAATGTTATATTAGTTCCAGGTATACAGTGTAGGGATTCCACAGCTCTGTATATTATGCTGTGCTCACCACAAATGTGGCTGCCATCTGTCGCTAAATAACACTGTTACAACACTACTGACTCTATTATTTCCTGTGCTGTACCATTTATGCCCATGACTTACTACTCATTTAGAAACTGAAAGCCTCTGCCTCATACTCCCTTTGACCCATTTTGCCATTTCTCCCCTCTACTCTGGCAACCACCAATTTATTCTGTATATTTACAGATCTGTTTCTGGTTTTTTTGTTCAATTGTCTGTTTTGTTTTTTTTTTAGATTCCACATAAAAGTGAAATCATATGGTATTCGTCTTTGTCTGACTTATTTCACTTAGCATAATACCCTCTGTGTCCATCCATGTTGTTAGGGATTGGAAAAATCCATTCTTTTTTATGGCTGAACAGTATCCCATTGTATATATAAGTACATGTTTATCTATTTATCAATGGCACTTCCATATCTAGGAATGGAATATATTCCATTCCATATTCCATATGGAATATGCTTCCATGTCTAGGCTATTGTAAATATGCTGCATTAAACATAGAGGTGCATTTATCTTTTCAAATTAGTGTTTTCATTTCCTTTGAATAAATACTCAGTAGCAAATTACTGGATTGTATGGTATTTCTATTTGATTTTTTGAGGAACCTCCATACTGTGTTCCACAGTGGCTCCACCAGTTTACATTCCCATCAACAGTGCATGAGGGTTCCTTTTTCTCCACATCTTTGTTAATACTTCTTCGCACTTTTCAGTACCCCTTCTGACAGGCATAAGGTGATACCTCATTGTGGTTTTGATTTAAATTTTCCTGATGGCTAGTAATGTTGAGCATTTTTTCATGTGTCTGTTGGCCATCTATATGTCTTTGGAAAAGTGTCTATTGAGGTCCTCTGCCCAGTTTTTAATGGGATTATTTGTATTTTTGATGTTGAGTTGTATAAGTTCTTTATGGATATTAACTCCTTATAGACTATATCATTTGTAAATTTCTTCTTCCATTCAGTAGGTTACCTTTTTGTTTTGTTCATGGTTTCCTTTGCTATGCAAAAGGCTTTTATCTTGGTGTAGTCCCAATTGTTTTTGTTTTGGTTTTGGTTTTCCTTGTCTAAGGAGACAGATCTAGAAAAATGTTGCTAAGACTTATGTCAGAGAGATTACTAGCTACATTTTCTACTAGGAATTTTATGGTTTCGGGTCTTAACATTAGTTCTTTAATCCATTTTGAGTTTATTTTTGTGTGTGGTGTAAGAAAGTGATCCAGTTTCATTCTTTGGCATGTGGTTGTCTAGTTTTCCTAACACCATTTATTGAAGAGACTGTCTTTTCCCCATTGCATATTCTTGCTTCCTTTATCATAGATTAACTGACCATATAAATATATGTTTATTTCTGGGCTTTCTAGTTTGTCACATTGATCTGTGTGTCTCTTTTGTGCCATTAATAAACTTTTTTGATTATTATAGTTTTGTAGTATATCTTGAAATCTATAGTATGTCTTGAGGATTGTGTTACCTCAAGACCTGTTTCATTTCTCAAGGTTATTTTGGCTATTATGGGTCTTTTATGGTTCCGTACAAATTTTAGGAGTATTTGTTTTAATTCTGTGGAAATTACTTTTGGTATTTTAATAGGGATTGCATTCAGTCTGGATTGCTTTCGGGAGTTTTGGACATTTTAACAATACTGATTCTTCTAGTCCATGAGTATGGTATATCTTTCATCAGTGTTTTAAAATTTTCAGAGTATAGTTCTTTTACCTCCTTGGTTAAGTTTATTCCTAGGTATTTTATTTTTGGTGCGATTGTAAATGGAATTGTTTTCTGAATTTCTCTTCCACTTTGTTATTAGTGTATGGAAATGCAACAAATTTATATATATTGATTTTTTTGTATGCTACAACTTCATTGAATCCATATATTACTTTAGATAGTTTTTTGGTGGAGTCCAGGGTTTTCTTTGTATAGTGTCATGTCATCTGCAAATAGAGTTTTTTACTTCTTTCTTACCAATTTGAATGCCTTTTATTTCTTGTCTGATTTCTGTGGCTAGGATTTCCAATGCTCTGTTGAATGAAGGTGGTGAGATTGGACATCCTTGTCCTGTTCCAATTTTAGCGGAAAAGCTCTCAGTTTTTTACCCTTGAGTATGATGTTAAATGTGGGTTTGTCATATATGATCTTTATTATGTTGAGGTATGTTCTCCTTAAACTTTGTTGACAGTTTTTATCAACAGATGTTGAATTTTGTCAGATTTTTTTTTCTGTATTTGTTGAGGTGATCGTATGATTTTTATCCTTCATTTTGTTGATGTGTATCACATTGATTGATTTGAGGATATCAAACCATCCTCAGAATAAATCTGATTTCATCATGGCAAATCATCCTTCGAATGTATTGTTGAATTTGGTTGCCAAATGCATTTGTTTTGGATTTTTGCATCTGTGTTCATAGGGATGTTGTCCTGCAGTTTTTTTTTTTTAAATGTCTGTCTGGGTTTGGTTATCGGACTAATGCTAGTCCTGTAGAATGTATTTGGAAGCTTTCCTCCTATTCTGTTTTTTAGAATAGTTTAAAGAGGGTAGGTTTTAATTCTTTTTTAAATGTTTAGTAGAATTGACCTGTAATTCCATCTGGTCCTGGACTTTTGTTTGTTGGGAGGGTTTTGTTTTGTCTTGTTTTTGTTTTTGGGAAGAAGAACACTTTATTTTGTACCTCAACTTGAGAGCATAATGCATTGCTTCTGAAGCCTTTGATTACAGATTCAGTTTTGTTACCAGTACTTGGTCTGTTCAGGTGTTTTGTTTCTTCCTGATTTAGTTTTGGAAGATTGTACATTTCTAGGAATTTAATGATTTCTTCTGTATTATCAATTTGTTGGCATGTGATTTTTCATTGTAGTCTCTTAATAATCCTTTGTAATTCTGTGCTATTGGTTTTTACTTCTCCTCTTTAATTTCTCATTTTATTTATTTGGGCTGTCTCTTTTTTTGTGATGGGTCTGGCTAAAGGTTTATCAGTTTCACTTTTCAGAGAAAGAGCTCTCAGTTTCATTGATTTTTATTGTTTTTTAGTTTCTTTCATTTCTGCTCTGATTTTTCTTTCCTTCCTTTTACTAACTTTGGGCTTTGCTCTTTTTTCCCCTAGTTTCTTTTGTAAGGTTGAATTAAGATTTTTCTTGTTTCTTGGCTGTATTGCTATCAGTTTCTTTCTTAGAACCGCTTTCTCTGTGTGCCAAAGATTTTGGAACATTGTGTTTTAGTTTTCATTTGTCTCCATGTATTTTTTTAATTTTCTTTTTGCTTTCTTTGTTGACCCATTGGTTTGTTGGGTTTTGTTGTTGTTGTATTTTTAAGATTTTATTTATTTGAGAGGGAGAGAGAGAGAGAGAGAACAAGCAGGGGATGGGGGAGAAGGAGACAGAAGCACACTCCCCTCTGCAGAGGGAGTCTGATGGAGGGCTTGATCCCAGGACCCTGTGATCATGACCTAAGCCAAAGGCAGATGATTAACCAGCTGAGCCACCCAAGTGTCCCTGAATGCTTTTAAGCTTAAATTTGGTGAGACCTGTTTTGTGGCCTAACATGTGATCTGTCCTGGAGAATGTTCCAGGACAGGAACATTTTCAAGCGCAACATGTGCACTTGAAAAGAATGTATTTTGTTGTTTTTGGATCTGATGTTCTATATATATATCTGTTAGGTTCATCTAGTCTAATGTCTTGTTCAGTTTGTCTTGTTCAAATGTCTTGTTCAAACGTCTTATTCATCTAGTTCAAATGTCTTGTTCAAATTCAACTGAATTTCAATTCAGTTCTAATGTCTTGTTCAGTGACACAATTTCCTTTCTGATTTTCTGCTTGATTTTCTCCATTAATGCAAGTTAGCTATCCCCTACTGTTAATGTTACTGTCAGTTTTTCCCTTTATGTCTGTTATTACTTGTTTTCTATACATGGGTGCTCCAGTAATGGGTGCACAGATATTTACAATTGTTATGTCCTTTTGTTGGATTAATTCCTTTATTATTTTGCAATGCCATTGTCTTTTGTTACAGTCTTTATTTTAAAGTTGATTCTGTCTAATGTAAGTATTGATATCCTGGCTTTTTTTTTTTTTTTGCTTCCATTTGCTTCGAATGTCTTTTTCCATCCCTTCCCTTTCGTCTTTATGTTTCTTTAGGTCTGAAATGAGTCTCTTGTAGGCAGCATATATATGGGTCTTGTTTTTTTATCCATTCCATCAGACTGTGTCTTTTGTTGCAGTATTTAGACTCTTTACATTTAATTATCAATAAGTATGTATGTATTGCCATATATTGTTCATTGTTTCCTCACTGTTTTTGTAGCTTTTCTCTGTTCCTTTCTTTTCTTGCTTTTTTTCCTTGTGATTGATGACTTTAGTGTTATGCTTGGCTTTTTCTCTTTTTTTGTGTATCTGGTATAGGTTTTTGATTTGTGGTTATCATGTGGTTCACATCTTAAGTATATAGCAGTCTGTATTAAGTTGATGGTCACTTAAGTTTGAAAATTTTCTGAAAGGACTGCATTTTTATTCCCCCCACCTTCTATGTTTCATGTGTATGTTATTATATTTTACATTTTTTAATGGAGTCCCCTTAAGTACCTTTTTTTTTTTTTTTAAATTTATAATTGTCCTCATTGAAGCAGGCTGGAGCTGGGGGTGCCTTGGCCTGAAGGGGGATGGCTGGAGCTGGTGTGGGCCCAGGACTCACTGAGGCAGCAGGCCATTTAGAGGGCCTGGACCCTGCTCCTGTCTGTGCTGTCAAGGTGGAGGGGAATGTAAACAGTGGCACTTGTCAGCCTCTCCAGCTCTGGAGAGATTTCTAGTAGTTTCCCATCCATTTAGCCCATGCTATAAGGTTAGTAAATGAGTTTTTCTTTTTGGCTCTTTAAAGGAATGTGCTTTTTTGCTGTGCCTCAGGGTGGGCAAATCTGCATGGGGCTCCTCAGTGCTGTCCCTCCTCCTGCAGTTGGTAATGTTGGGGGTCATCGTTACCATGTCTCAGGCTCTTCACCTGTTCTCTGCGTGGTCCCTCTATCCTTTGTTGTACAGAAGCTGTTCAGTCATTCCTCAGTTCTTCCAGAGGAATTGCCCTCTATGGAGTTGTAGATTCCATCTATCTGTGGGAGGTGAGTTCACAGTCTTCCTATGCTGCCATCTTGGACACTTCTGGACTTTTATATCTAAGCACCTATCAGCATCTCTACTTACAGATCTCTCAGATGCTGTATTCAGTACATCTATAACTTAACCTTTTCCTCTCCCTCTCCTCTCTCACCCCCAAATAAACAAAATCAAACCTGTCGCTTTCTTAATATTTCTCATTTCAGTGAGTTGTACGACCCTACATCTAGAGGTTTAAGCAGGAAGTTTGGAAATTATATGTGACCTCTGTCATGTTATCGTGCCTCCTGCTGAGTCAATGGGTCCTGACGTGATGCTATAAGATACATACCTCACAAATATGGCCTCCTTTTTTCACGCATCTCCTTAGATCCCAGTTCAGGCCAATGTCATTTCTTACCCTAAGTCTCTCCAACTTCTTTCATCTTTTTCTTTTCTTGTTTTTGTTTTTTTTTTTAATATTTTTTTTTAAAGACTTTTATTTATTTGACAGAGAGAGAGATCACAAGTAGGCAGAGAGGAGGAGGAAGCAGGCTCCCCGCTGAACAGAGATCCCGTTGCAGGGCTCAATCATGACAGGAGCCGAAGGCAGAGGCTTTGACTCACTGAGCCACCCAGGCGCCCCTTCTTTCATCTTTTTCTAATCTAATCTCCCTGGAGTGGCTGAAGTCCTCTCCTTTAACGCAAATGTAATCCTGTTCCTTCCATGCTAAAAATCCTTCAATAACTAGTGATAGTCATTAGGATAGATCCAAAATCTTTAATGTTGAAAGGCCAGTGTGATGCGGCCCTGGCTCAAATCTCCAGCCTCATCTCAAACTTTGTTCCAGGTACAGTGAAATACTAGTTTCTGAACAAACTGTGCTCTTTCTCTTACCTGTAGGCCTTCTGTTTGGAACATGCTTCCCTCTACCAGCCTCTGTTCTCAGAGCCTCCCCCAACTACTCCACTGATTAACTACCTTACATGCCCTTGGGTACTCTTGCTGAGTGTCCCATTGTACCTGTACTTGCCGCAGTATTTATCTTACTTTATTGAACTTATTTGTTGACTTGTCTCTCTTTCATTAAATCACCCACTGCCTGAGGTCACGGCTGTTTCATAGACTGTGCATCTTTAGGGCATAGCATAGTGCTGTTACATAATAAGTAGTCACATGTTAACTTTTGTTATTATCACTGCTAAGTAAACATTTGTTGATAAATACCTTTCAGAAGTCAGCTTAGATGTTACTTTGTTAGCCCAGGCTTCCTTTGTTTCTGAGAAAGTGTAAGTCTCTCTGTCTTTGAGTCTTAAGTATGATATGTCTGCATCTTTGTATTGCCTACTAATTAACAGTATACTACACTTGTTTATGTCTGCCTTTCCTACAGGACCATAAGCTCCTTGAATGCAAGGACTGACTGTCATTCATATTCGAATCTCTGTTGCTTTCCTTAATTCTGCTTACCCAGGTCTTGTAGATCCCATATTGTTACTTTGTTATCATCCTTCTGATCTAGTTTCATCTTGTCAGGTCACTTGGAAGTGGTGTTCAGAACTAACAAGCATGATATTCTGGATAATTGAGAGAAATTGTTTTTGATATGTAGTCTACTTTGTTTAATATGATCCTTTAGGATCAGTTTAATTATCTTTTACTTTTCAAAGCATGTACTGAGTTTATAGTCAGTTGAAAACTTTACATCTTTTGCTTGAGGAATTTTGAGTTTTTAAATCTAAAATAAACCTAAATAAAGGATTTTGAACCTTTATTCTTGCTTTAATCTGCTGTTCACTTCTACCTGTTATTCCAGTCTTTTCTTTTGTCTTGATTCGGTCATCCTTACACTTAACTGCTTTTTCTTGCTATGTGTAATTCATAAATCTGGGAAGCATGTTAACTAAGGCATGTAGCCTATCTGATCTTATCTAAATCAATTAA
Source organism: Procyon lotor (assembly GCA_028646535.1). Classification (NCBI taxonomy): domain Eukaryota; kingdom Metazoa; phylum Chordata; class Mammalia; order Carnivora; family Procyonidae; genus Procyon; species Procyon lotor. The sequence continues at coordinate 76,850,606 of CM053614.1, forward strand.
GGAAACTGTCCCTGGTATCTTTCACATTAGTATGAAGTATTGAGAGCCATCTGACTCTACAGTCTTTAATCTGTCTATAAATGTATTTAAATGTCCACTGATCTTTTACATCTAAGGGATGTGAAATTTTCTTTTTTCTTTTGAAGACTTTGCTGATAATAATAATACCTGCATTATTGTGCAGTCAAAAAAGCCTTCAGAAAATAGTTTACATGACCTGTTTGGAATTCTTTTGGTAGTATCTAATGATTATCAGACCATCTGTTTAATCATCTCTTCTAGTGTTTAGCAGGGATTTACTTCTGTTCCACATTTCAAAATCTATTTTCCTGAATCTGTTCCTTTCACTTTTGTAAATTTTAGGCAATATATTGCTTATCTGGCTCTATTTGACAGTTTTCTTATGTTCATTGTTAAGTTCCCAGAGTTCATAGACTGACAGTGCCTCTCTCATCAAATTATGATCGGATTTGTTTGATTGGAGAGTTAATTTATCAAAAATGAATAGTTTTCTTATCTTAATATTTCCTCTATTCACTCCACTTTGAAAATTGTTCTCATAAAATTGTGGATTAAAAATGTGGATAAAATTGAGCAAGAAAAAGGAATAACATAGATTTACTTTCTTTTTTTGGTAAGTATAATATCTCAAAGCAATAATTCTCTTTCAGTACTTTTGCCTTAGGGTATTTTTGTAAGTGTTGGGTCATTTTAAAAATCTTAATGTTTTAGGTGTCTCTTAACTATATTGAATGTTTTTACAGATGTCTTTTTAAAAATTTAAGTTTATTAGAGATAACTTACTAGTAGTCATACTTCTCTCTCTAATTTCTCATATTCATGTGACTTTTTATTTTTTCATGGTTTATCTTTTTCTGTTCCAGTTTAATAGAGTGTTTAAGAATGTAGAATTTAGAATCAGATTTAAATTTGGATTTCAGCTCTGCCTCTTAATGACTATGTCCTTAAATGAATGAACTTCTCTGAACTAGTTGATTCATCATAAAAATCCCCATTTTATTTTTTTATTTTTTTTAAAGATTTTATTTATTTACTTGACAGAGATCAAAGTAGGAAGAGAGGCAGGCAGAGGGAGGGGGGGAAGCAGGCTCTCCGTTGAGCAGAGAGCCCGTTGTGGGGCTCGTTTCCCAGGACCCTGAGATCATGACCTGAGCCACGCAGGTGCCTCCAAAATCCCCATTTTAATAAGAGTAGCTGCCTCATAGGATTATTGTTGGGATTTAGTAAGGTAAAATATATATAAAACACATAACACAGTGTCTGGCAGCTGATAAACTCTAACACGGTGCCTGATGTCTAGTATCTGGTAGATACTATTAGGGTTTTCCTATTGCTTAGGATTTTGAAATCCATTTTCCTAAAGAATAAGGCATTTGTGTAGCTCTCTGTGCTCATTATTCCCTACTTTGAATTCAAGATGATGCTTCTTACTATTTCTCACTTTCTTACTATTTTTATTGTTGTTGAAAATATCATGATTGTTCTTTTTTATGGCTGAATAGTATTCCTAGGTATGTATACTGCAAATTTTTTAAATTATTTTTTTTGAAGTTTAATTGAATATACTATTAGTTTCAGGTATACAATATTGACTTGATTTACTATTTCTTACTTTCTAATTTAGGTTCAGAGGAGTGTATTTTTAACACCTTTATTGAGATACAGTTCCTATATCCCTCCTCACCCATTTAAATCATATAGTTCAGTGGTTTTTTTTTTTTTTTTTTTAAGTATGTTCACAGCATTGTGCAGTTGTCAGCACAATCCTGATTCCAGAGCATTTTCGTCACCTCAGAAAGAAACTCCACATCCACTGGCAGTGACTCTGTGTTCCTCCCTTCTCGCTGGCCCTGGAAACCACTAACCTACTTTCTGGGATTGTGGAATTGCCTGTTTTGGATTTTTCATGTAAACGGAATTTATACAGTGTGTGGCCTTTATGTCTCCAGCTTCTCCACTTAGCGCCACGTTCTCTGGGTTCACATATACTTCATAACTCTTTAGAACCAGATATTCTGTTCTTTGGCTAGAGCACATTTTGTTTATCCATTCATCCATTGATGGACATTTGGCTGGTTTCCACTTTGGAACTATTACAAATAATACTGCTATGAACGTTTATGTTTGGGTTTCCATTTGGACATCTGTTTTCATTTCCCTTGTGTGTAAACTTCGGAATGGAATTGTTGGATCAAATGGTAGTTCTGTGTTTGGCCTTTCGAGGAGCTCTGTTTGCAGAGTGGCTGTGCTGTCGTCCACCAGCGCAGTGAATTTGGTTGTCCACATCTTCCCAGGAGTAGCAGTGGTGTTTTTTTCGATTTGAACCATTCTTATGGTGTGTAGTAGTAGCTCCTGGGCATTGTAATTTGTGTTTCTTTAGTGGCTTGTAATGTGGAGCATCTTTTTAGGTGCTTACTTTCCATCTCTGCATTATCTTTTGTGACATAATGACATAACCTCTTTAACTATTTTGTCTGTTTTTTTATTGGATAGGTTATTTAATTTTGAGAGATCTTTATGCAAGGACATAAATCCTTTATCATGAAGATGTTTTGCAAATACTTTTTCTCCATCTGTGGCTTCTTTGTCTCTATTCTTAATATTAGCTTTAGAAGGGGCACCTGGGTGGCTCAGTCGTTAAGCGTCTGCCTTCGGCTCAGGTCATGATCCCAGGGTCCTGGGATCGAGCCCCACATCGGGCTCCCTGCTCGGCAGGAAGCCTGCTTCTCCCGCTAACATTCCCTCTGCTTGTGTTCCCTCTCTCGCTGTGTTTCCCTCTGTCAAATAAATAAAAATCTTTAAAAAAAAAAAAAAAAAAAAAAAAAATATTAGCTTTAGAAGAGGAGAAGTTTTTAATTTTGATGTAGTCTCATTTTTTTTTTCCCTTCATGGATTGTGCTTATGGTGTGTAGTGTGACCCTAACTCAGGGTCACAAAGATTCTTTCTATGTTTTTGTCCGTAAGTTTTATAGTCTTGGGTTTTACAATAAGGTCCATGATTCATTTTGAGTTCATTTTTGTATATATGCTTGTGATTGGATTTTTAGTGTCACTGTATTGCCTTTAGTTAACTAAGCTCTCATTCCCAAAGTGCAGGAAATATTTTAAATGAATGCATAAAACTAATTGGAAAGGTAAATCTCTTACTTTAAATTACCAGAGGATTTTAATACAAATTCTTGAGAAGGATATGTTCATTGTTTGTCATATTCTACTTAATGCTGTAAAATTATTCATCTTGCCTGTTTTATAAATAGGTATCCAGACGTTTTAATTGTTAAGACATTAAAATGTTAAAAAACAGCATTCAGTTTAAATTATAATTTGAAGAAAAAGTAAGCATGTTTCTGTTGAGAAAATAATATATGAAGCCAGTTTAATATATATTACAAATACCAGTAATTAGTAGGAGTCAGAGGACCTTCTCCTTCAGGACCTTCTTTCCCACTTGTTGCCCCCTTCCTGGGCAAAGTTCCTGTGTAGCTCATTCCCTCTCTTTGTGCACGTGTCAGAAAAGCTTTCCCCAGTGACCATACTATTTAAAATGGTAGGCTTACTCCTTCCGGCAGTCCTGGTTCCGCTTCCTGATTTATTTTTCTCTGAGCACTGTACTATCGTCTATGTGAATTTTACTTAATCTGCCTCCCTTACCAGAATATAAGCTCCATGGGGACAGCATTTTGTTCCCTTATGTGTGTGCCTGCCATATTGTAGGTGCTCAATAAATGTTGAAGGAATGAACAAATTAATACATGAAATACATGAAACATATATTTGTCACAGTGTTCATTTTAAACTTTAGAGCTTCTGATAGGGACATATTAACAAAAGAGACTGTCTGACAGTAGATTATTTATGATACTTCAGTAAATATTTGCTCTAGAAACCTTTATTATTTTTGTGATTTTTAAAAATTATTATCTACAGGGTTCAGTTTGGCAAAGACTTGGTGCAGATGTGACAGCAGTTGAGTTTTTAGGTCATGTTGGTGGAGTTGGAATTGATATGGAAATATCTAAGAACTTTCAACGCATCCTTCAAAAACAAGGATTTAAATTTAAATTGAATACAAAAGTTACTGGTGCTACCAAGAAGTCAGATGGAAAAATTGATGTTTCGTAAGTATGCTCCATTTGGTTTTGATGATATCTTTATCTCTGTGCTTAAGAAAAACACTCTTTTTCAGAATGAGGTTTTGTTATAACTTAGGGCCATTTTATAGCTTAATATAACTCTGTATTGCTTTTTAAATTTGTCCATTGAAATTCATGATTAAGTTGATGCTAGAAAACTTAATCCAGCGTTCTCACTGTAATGTGCTTTCTCATGGTATACATTTAGAAATATTTAAACTCTCAATGTTCAGTAAAACTCAGTATTTTTAGGGGCGCCTGGGTAGCTCAGTAGGTTAAAGCCTCTGCCTTCAGCTCAGGTCATGATCTCAGGGTCCTGGGATCGAGCCCCACATCGGGCTTTCTGCTCAGCAGGGAGACTGCTTTCCTCCCCAACCCCCCCATCCCCACCTTCCTGCCTCTCTGCCTACTTGTGATCTCCCTCTCTCTGTCAAATAAATAAATAAAATCTTTAAAAAAAAAACCCAAAAACTCAGTATTTTTAGATATATATGGGGAAATCAGTAAGAATATTAGATTGCTTACTGTGTGCCTGGCACTCTTCTTACTAAATACTCCTATAACATAACAAAATTACTTGCCTAAGGTCACATAGCAGGTGAGGGGCAGGGCTTGATCTGACTGTAAGACCTATGTTATTAACCTGTGTTGTGTTGTGTTTTGTTTTGTTTTTGGTTTTGTGAGGTTTGACCATAGACCTTTAGAGGATATGTACCTGTTTTCATTGCTTGACTCCTATTTGTTTAAAGTGTCAGCCTCACTCGAGAAACATCTCTTCTTACATTTCTCAGTCCGTCAGCTGTTCTGTCGATGCATGTTTAATAGTCACACACTGTTCATTGTCTAGTATTGAAGGTGCTTCTGGTGGGAAAGCTGAAGTTATCACATGTGACGTACTCTTGGTGTGCATTGGCCGACGACCCTTTACTCAGAACTTGGGACTGGAAGAGCTTGGAATTGAACTAGATCCTAGAGGTAGAATTCCAGTCAATACCAGATTCCAAACTAAAATTCCAAAGTAAGTTCGATAATTATTTTTATTTTCAAAAAGTTTAAAAATTTATTTTAAAGACTATTTTGAAAATAAGACTTGTCATGCTTAAATGCACTGGCTTTGGGGAAGAAGAGTAAACTCATCTGTGGAAACAAAGATAGTTGAATGTTTTCATTACCCAAAGATGAGAACCTGAACTCAGATACTTATTTTGTATATTTTGGTTACTTAGTAACTAGAAACTTCTGTTACCGTGGCATAATGAAGATGAGTATCTGTGGTGGCAGAAGTTGACTGTTTCTTTTCATCTCCGTGGTAGTATCTATGCCATTGGTGATGTGGTCGCCGGTCCAATGCTGGCTCACAAAGCAGAGGATGAAGGCATTATCTGTGTTGAAGGCATGGCTGGCGGTGCTGTGCACATCGACTACAACTGTGTACCATCCGTGATTTACACACACCCTGAAGTTGCTTGGGTTGGCAAATCAGAGGAGCAGTTGAAAGAAGAGGTAATTCTGAATGCTGGGGTAGTTTTAATGCCATTGTATGGATTGCGTTAATGACACTGGTGGCTGAGAATTTTATTACTGTATTAATGCATTTTGAAATTATGTAGAATATTACGTTTTATATTTTTTTATACATATTTTTTCCTTTGTCGTGGAAGAGATCATTCACCTGCCTGCCTTCAAAGTGGATTCTAGAGCTCTTATATTTTCCTTTGAAATATACCCACATGAACTGATGTTTACATTTGCTTGTGTTTGGACCCAAAATGTATTTCATCAGCAAGCAGTTTGCGTCTTGTGCTCAATATACTCTGGAGAGTTGCCGTCTTGGGATTTATTTTCTGAACATATGGTGGATGATTGCACCAACGGGAATGCATTTTTTCAGAGTTTACATAAGTTCTCATTTGCTGTCTCTCGCAGGGTATTGAATACAAGGTTGGGAAATTCCCCTTTGCTGCTAACAGCAGAGCTAAGACAAATGCAGACACAGATGGCATGGTGAAGATTCTGGGACAGAAATCAACAGACAGGGTGTTGGGAGCACATATTCTAGGACCAGTGAGTATCCGAAAACCCCAAATCCCATTATGATTTCTGGAAAGTGTTGCTGTTAAGATTTAAAGCCAGTTGCTGTCTACATCCCGAGGTTATTATTTACCAGCAGTAGTTCGTGTGTCGTTTCTAACAAGGCAGCCAGCAGCACTCTCACGGGCTGGCTCGTCACATCATCTGCTTCCACTCTGCAGCTGACACTGTCCTCTTGAAACCTACACCAGACCCTGTGCCTGCTGAAGACTCTCCAGTGGCCCTTTTCTGCCTCGGGCTGTTACGTACAAGGCCCCACTAAATCTGGTCCTGTCTGGCTTCCTGACCTGTCTTTCCACTCTTCCCTTTCGCTCGTTAATTCCCTGCCTCATGGGCCTTCTCTCAGTTTCCTAACAGGCCAGTGTTCCCATGTCAGAGCCTTTGTGCTTGTGGAACCTGTTGCTTGGAATGCTGTGCCTCCAGGTCTTTGTATGACTGGCTCCTGTGAGGTCTCAGCTCAGATGTTACCTCCTTAGGCCCTTTCTCCCACTGCACTTCCCCTCGGGATCTGATGTAATAATGATAATAAAACATTGGAGTCCTTAGTTTGTAATACATTTTTCTGTATACATGCAGTAAGTTTAATATTCACCATTTTGGGGGCAGGAGTTGCTCTGTCCATTTTTGAAGTGAATAAATGGAATGAAGCACACACAGTGAGTGCTCGAAGGGATTCAGCGGTAGGATTAGAATCTAGGCCAGCTGGCTCTGGAGCCCAAGCTCTTCTGTTCTGTGCCACCTTTCCTCTTAAGCTTTTCCTGACTGAAGGCAGTTAGTTAACTGCTCTGACCACGAATCCTGTTAGCTTATAGTTTTTGCCAGGGGAAGAAAATGACTTCTTGGACTGTTATCTTAATAAAGGGTGCTGGTGAAATGGTGAATGAAGCCGCTCTCGCACTGGAGTATGGAGCATCCTGTGAGGATATAGCCAGAGTCTGCCATGCGCATCCGGTAATTATGGGCAACATACAGAATCAGTGATTACCTCAGGTTTCTTCTCTCCCACAAGTATTTGGTTTCTAATTTTAAATTTCTTCCCTTGCAGACTTTATCAGAAGCTTTTAGAGAAGCAAACCTGGCTGCATCATTCGGCAAATCAATCAACTTTTAAATTAGAAGATTATATTTTTCTGAAATTTGCTGGGAGCTTTTGTGGCGGTCACATTTCTGAACAGGAAATGTTCACAGCTCCAAGAATTTCTAGGACTGGATTATGAAACTTTTGGAAGGTTTTAATAGGTTCAAACAGAATGAAATAATCTCATCTATTTTAAAATTGAATATTTTGTTTCAGTGCATTAAAATTTGCAGAAAAAAGCTACTTACAGTAGCATCCTGGAAATTTTCTTCAAACCATATTTTCATGCAGTTTCTGAAAGATTCGACTTCACTAAATTTATGTTACATAGCTTTTATCTCTGCTATTGTAAAGTTGTATTTACTTACATGGATGGAGTTGGCGTAGGGTATGTGAGCCAGCTGTGCTTGAAGCAAGGTGATCAAGTTATTTTAAACTTGGTTTTCATCTTGGAAACGGAGTTAGTCATTAGAATCAGATTAAAATATGTATAAACCAAACTGATGTAAATAAATGATCTCTCACTTGTTTTATTTAATCCCCCAATTCTGCAGTTTAGAGGTAGAATTTATGTTTGAATTTTTAAGGACCCATTGAGGTCTACAGTCTATAGTCACCCATTTAACCAAATTAAGGAGGTATATCTGAAATTCAAATATTAAATGAAGACGTAACTGTATTACAGGGGGAAATGAAAATACAGAAATAAATAGTCTTAAATATTCATTTACCTGTTGTTTTGAATGGATGTCAAGATGGTCCTAGTTCTTTTATGACTACCTGTATTGTATATTCTTACCTTATTTCTATTTGTTATTCCTCTTCTAGGCCTGGATGTATCTTTTTACCACACTGGGGAACGATGTTAAGGCATTTAAAAGGTCATTACCCTTTCATCTGTTGTAGTGATACCAACTAACTGTGGAACATATACTTTTGGAGACACAGCATATGGGAAAATTTAATCTGCTGTTGTTTCCTGTGGCTTTCCAGTGTATCCGTGGCTGGGTAAATGACTTTCTTTAAAGAGTGCTATAAAATCATATTTATTGATTGTTTAAAATGGCCAGCCATTGAAACACTTCAGTAACAAAGTATTAAATAGGCAAAAGCCTATTTTAACTAAATTTAAGAATTAGATTAAGTAGTTCTCAAATTTAGGATAGCATATTCTAGGAAAAAAATGCAAAGTACTAGAAATATGCAAACTAGACGTTCACTTGATTGCAACTTGAAGATCACAGCCTAAGGAAAAGTTTAGAGAATGTCATGTGTCAGCAGAAAGCTGTATGGGATAAGATACTGTCAATTGCTCAATTAGAAGGAAAATGTTGAGTTGTCTTCAGGTTTTAATTGCTTCATCAGTGGGTCACATTTCCCTTTTTCTTCACTGTCCAGTAGTCTTGGACTGTATGATGGTCATTATGAATGATCCATTATAAAGATGCTAGATTCTCTTTCTTACTTCTGAAAAATAGGGAATTTCTGTTTCAGCAGGTGGTTAACTTGGCTGAACCCCAACTGCATCATCTTTGCTGGGGCAGCAGCTGAAACATTGACCCTGTCGTTTCAGCTTTACCTGGGCTCTATTATGTCTGTCCCAGGCATGTGTAATTCATGGGTCACCTGGACACTGGGCAAATGATACGCAGATTTGGGAGGCCTGCCCCACCACACGTCTCTCTTCTGGGGCTCCCGCCTCATATTTTGGTTATTCTAGTTGCCCCCGACCCAGTCTTCTGATTCCTTAAACAGTAAAACTTGGCTTCTGCCCAGTGTGATACTTGCTGGGACCTAGTGTTGTTCTTGGTTAACTCCTTGCTACCTTCTGCCTGCTTGTGGTTGGTCTCCAGGACCTTTACTTTAAAACATCTGTATTTTGTTTAGAGTTTGCAGTAGTTGCTGGCCTGACACATGCTACTTTGCCATCATTGGAAATGACCTCTGTGTGTTTAAAAATCTGAAATCCCAATATTATGTGAAGTTTAGTTTAAACTTCAAATATGTTACCTACTTTAGGGGAAAAAAATAGAAATAGAATTTGATATGAAGTTCTAGTGATAGAAACACAAAATAGTTAAATATATCTAGGCGGGAATGAAGTTGTGGTATGTATAAAACATTTTAAATATTCACTTTTCTTTTTTTTTTTTTTTTAAAGATTTTATTTATTTGACAGAGAGAGATCACAAGTAGGCAGAGAGGCAGGCAGAGAGAGAAGGGGAAGCAGGCTCCCCATTGAGCAGAGAGCCTGATGTGGGGCTCCATCCCAGGACCCTGAGATCATGACCTGAGCCGAAGGCAGAGGGTTTAACCCACTGAGCCACCCAGGTGCCCCTTCACTTATTATTTTCTAAGTTCTCAGTATTTTCTTGGCTTATGAAGGAATTAGGAATTAGCTGTCCAGTTCCCTAAGCTGACTAAAATGAGTGGTTTCAAAGTGACATCATTTTTAGTTGTTTAGCTAAAAAGGAATGAGTAAAGACTTCTATTTGAAGTAAAATACTTAAAATTAAGGGAAAAAATTAGTTGCTGTAGTAGATGATGAGGTTACACTTTGCTAGGTAGAATTTCTACCTAAATAAAAGTGACAATTCTCTTGAAGGAGAGGGAGGTTGCCTTATTGTTTAAATTACATCTGTTTACGTACGTTTGGTTCAGGCCCAGCTTCAAATTCAGCTGTGTTGTACATGTGGGTGGTTGTTCAGTGCTACCCAGAACTTGTCTCGCTCTAAAAAGAATTTCTGAAAAGACCACTTAGAGCTTGGCCCGTTCTCCAGCTCAGCTCTGAGTTTGACAAGGGTTTGGCAGTTGGAATACAACTGTTTTCTTTATCCTGTGGAATAAGTGATTGTTCTGTGATTGTTTTGGCCTCTCATACAGACCGTAGCAGAGAATTTCTAGTTTGTGAAATCTAATAAAGTTAGAGTATCATTTTGTACTTTGATTGGCACTGCGCAGTTGGTAGGAGCAATGTTCCTAAACTCTGGCTGGATTTCATTTCAGCCCTTCCCCTCAGCACCTAGAATAGGGCCAGGATTGCTCACACTTAAAAGCCACAGTTTACCCTCCTGATTTTCTAAAAATTGCTTTTTGTTCTCTTTCCCAGACCAAGGTATATTTATAGGAGTTTTGGAGATTGGAGCCACTAAAATGGTGAAGGGGGGAGTGCTTAGGCTGTATCCTTCCCCTCTTCCCCACCCCTGGGCACCCCACTGCGAGGTGATTTTTTTTGGCGCAGATGTGGGGTGGATACTGCCTCGGCAAACAGATGATAGCTTATTTATAGAACCGTTTTACATTGAAAATATCCTTGCTTCAAGGGATTCACAAACACTAAATCAGTAAAATTTAAGAATTATCCCAAGTATATATTTATACAAAAGCACTGTACTTTATTTTTAACTCCGTACAAAATGTGGTGATTAAAAACATTAAATAGGTAATGAGTTGCATTTTAAAGATCATGAAGTCAGTTTTTTAAATGGAGCTCTTTTCCTTTGGTTACCTCGGCCACCTTCAAGCCCTCCTTCCTCCTGTTACAAGCAGGTGCTATAAACGGCAACCTTCTGGCTTATATCCTTTAGGAGGGAACGAACCTCTCCTTCCAATCTTACTAATTCTTGAGCTTTATCTTCCAAATATTTTTGATTGTCCTCATATTTTCTTTCCAAATCTGTGGGAGATAAAAAGAAAAAGTCTGAATGAATTATACTAGAATGATCTCCATCTCTTACTGATCCTTTTTGCCTACAAGGCCCAAGACAAAGTGAACAGATTTTCAACCTTCTAAATAAACTCTGTGGAGGCCTTAATTTTAAAATATCTTATGAAAGCACGAGCCTGAGACCCACCTTTCAGGAGCTGGAGCTTGCTGTTGGCTTGAGCCAGAAGTGTTTTTGCTTCATTTTGTAGCATTTCAGCTTTCCTTCTGGCATCCGCGGATTCTTCGGTTTTTTTGGCAATTAATTTTTCCACCTTCTTATACTTTTCATCCACTTCACTGTCCAGAGCCTGCAGTTCCAGTTAGACACAGAGGGGATACATGTAATCTCTGACATTAATGGTGTCCTTGGGGCAAGCTCGGAAGGGTACTCAGGCGTTAAGCTATTCGGTGTAAATAATTAAATATTCTGAAACAGTGGAATTAACTACAATACTGACATAGGAGTTTTTTTTTTTTAAATGAAGGATTTGAAAGACATTTTGGAGTTGTAGTGGGTCTCGAAAGCTAAGCCTTCTTTCTCCTGTCAGTTTGCACTGACAATTACATGGAGATAAAGAAGTAGGTTTTCTTTAAGTAGGTTTGCTGTGATCCAAACAGGTAGATAATCAGAAAAGGCCCATTTGAAGGGCTGATACCAGGAACATCTGGATTATGACTAGTGTGGGCTGTGTAGAGACTGAAGGGAAGGGGAGATGAGAAATTGGTGTGGGTTTGGCCTGATAAACGCAGGTGCTTCTTTGGAGAAACACTGTTCAAACAATAGCCGTTGAGAGAGGGATTTCAATGTCAGGGGGTCTTGTACATCTTCCTGTAATCAAATACTATGTTTTTGGAAGAATGCTCTGTGAAAAGACTACTTGGGAGATGTATGCTCTCAGCACTGTGAGGAAGTACAAACCATGATAGAAAAAAATGGACAGGGTAGTGCACTTTTCTTCCTGCTTTGTTCTCTTCCCCAACCAGAGCTGGAAGGAGGTCACCCTTCTGTAATACCTAAAAGCTACATTAACCTCAAGGAAAAGTCTTGGCTAAATTTCAGTTTATAATTCCCTGCTATTCATTTAACAGTTGGCACATTCCCCTCAAAAGTGTAAAAAAGGTTTCTTTGGAAATAAACATTTGCCCGATGAACATGTGTTTTAATGATTACTTGGTTTCTGCTGAAAATTTTGGGTTGTATGAGATTTTCTCTGCAAAACATAGTACCTTCCAGTGAGAAGCAAGGGGTGGTTACTTGAGAATCCGAGTAGGAGACGTGAGATTTAGTCCCTGTCAGCAATTCGGCGACAGACTCCTTAAGCTTTTTCTACCCTGCTTTTCAAGATTTCTCAAATGGCCAAGTAATTACCATATGCCATCAAGGCCTTCCTAATTGAATTACCAAAGTATAAGCTCCGTGTGCTTGTTTTAAGACTTCCTCCCCTAGGTTAATTTCATTTTTCTGCCTCCTTATTCAAGTTTGGATATGAGGGCTTAGGTCACACTTCTTGGACACCTTCATATCCACTCCCACTCTTTTCCATCTGGGTCTCTAACGACTGCTATCTCAAAACAGGTCACTGGTGATATTTCTGATGAATAACTGTTGAGTCCACGTCCCTTACTGATTCCAAGGAAGACAACAGAGACTCACTGCTTCTTTATGAACACAGCTATGAAGTTACAAAGCTTTACTTACCTTTTTAACATCATCTGCACTTTGTTTCACAGTGTACACTACTTTTTCAATATATTCTGCCTCCTCAGAGTTCTGGGCTGCCTTCCGCTTCAGTTCTTCCACGTTCCTCTCCAGCTCGCTGATGCGCTGGGAGGCATTGAGCAAGGTCTCCTCAGAAGCAGCGGTTTCAGACTCAATCTGCAAGTATAACGTCAGTCACCCAGTGGGCCATTAATTTACCAAGTGGTAGGGTGTGCTGGGAATACAAGTTTAAGGCTGCTTATGCTCTCTTGCTCTGGACCCAAAGAAAAAATTACTAAAAGGAAAATAAAATTTCAAGAAAGCTTATATAAAGCCTCCAACTTTATTCTTTTTGTAATTCTGATGATCTTGGCTGGAAATTCATGTAAACTTCTTTCGGAACCACCCCCAGACAGCTTGATGTGTTGAGAAAGCATTTTAAGGACACCTGCAAGCTTTGGCTGAACAATGGTCACAAATAAGCAGATGTGAGAGGAAGGATTTCCAAATTCCTGTGGGTGGGAAAATGATAACTCCCAAGTCACCTTTAGTTTTTCCTGTCAACTCTAAATGTTACTCTAGTGGAGGAGGTTGTGGGTCTTCAGAAACCACCTGGAAGGTTGAGTGTTCTCAGCTAATTACTAAAGGTAGACCAGGGATGTTCTTGAAAACTTGGAAAAGTCATTCTAGGACTGTGGGACGGCACGTTGTGTGAGACTCAAATACTCAAAGTCAGTGAAAAAATATCTGGGTAATTGGCAAGGATCCACATACAATCTTAAGAATAATCGGTGAACACTGGTTTTTAAAAGCTAGCCCAAGTAAGCGGTCTGACCCATGACAGAAGAACCAGTTTCACTGAGCACTTAGTTTTGTTTTGTTTTTTAAATTATCTTCAAGGATGGGCTATTCCATAGAATTAAGTTTGAATAACAATAATATCATGATGAAACTAATAGATCAATATAGACATGGCAAAACTTGTATTTCAAACCAAGTAATTGTTAACCTAAAAGTTCACCCATTAACATAGAAAAATATTCTTAGCTCTAATTCTTAAATGATAAGCTTTGGAGTTTTATTTATAAATGAGTGAATCGGTTTTGACAAGCTTTCATTAATAGCATAGTTTATAGATTCATTCATTCATTCATTTATTTGACAGACGGAGAGAGAGAGAGAGGGACCACAGGTAGGCAGAGAGGCAGGCAGAGAGAGAGGGGGAAGCAGGCTCCCTGCTGAGCAGAGAGCCCGACGCGGGGCTTGATCCCAGGACCCTGAGATCATGACCTGAGCTGAAGGCAGAGGCTTTAACCCACTGAGCCACCCAGGCGCCCCTAATAGCATAGTTTAGAGGTTCTTTTTGATTCTTGACCTAAAACACTTCCTGGCCCACAGGGTCCCTGAAAAAAACTCATTTTTCACTTGCATTGTCAAGTGAACCTATAATTGCATTAAATCCTTTATTTTCTATTTTGCTTTTCAAAACTTGGTAATTTTTTAAAAAGATTTATTTATCTTAAAGAATGTGTGTCTGCAAAACGGGGAAGGGCAGCAGAAGAGAGAGTGAACCTCCAGCATGGAGCACGACTCTGAGCTCGACCTCACAACACTGAACACACAACCTGAGCTGAAACCAAGGGTCGGAGGCTTGGTCGACTGCATCACCCAGGTGCCCCCAAACTTAGTAATTTTTATAAAGTTACCTAAATAAAGTTCATTAAAATGTTAACAGCCCACTGAGAAATTTGCAAAACCCTAGAGGTAGAAAAATCAGAATCTTCATAATCTGGTGGGAAAATGTAATTTTTCCACACTTGACCAAGAAGGGGCCTTATACTCATAAGGCTCAGTTATTAGCGCATGTGACCCCTGATCTCGGGGTTGTGAATTCGAGCCACACACTGAGTAGAGTTTACTTAAAAAACACTAAGTTTTCCATGTACTCTGAACAAAACAGATTGTTCAGCTCTAAGATCCCTAGTAGGTTTGTCGAGAATTGGGGACTGGAGGCAATTTGACCTTCATTGCTCTCCAGAGGTTTTTAAAACTTACAGTAAAACTTTGTGAATGCTCACCTCATAAATTTTGAGATACCGGTCTTCACGTTGTAGGTTGCTTTATAGCAGCAGGAGTCTCCTAAAACTAAATTTTGTAATTAATACTGTCTTTCCTACTACTGAATAGTCTGTGTGATTTCTTGAAGTAACGGGAGATAAACACATAGACTGTGATGAAAGTGAAGGGGGCTTAACTTAACGATCCAGTGTCTTCAGGGTCCTTTTTTTCCCTGAAAACGTCTTTAGCACCCGTGCTAAGGGAGTCGTCAGCCTCACTGAAGTTAGAGCAGTCCTTTCATGTTCAGCTGTAAGAGTTTTCGCCTGTCAAATGCACTTCCTTTCCAGGTAGAGTTTCTGTGAGCGTTTTCTCCCCCCACAGTGAGGGCTGTACTGTCTTACCGAAGTGAGCAGGTTCTGGGTTCCTTGGATGTCTTCATCTGCTTGCTTAATGGCTTTCTCTGCTGCAATCTGGGCCTTTTCTGCTTCTTCCAGCGCTTCCTTCACCATGTCTGCGGTGACTTTAACATCCGTTGCACTTTTGCTAAGTGAAAGAAGGAGACGATCTATGTGAACATGGAAAAGTTACTTCCTCTCAGAACATTTAAAAAAAAGTTTCTTTTAAAGAACAGCCTTGGAATGACCTAGAGAGACTCCTACAGGTCACTCCTTGAAATGTTCCTGGTTAAAGACTTTTTACTCCCTGCTAGGCACACAAGATAAGCCCCCCAGATGCCACAGCGTCTTCAGATACCTGGCTCTCTTAGCTTCTTCCAGCAACATCTCTGCTCTGGCAACGTCTGCAGCGCTTTGCTGTAGAATGACCTCGACTTGAGAAAGGCTTTCAACTCGCTCCCGAATATCTTCTGTCAAGTTCTGTAACTGCTGCGGGGTGCTAGGCATTTCCATCTTCAGTACTTCGTTAGCCACCGCTTCAATGCTGTCCAGATCCGCACTATCCTCTGTGAAAAGCAATGATGTTCCCATGAAGAGGTCAGAGTCACAGATGGCAAACTCAGTCCCTTCTGGTCACCCACCAGGTGAACAGCCTGGGTGATGTCAAGACCTGGGCACTTCCTGTTTAAGAATTTATAGTCTAGTTGAGTAGTTAGGTGTGGAAAAAGTAGCTACTGGAATTTGCTTTAGCCTGGGAAGGTCAGGGAAGGATTTGTGGAGGATGAGGAACTGATCACATTTTGAAGGATAATAGGATTTGGAAGGAGGAAGATGGACAGCTCTGGATGGAGAGACTGTATGGGCCAAGCAGAGTGAACGGCTCAGATTACCGAAGAGGAGCAAATGTGGGGAGGGGCTGAGGGGGAGAGAAGCTCTAGCAGCCTGCATTGAGCAGAGGGCCTGGCACAGGGCTCAGTCCCACAACACTGAGATCACGACCTGCGCCCAAACCAGGAGTCGGAGGCTTAACTGGCTGAGCCACCCAGGTGCCCCAGTAGAGCCAACCTTTAATCGAGGTTGGGAGAATAGCTAGGAGATACTGTAAATGCACAGGTAAAGAGCTGATACCCCTTATATAAATTATCTGGATTCTGGAAGTTTCAGCAAGGGAGAAAATCCAGGCAGAGAAGCAAGAGAATTTGATAGCTATATTATCACATAAGCCAAGTAATTTCAAATGTCTAATGTGAAAGGTGGTCAGAAAAATGCCCAGGAGGTTAACCTTCAAACATGTCATTAAGTTTTTTTGTTTTTCAACTGTTAAAAAACACAAAAATGGACTCCTTTAAGCTTTAAGGCTTAATTTAAGCACAAGAAAAAATCTGATCAAGTGATGGCTTCCACAGGATATTCCATAAAATAGCCATAGGAGTACTACTGGTTCCTTTCTTAGTCCCCATTTTCCTTGCTAAGAGAATAAATACTATTTTGTTTAGTTGCCCACCTCTAAGGAAAGGTAAAATTAGCAACTCAGAGTTAACTGCTGATCAGTCTGCCAATTAAGGTAATCCCGTTCCATCTGACATTTACACATGGGGTGGGGTGCTTTTCTGGCCGGTGAGATTTATGGAGATGACTGCTGCAGACTTCTGGGTAAGATTTCCTTCCTTTAAAAAGATAGGTATTATTGAGGCTTTGTGTGAAGTGTGAAACTTTGGGCAGCCATGCTGTAATCAGGAGGAGCTGGCCCCAGAACAGAGCAGATACCTTACTACAGGGGCCCCAGAACGTCTTGCTAGGTGATACAATATGCACCTTTTTTGATTAAGTCCACCTCAGTTGAAACTTTTGTGTAACCTGAAGCCAAAACGATCCTTTACTGATAACACTCAGACTGTGACCAGGAACACTCAGGAGCTGGACCACAAACTCTGTAGAGTTTTTCTCTTTCTCTAGAGAACACAAACCGATAGAGCTAACTTAAGTATGATGTCCTGTAAGTAACAGGATTGCAAAGCTTGGCAGGCAACGTCAAAATAAGCTACCACTTTAAGGATCTAATGACATTCTATGTAATTGCTAACAGATTCCAAAATCCATTCCCACGGCGTGTGTTTGACTTGACTTCCTACTTGGGTATCCCATCTGTGTCTGCTGAACATCAGAGAAGACTTATGTACACATAAGCTTGAGAAATGCCAACATTTCTCCACGTGTGTTTTTTGTTTTGTTTTGTTTTGTTTTTAATGTGACTTTATTCCCAGCCAGAAACTGATTTTCTCTAAAATGCAGACTTGAGTGCTGGTCTCTCAAACACACTCTTACCAGACATTTTTGATATTCCATGAGAGGAAGAAATGTCTAAAAATCAAATGAAAACAACAACTTACGGGTCAGAAAGTTCCTGATTTGCTTGATCAGATTCCTCAGGTCCTCGTTGCTCTTGTCCACTTTTTCTTTGGTGGCGTTGGTTTTCAGCAGAACATCCTGAGCATTCTGTTTGGCCTCATCTGCCCTCAGTTTTGCTTCAGAGACCTAAATATGAGAAATAAAGACCCAGGGAACAACACTCTGTGGCAGACCAGAATACTATAAATGGCCCAGAAAATTATACTGAAAAGCTATGCATTTGGAACCATGGGTTTTGGAAAGAAATGTCTCTCCTTCAACTGTACTGTGTTCCTCTCCAGACAAAAGTACTCCATCTATAGATGGCCACACAATTTCTCATACAGATCAGGCTAGCACATAAACATTTTTTCTAATAGTTTCTAATTCCCCCAAAACATTTGGTGGCCTATAAAACAGGATGTTATTAACATGGTCGCTTTAGAAAAATTAATGCCCAATTGCTCAGTGTGAATTATAGTACAGCCTACTGGATTCATAACCACATTCATGGACCCATGATAAGTAACATAATGATCTCAAACCACTGTCATGAGAAGAGAGCAAATTCTTAAATATTCTAAGAAGAAAACCTCCCTGTGTATTTCTTTAGCTGACCTGACAAAAACCAAAAACTTCCAGACCTG
This sequence comes from Procyon lotor, assembly GCA_028646535.1. Classification (NCBI taxonomy): domain Eukaryota; kingdom Metazoa; phylum Chordata; class Mammalia; order Carnivora; family Procyonidae; genus Procyon; species Procyon lotor. Next base: position 76,868,822 of record CM053614.1, read on the forward strand.
ACATGTCCTTGCCATGCCCCTTTCATGTCACCATGGAGAACCAATCTCTCCCAGATCCTCCAGCCCGTCACCAAGAGCCAACACCACAAAGCGAGGCCATCCACTGAATTACCATCTTGGAGAGCTGCTCCACCTCGGCCAGCGCGCTCAGGACGTCTCGGTCGAAGTCCATGGCTTTCTGCCAGGCTCCATGTGCCACTGTGACCAGGCCCCCGCAGCCGGGTCCCCCACACTTCTTCTCGCCTTCGTCCGTCCTGCAGCTGGGGCCACCACACTCCGTCTCGGAACACGAGGCCCCTGGGGGCGTCCCGCAGGTCTGCAACAAGTGGGGAGCAGGCACCGGCCTTCAGAGGGGGAGTCTGCGACTTGGTACAGCTGTGCAGGGCTTGGGTGGCCCCAGAGAGCGTGTAGGTGGTTCCTTTCTGGCAAGGGTGCTTGGGAACAGTGTTTGGGGGGAGAGAGGAGCGCAGAGCTTAGGAGTAAGCTGCCCTACTCACTGCCAAGGAAAGAGTTTACAACACTTCACCAGTGCCTTCTGCCCCAATGAACTGGAATGCCATCTGGGCACCGTGTGGGGTGCAAACATTATCTGATGTGAGGTTGAAATCTGCCAATAGGAGAGCCAAAGAATGCTGCCCCTTTATCCTAAATCATGAGACTGGAAAAAAAAAAAAAAGGTATTGAGAAACTTTTCGACCTAGCACCGTGGCCAACTGTTCTGGTCCACAGCGATCTAGGAGGCTCCTTATCTGACCTTTTAGTACCTTCAGATCGAGTAAGGAAGATGGGCTCACTCTTGGTGAAACAGCCAAGAAGAGGTCAAGTGCTGTAAGTAGGAAGGAAAGCAAGGAGAGATCACGGAGTGTTGTAGTTGTTGGGGAAGGAGGAGCTGGCTGGTGGGATTTGAGCAGGGGGGTGGGAGAACATTCCAGATGTGAGCGGGAATCACAAAAAAGTAGGAGCAAAGGTAGATTTAACTTTTACAAATAAGCAACCCTCCACAACTCTCCCTAGACTCCTCTTCCTTACCTACTAGAAACTTCCAAAGATCGGGGCCTGGCCATGGCACGCACATGTACACAGATACATGATAAGTAGGATAAGTATACAATGGAAAAGGCTGAGCAGGGAGAAAACTGGGGAGCTGTCCCCTCACATTGAACAGAGGCAGTGAAAAGCAGGTAATGCTCTCCAACAAGGAAGGTATTCTTTTTAAGAAAGAAAAAAGTAGTTTTTGAATAATCAATTCCTTAGACTGATAATTTTGTGATCATTATTATAATCCCATTATTTCTCAATAGTCTTTCCAATATCTGGTTTATAGTACCTAAAAAGCTTCAGAAAAGAAAGTTTATTCTGCGTGCTCTAGAAGAATATGGGCCTTAGGAAGAGAAGCACGAGGCCCCAGGGATGCTTTCTAAAAACAATCTGACAATACATGAGATCTGTTTTATTTCAGCTGCAGGCATGAGAAAAAAACAGCCTGGGTCTCGCTAAAGATACACAAAACAAGAACTGAAGGTACTTGAAAAACAGGGACAAAAACCTCTCTAGAACCTGTAGAGAGAGATCGCAGAGGATGATTCCATACACCCAGTGAGCTCACCTGATGGAAAAGCAATCACAGGGAAGGGCCCCCGTTCGTACGGCCCCCACTGCCTCGCTGCCCGGGGTTGCAAAGCAAACATCCTTCAGGATGCTTAGCCGCTTTCATTTTACTGTGTGGATTTTATTTGTGATGACTGGTTTTTATTGGAATTTCTAAGAAATTAATCCCAAAAGGAGACTGAGAACTGTCACCTCATACCCGTACATAGTGACTTTGTCCCCTACAAAGCACAGTGGACACATTGCTCTGGGCCTCCGTGTTTCTAGTAAACCACGACAGGAGATCTGCCTTACTCCCTATTCCCACTACATGCTCTAGAGTGTGATAGGATAATATCTAACCCTGTAGGCATCAATTCCATTTGGCACAATACAGTAGCGACATCGTGTTTTTGCCAATTGTAGAGAAAGCAAGATGGGCAAGGTAAGGGGCTTTTCACCAAACATAAAGTCCTAAGGAAGCCTGAACTGTCCTTGGCTTCTCTGCACCCACCCACCTCCTGCTTTTACTGTTCCTCTGTTCCTAAGCTAAGAGAGCACCAGCCTTAGTCTATAAACAACACCTCTAAATTCTCCGTAGGTGTCCTTCCCTGAAAAACAGTAAGGAAACAAGAGGACGAAACAGTTTGGCTTCTTTTGTCCTTCCACCGGATTTTCATTAAACTCACTACTCAATTTCCTTTGGCTCCAGAGTTACTCTTTAAAACCTCCTGGGAAATGAACCTACTTTCGAGGTTGGTCTCAGGGTTAATCTTCACCAGGTAAAGTTACTGGAACAAAGGCACATTTTAATTTACACCCAGGGAAAAAATTCTTTTGCTCCTTTAATTTTCTCAAGTCCCTCCCAGAATGATTCCTGAATTGCTCCACGGAGAAGGGAGTTTGCACTTCAAACTGGAACTATGTAAAAAAGAATTGTCCACAGTCTAGAGGGTTCAAATTGAGGCAGCAATTCAGTGAACCAGTCTGGGAAAGTAGTCCTGATTCTCTTCATCACAGAGAAACCTCTGGAAGTGGGAGTTTTTGCAGGAGAAAGGGGAGGTGAGTTGGAAAGGCAGGAGCTGTTGTTTTGATCTGGCTTGATGGTGGATACCCATAGGTGTCCAGAGACCAGAGGCCAGTTTCACTCCTATTGGTTCATTTGCAAAGTGCACAGGATTATGGACAAAACAGGGTGGTACCCTCAAAAACCTTACCATTTCGGCAGCTACTGAAAGATCCAGACTTTGTAGTTTGCCTGCCAGTTCATCCAGCAGGCGGGCCTGTTCCTCTTGTTTTTCCCTGAACTTGGCTTCTCGGTCCATCATCAAGTCTTCAACTCGGTCCCGGGTGAGTGCCGACTGCTCCACGGTGCTGTTGGGGTCCGTGGTGGAGGCGTTCACCCTCTCTTCCGCCTCCAGAGACATCTGGAAGTACTTGGTAATGCTATCCACGGCACCTAGGGCACGGAACGCAAGGGCCCGCAGTGAAATCTCCCGTGCTCAGTCCTGGGAACGACGCCCGTATCCGGTGTCTGCCCGCCCTAAGTTTACCATATGGTTTTCCTCTAAAATCCAAGGACAAAATCTTTAGGAAGCAACATAACTCTCCTCTCACGAGCAATGGCTACCCTTCGTCCCATTGGCAGCTATCCTGGCCCTGGAGCGTGCCAAACATCTGGATGCACAAGTAACTCAAACGTGCAGATGTTTCTGCACACAGGCAATCTTCCAGCTCTTTCTCAATAGCCAACAGCGTCAGGCAGCCTGCACATTACACATCCAGATATTTTTTTCCTCTTTTCCTAGTCATTTAACTATTTAGATCCACTCATACGGCTGGTATGACATACATAAAAAGGGATGGCATATTGTGGTTTTGAGGACCCAGCCAGAAAAATAAAAGGATCGTGCATAAAATAGGAGGATTAGTGGGATCTGACGCTGCAAAGATTCTTTCCTGACCGGGCAACATTCTTGAATATAAAAGAATTTGCTGAAGTATCAATGTGATTTCTAAACTATTCGAAAGAGCCCATTTCCAAGAAACACCAAGGAGGTTAAACCACCCACTGAAAAATCAGGAACCAGATGCCATACCGCTGCTCGCCCCATGGAACCTCTCCCGTGTCTTAGGCTCTCTGAGTCCTAGGTCCCCCATCTGTAAGTGGGGGCTTTAATCCTTATTTGTGCCAGAGACTCGGCGAGAAAAAGCTCTAAGATTATTAGAAAGCACTCAATGTTATTCTGGAAGTGCTGGACAAGAGGGCCAGACAGTTGTCTGTCCAGGGTTGTCTGACACATTGTCCAGGACTGCGTATTGCACAAAAAATGCTCACCCCGAATATCCGAGTTTTTGATAAATTCCAATTGCTCAGCAAGCTCTTTCACTGTGTTGTCTAGGCTTTCCGCTTCTGTCTGCAGGGACTCCAGTTGGCTGAGCGTGCTGTTGCTTTGTGAAGCCGTGTCAGACAGTTGCACCTCAACCTGAGCCATCTTTTCCGAAACATCTTTGGTTAATTTCCTGTAAAGAGGAGGAGAAGTTTGCCTGAGTAAAAATAAACCAAAGTGGAGTTTTAAAGTCTCGTTTCTCGATTTTCCACAAATACTGTACCCCTTACTCTGTAATTTCAAACCAATTCCGTACTTTCAGTTTCCAAGTCCTGGTTTTCTTCTCTTCATCGTTAAGAGACTGTATCAAATCTAATAATTTTGCTTTCTTCACAGACTTTGAAGAAAAACACAGAAGCGCCAGTTGGCTGTGCTGTGGTGGAAGAATCCTGAAGGGATTCTGAGCACCCGAGCCAAGGTCCAGGGCACGGAGCTCGGCTCTGAATGTGAGCAGCGTCAAGGCCACTCAGTCCCACACACTCAAAAGACATAAGTGACTCCAGTGTAGAATTATGCCTTCCAGCCACCTGCCAAAAAATGCTCTTATCGGAGCCTCGGGGATCACCTTCAAGATGGGACATGCGGAAAGGAAGTCTCACAGCCACCAGGAATCATGGGAGCTTTTCATATACTTCCCCCGGGTGGCAAGGTCCCATCAAAGGACCCACCTACTTCTACCAATAAGCAACCCTTTTATTTCTCATAAGAAAGAAGGCAGTATCTACCAGGATGCGCTTAGATACGCATTTAGCTTTCACAATATTTCATTTGGAATCTAAACCCAACTGCATTTTCTTCCATATTTCACATCTCTAAAGCTGTATTTTAGGCATCTATTTGTACATTCCTTATAAATACAGTGTGTGTGTGTGTGTGTGTGTGTGTGTGTGTGTGTGTGTGTGTGTAATCTGAGAAGACCTCAGCTCTGGGCTTTACTGGGTCACCTAATTCAGTGTTTCCTTGGAGAAATACTAGTCCGTATAAAACACTGGGGAAGTGAGGGGGGCGGCTGAAAGGCTGGGGCCATTTGAAAAATGCCATTTAAGGCCAAGATAAAACCATGAACCAACTCAAAAAATTACTTAAAAGGATTTGTAGGTTAAATTACATTTTATAAACCCAACCACTTTTTCCTGAGACAATTACAATATAGTTTCTTTTTTCAGTGCTTTCTTCTGTTCACCTGCTGATTCACAGAAGGCTCTCGTTTCTTCTCAGCTCTCCTACAACGTTATGGTTTTTAAAGAAATCAAACCTAACACTGTATTTTTTTATAACACCCCTTTGGGTCCTGAGACACCCATCTTTGGATGTTGTGTTGAAAAAAGATTAATGAAACCAGTTTCCCCGAGATGATTACAATTTGATTAGATGACTAGTGAGGGGAGCAACAGTGCCATTTCAGGAATAGGATCTCCCCTCTGGCAGGCTCTCAAAGGACACACCAAGGCCAAGAATCAGGTCCTAAATGGGCTTGTGCTCAGGCCACAGCCTTCCAGAACCTGTTACTGCTACGTGTTAGGAGACTGAGCTTTTTAATGAGCTAAAATTCCTCATTAAATGCATTATCCCCCTACATCAGACATTTCCCAACAGTCTGGTCCACCACATGGTCTTGGACATAAAACCTCCTGCTTGGAACCAGGGGACCAGCTACTTGAAATCTAGAAGGTCCAGGAAGGACCTTGCACAAGGTGCCCGAGCATGTGTCAGCTGTTCTCTCGCTGCTGCTCACAGCGCTGAGATGAAAAGTCTGTCTGGCTTCCTAGAGAGGCTGATTCCAGTCCCGTCACTCAGAAAATGTGCAAGAGGGAGCTGGGACATTTGGGAGCAGGAGAAATGGTTGAGAAATGATCCCGAGAACTTGAGCGTCACTCGGAACTCAGTTCTCTCTGCTTTCACTGGCAAAAGAGACGCCAGGCAGAGAGGATTATCCCAGAGAAGGGCTACGAGGGAAAATTTCACTGTGGTGAATTTGTTATAATTAGAGAAAGGAGCCAACCAGCGGCAGAGCCGCAGAAAGAACTTGCAAATAGGGATCTTGTTCTGGGAATGGATTTCCTCCCTAGGAGCAAAACATAGTAACAACGACTTGTATTCATCGTGTTTTTGGCAATTACACTGTCATTTCACAGATCAAACCTGCTGCTGCTCTGTAAGGTAAAGGTAAAGGCTGCCTTCCCCTCCTCTGTAGGAGGGAAGAGAGACTCAGCCTGAGTGAGTCCTTCAAATTCTCAAGCCTAGCAACTAGCCAAGCTACAACTCACTCACAGATCCTGGGTCTCCAAAGCCAGTGTTCTTGCCCCTTCACTAGCTTGGAGCCCTGTTTGCAAAGAGGAGCGCTGAGTGGAACCCACACATGTTCTGTTCTGCTGCGTCAGCTATTTGGTGCACGTTCACTCACCCGAATGCCCAGAGTGAAGACTGCTGCAAAGCCAGCGAGCCGGCATCTGTGCTCACTCACAGGGCCAACCACGCCTTGTGATGGAGGCCCCCAGCCCGGGCATCTCTCCTCAGGTTCAACCAATACTGGGAGCGCCTTCTCTGGTTCAGGGACTACTTACTCCGCTTCCTCAAAGAGATCCCCAATGTTTTTCAGCGGCTCTGCGGCGGGGCTCTGGGCCAAGATGTCTCTGATCTCATTGACTTTTTTCTCCACCGAGTCCACCGTCTCCCGGTACGGCCCGATCACCCCGCTGATCTTCAAGGCCTTGGCTTTCTCCAGGAACTTCTGGGTCCGATTGGTCAATTCGGCGATGATCGTGTCCCAGACAGCAAAGCACTGGTGGCAGGGAGCACAGTCCGGGAAGACGCCCGAGTACCCACGCGTGCACTTGTCACAGCGCGGGCCCTCAACCCCCTCGACGCAGACACACTGGCCAGTGGACTGGTCACACTGTGGTGTCTCAATGCCCCTGGGGTCACAGTCACAGGCTGGAAGGGAAAAGGCACTGGTTCAACCACCGGATCACAAACATCTGCGACAACAGCCGGCATTCAGAAGCCACGGTCGCAGTTTCACCAAAGTCTCCTGGAGAGACTAGGGCAGCGTCATCCCCCAGCACAGTAAGAGCAGTAAATTTTACTATTCTCGCTAATCACTTAATAACAGTAATAGCAGTAATTTTTTTATGGTGACCTTTAGCATGCCTGGCATTGTAGAATGGTTTACACGTGCCATGTCACTGAACCCTATGGGACAGGTGACTTGCCCCTTTCATAGCCAGGAAATGACCAGGCCAGGATCCAAGTTCAGCCTGTTACAAGTCCAGTCTGCGCCCCTAAGTTCTGGCCCACCCTGCCTCCCTTTAACTTTGACTCCCCCACAGATGCTATCAAGGCCAACAACTCCCGTGACAACCTGACGACACCAACGGGCAACTCCACATCCCTCACCTGACCTGGTCACTGAACACAATGGCAAATACTTGATGAAATCCAATGAACTTGATAAAAAGAAAAACCAATGAGAAAGAAGTCACCGGCATCCCGTGTATCTAGTTTAAAAGCTTTCAACGAAGAAGAGCAGGTGGCTATCTGCCGTTGTAATAACCAGCCCTACTGCTAAGAGCCCAGGCTCACAAAATGTCACAAGTGAGAGAAGGAACCTGGGAGCCAATCAGGCCCAACTTCTCACTGCCCCACAGGGCTGGCATCTCAGCCAGAACCAACCAGTAAAGGGTCAAGTCAGTGCTCTTAGCCAATGGACCTTGGCTGACGTTACTTATCACAATGCCTGTGCCATTGACTCTTGGCTTAGAGCCCCAAATCTCAGGGGATTAACTTACTTTTTAAAAAAAGATTTATTTATTTATTTTAGAGGGGGATTGGGGCCAAGGGAGAGAGAGAATCTCAAGCCCATTGAGCATGGAGCTGGTCACGGGGCTCAATGTCATGACCCTGAGATCCCGACCTGGACCAAAGTCAAGAGTTCGACGTTTAACCCACTGAGCCACCCAGGAGCCCCAGGATTAACTTATTTTTGTATCGACATTTGATACTTAACAGTATTTGAATAGCGTCTGAAAAACAAAAGGCCCATTCAAACATCTCTGGCCTTAAATCTTTTCTGGGAAAAGGTAGGGAATGAAAAAATATACAAAAAGCCCAGCTCCCCAAAACAAATATATTATTTCCTTGAGGACTCCAAGGGCAGGAGTACAGCTGAAACCTGTGTTCCATTCTCTGCACCAAGCACAGGGTTAATGAGCATTCAGTGGTCTTTGCCAACTGAGGTTCTAACTTCATTTTTGGTACAGGCATGCAATGGATGTTTACACACCCCTATAAAACAAAATCCTCCTCCCAAAAATGCAAGTTTGACTCTGGCAAAACACAACACATTCATAGGCTGTTGTTGTAAAACTTTCTTGGTCTCTGAAAGACTTTCTGATTAAACGTCTTCCAGAACCAGTCTCACAGATGGTCCTGAGATTTCCTCACTGGCCTCTACCCTCCAAACCCAAGTTTGATGCATCTGTCGCCCATTCATGTGACCCTCGCCACAACCTGCCTTTTATTACTAGTTTAGCTCTCATTGCCCTCGTTGGCCAATGCCACCGCCTGTTCCCAAGCAGCAAGGCTAAGGAGGGCAGCAGTGGGGCTAGAAGGCTCCAGATGCCTGTGGCTGCAAATCCTGCCTTCCCTACACCCCAGCTATGCAACTCTGAGCTGCGCAAACCGAGTGGTATGCACTGCGCAAACCGAGTCACCGACTTCCGATCTGTAAAATGGGGTCATAATTATACCTACCCCATAGGCTCGCTTTCAGGATATGGAATAGCTTAATTCCAAAGTGCTTAGAGGAATGTCCAGTTCATAGTGAGCACTTGATAGACATTTGTATTATCATGACTCTCGTTCCTGCAACTGTCTGGTAGTTTCCTGCCCAGAATGTTGCTTGACCACATTTCCATTGGGGGAAAAAAAAAGCTCTTACGGCCTCATATTTTTCTTTGTATACTTGCCAATAACATCACGACTTTTTTAAACTAGGGAATATCCCAGTCTTCAAACTTTGGGTTGAAAACATAGCATGCCCTTAGTGCCTTGGGTTTTCCAAATTGAACTTTTTTCCCCTTAAGCATATTGTTTCTTTCCAGGCACTTTTGGCAGTTTCATCTTTCCTATGTTTTCTGGGGTCATTCTTACGATCAGGGAGCAGCCTGAGCGAGCTGTGAATAACTTCCAGAGTGTTCCCTGTACCATTATTTCTAGATGTTCCTGGAGAGAAGGCTTCCGTGATCAGTAAGTTCAGGGAAGACAATCTCCTCTGGAAGATTCCAAACTTCACACAGTGAAGGCTCAGAGGAGTTCGGCAGGAGAAACCTTGTTTCGTGTCATTTTTGCCCACTTGTATCCCAAACTCCTTTGACCCTAGAATCTTTTCCTAATGGAAGAGTGGGAGACGCCCCAGAGAACTAACGGGGAAGGTGTCAGAAACCGCTGTCTTCATCAATTTCTGAGGCTCAGAAGAACAGGAAGAAATTTGATGATGACGAGTTTACACTGCTTAAATTTTAGGAATGGATTCCCAAGTAGTTTGGTAAAATTCGGTCATCTTTCAGGAAGCTAGAAGTTCCATGGGTCATCTAGGTCCCAGCTGTTCAGATTTGGGCGTACATCAGAATCACCCGGAGGGTGATTTGTATCACCCACCCTGAGGATTTGTATTTCTAACAGTTGCCAGGTGCTGACACTGACCTGTTGGTTCCCCACCTGTCCCAGCCTTCCTTGTGTATGTTAATGTGGGCTTGTAGGGGTGAGAGAGGAGGGCAGGAGGGTGAGAATGGGGACGGGAAGGAGGGGGCAGGGAGGGAGGAGGCGAGAGAATGTGTGTGTTCATCCTTCAAAGGATAGAGCTGGAGCAGAGTCAAACTAGTAGACTGATGCACAAACCTAACGACCTCTGTAAGAGGAGGAATGCAGGACGCCATTTGTAAACAGTGGGATCAGTCTGCTCCCCACCCCCCAACTGCTGGTCCCAGTGAGCAGAGCCATTCAGGGCCTGCGCCTACTTTATCCTCTTTCCTAGACTCGGGACAACTGAGGCGGATGGTACACATGCTTTTAGTTTGTTTAGGAAATTCTTTCTTTCCCATAGATAATGCAAAGACACCTGTTAATTCAGTCCTAAAGAGCTTCTTACTGGATTCATACTTGGGGCAACGGGTGGGTGCATATGTTCTTTAATTTCTCTGGTAAGTCCCCACTTTCTGGCTCATTCTGTCCCGGGCATCTTCGAGCAGGTGCACTCCCACAAAGTCCCTTCTCCATCTCTGGGGCTAGGGCTGCAGTCCGGACCAGGGCTCACCCAGCTCACCTTCAGCACCAGGTTAGCTGAACTGACCAGCATCGCCTTCCTCTAACCGAAGAGTAGAGTCAGATTTCACAGATGGCGGGACTGCGGTTTCATCCTTGAAAACTTCCAGCCTGAACTTTCTCTGGAAGGTCACCGAAGGGCTACACCGTATCAGGTTTTCAGGCTGAAGTGGGGAGAATGCTCAGCTCCTGTGGACGTGTGCTTCCTTCTCTGACTGCTGTGCCCCCAGGACTGCTCTTCTCCTGGGGACACCAGGGAGGTGAGCCCGGGAAGGCCCGCCTGCACCACAACGTACAAAGGCCACTCCCACTTCCCCAACAGTACTTTCTGCTGAAGCAGAAAGGTTGGTTCTCGCCTGACAACTGAAAACGTCGTGGACACTGAAATTATGAAGGAGACCCTCCAATCCCACCTCACACTCGCTGGGATCCAAAACTTACACATGAACTATGCCTGTGGTCTGACGAGGCCGGAGGATGTTCTCCTGTCTTTAGAGGAAGGGCTAGGGGTCTCAGTGGACCGGCAGCTCAGTTCCGCTTTAAGAAATGGGATTCTCTGGCAGAGGATTGAAAACTTTCTCTTGGAAAGAAGAAGAGAGTACTTAGCAAACGTTGTGGCCTGATCTTTAAGACGAACAAGTCATGAAGATGAAGACTAGCATTTTAAAAATGAGTTGGTAATCACTGTAATGAGCCATTAAGAATTCCACCTTCAAAAAAAAAAAAAAAAGAATTCCACCTTCACCTATAAATACATTTTCGGTTAGGTGGTCAGTAAGTTTCCTTTGTTTTTACTAAATTTTCTCGTCATTTAAAAACGTGATCTCTAAGAGCTAGGTACAAGAATAATGCACCCATTTTATAGATATTGAGGCCAAGAAGACTGACAAATCAATCCCAGAACAAGAAATGTCAGCCTGTGTGCTTCTTAATCAGTAGGTTTAACTTCCTGCTTTCTTTACATCCATCTGATTCGCCTCCTCCAGGCCCCTCCAACAACTGAAAAAAGTCCATTCTCCATGGCCCGGCAGTCAAAGTTCTCAGAGTCTGGTGAAACCTAGTCTCCCCGATGGTCCTGAGGGCTCCCCTGCACCCCCAAAGTCTTGCTACCACATACTGTCCTTATTGTGCTCTAGCCAGGGCAAGAGTTCCTCTCTAAAAAAACCTGTCATCTGGGGCGTGTGGGTGGCTCAGTTGGTTAAGCGTCTGCCTTTGGCTCAGGTCATGATCCTGGGGTCCTAGGATTGAGCCCCACATTGGGCTCCCTGCTCAGAGGGGAACCTGTTTCTCTTCCTCCCTCTGCCCCTCCTCCCGCTCATGCACTCTTTCTCAAATAAATAAATCTTTTTTTTTTTTTTAAGATTATATTTTTTTATTTGACAGAGAGAGAGAGATCACAAGCAGGCAGAGAGGCAGGCAGAGAGAGAGAGGGGGAAGCAGGCTCCCCACTGAGCAGAGAGCCCGATGTGGGGCTCGATCCCAGGATCCTGAGATCATGACCTGAGCTGAAGGCAGAAGCTTTAACCCACTGAGCCACCCAGGCGCCCCTCAAATAAATCTTTAAAAAAGAAATGTGGTTTGGCTTTAAATTCTCTACCTCCTCAGCCCTACCATTTTATTTATTTATTTTTTTGGCCTTGCTAAGATAATATCTGTTTGGGGATGAAAAGTGGGAAGTAATGATTTCACTTGCAGAAATGAGCCACCTGGCTCATCAGACTTTCCCTATAAAGGCCTGGATAGGAAATAGGCTTTGTAGGCCACAGATCAGACACAAATGAATGGGGACAGGCAGTGGCTGGGTTTGCCATGGCGGCCGGAGTTTGCCCGCCCCTGGCCTGGCCTGCTCTACAGGGACACACATGCTGTCATTAGGATCATATAAGATAAGCCTTCCCTCTGATAACGAGAGTATTTGTGGCCCTCCAGAGAATCAAATTAAATCTGATTTCCCAAGTCACGCAGCAAATAAGAATAAGGTGGGTAGTTGTAAACGAATCTGAGCCTGAGAAAATACAAGCGTCCTAAAAATTCATGTCTGAGCAAAGGAATGCACTTCACTTTTCTATTAAAAACAGTCTGAAATGGGAAACAAGCATGATGGGCCTCTCACCTATGCCCCACATTTCCCATTTGCACTGGTTTAAGAGACACTGGCCTTTTCCAACAGCCAGAGGCCCTCCCTTTGCTATCTATGAATCAACAGAAAGATTCCTCGTGTGACCCTTTGACTCCTGAGGAGCACAATGCAGAGCTCCGAGCCGAAGTCTTCTCCGGCACGTTCACTGGTGGGTGGATGACATTCTCTCCATCCCCAGCACAGTGGCGGGCTTGTTCAGACTTGGACGACTGGCCAAGAGCCCCAACCCGCCTGGACAATGGGAACATTCACCAAGTCACAGGATTGAGGCTCCACTCATTTGTCTTTCACATGACTACATTTTTTTCCATAAGGAGGAAGCTTCACTTAAGACTTAAGACTTCACTTAAGTCTTCCTAGAAGCGTGCTGCTTACCAAGTGGCATCAGAACGTCTCAATCTGTGCCCTGGAATATTTGACATTGAAGACGACTTGGCAATTAGTTACTTCTTACGAGAAAAGTAGTCCCAACCTCTCCCCATGGTTGCGTCTGATTTCGGGTGACACCTGTTCTCGTCCCCGCTCATTGTCGGAGCCTGTCCCCCCATTTCCATTCGTGACCACATTCCAGTCCCTCCAGAGCCCTGCTCTCCAGGTGCGGCTGCATTGTGGCCCCTGCCTCATCCAGCCATACCGGCCCTGCCCCACTGTCGTCCCATCACACGGGCCTAGTGGTGGCCATGACAGCCCCATGGCCAAGTCCCGACTCTCTCTCTGTGTCTGCAGACTTCGCAGGTGAGGAGCTTTCTCCCGTCCACCCAGGTTGTCCAAAACATTCGGGTGCCTACAGTTTCTTATGTAACAGGCCGACCTTTCTTGACACCACAAAGTAGTCGGTGGACACAGGTGCATGGATTCCCCTCTTTGTGAAGTTTCTAAAACATGATCTAACTTTCGGCCAGAACAAGTTGATACTGTTCCTATAAGCCACAACTGCTCTGGCAGATTTAGAGCTGAACGTCTGAGGATGAAAGGGTGAGGGGTGACGTTCTGAGTGCTCAAAGAACAATTCTCTGATTGACTAACTCTGGGGAACAGGCTTTTCAGGCTCACAAAGCTGAGATGGAGCAAAAGTCAGCAACCTTTGGCGGCCAAAGCTGTTTTGCCAATGACACAGGCTGGTTGAATGGGGCTGTACGTGACACTAGAACCACGATCTGGAGCAAGTCAAGCCCTTGGGGCATTAGGAGATGGAGGAATCTTCAAGAAGAGTGATTAGAGCCCTGGAGAAACTCTATCTTAAACAGGATGTTACTTGCAGGAGACAGTGGAGAGCAGGCATCCCACTGAATGTCACAAATCTTTTCGTGGAAATGAGATAACCAGATCCCATGAAGAACGAACATCGGGACTAAAGACCAGGAAGGAAGGAGCACCTTCTCCTTTCACTGCTGTGGAACAAACCTTCACCTGAGATGTTGGTACAAACCCTCTGGCTAAGTGTCCACTGAAACAAGAGATCATATGCCTTGTATTCAGCTCTTGTCCACTCAAGCTGGCCCCACCGTGAAGGAAAATGTGGGTGGCCTCTGAAGGAATGCGTAGTGTCTCTGTGTCTGGCCTTTGATAGGAGATTCTCAGTGAACCGCTAGCTTGAAGGTCTGTATTATTTCTTGCCACAGCTGTCTCCAAAAAAGAAAGAGTCTGATGGGGGCCTAGAATTTCAGATGTGTCCCAAGGAAAACATATCGAAGACCAGTCAAAAAACTCAAAGGGTGGTTCAGTTGTTAAGCGTCTGCCTTCAGCTCAGGTCATGATCCCAGGGTCCTGGGATCGAGCCCCGCATCGGGCTCCCCACTTGGCGGGAAGCCTGCTTCTCCCACTTCCATTCCCTCTGCTTGTGTTCCCTCTCTCACTGTGTTTCTGTCAAATGAATAAAATCTTTAAAAAAAAAAAAAAAACTCAAAGGTAGTTATCCATACTTATAAGCTTGAAAAGTAGGGAGGAAAACCCAAGCAGGACAGAGAGACCAGGAAACCAGAGTAGAAGCAGTCTGTGAAAACCCTTCCCACAAAGGCCTCTTAAGGTCTGAAAAAATATCTGGCAAAGTTGCAACAGCATGAAAATTAAGCAATCCTTACGATCCACATGATTTTAACAAGTTTTTGTTCCGAAGAAAATGTCAAGTTTTCCTTCATACTCCTGTTGTGTCACAAGCCTAAGTGAGAATCTGGCTTTTATTCACATTTAATGGACTTGGAGCTCCTGTCACCTCCGCTCTGCTGGGCAGAGCGGTGCCGGGGTGTGGCCCGCCAGTTCCCACCGGCGGGGACGGCCCACTAATCACTGTCAGCACTGGGACCAAACGGGCTGACCACTAACTGTGCACGTGCAGATAAGGCAGCCGGCCCCAAGACACTGCCCACAGGGGTGGAGAAATCAGTCTGTGGTACTCGGTCGTTAAGATGAGCCCATTTGGGTCAAACATGTGTCCAAAAGCCACTCTGTGTGTCTTCATGGTGTGTGCTAGTCTTTATGCAGAGGCAAAGATTCCCCCGCCCCAGGGACGGAGCAGGAAATCACCAGCTCCCCCTTTACCACCGGGATGTCACAAAGTTGACGGATCCATCCCCCGGTACCAAAAAGCTGCGGCTCGCATCTGCTGCCCGCGGCCCGATCAGGGCCCCCCAGAGCACCCGCAGCCTCACCTCTGCACTCCACGTCGGGGTCTCCCCAGAAGAGCTCCTGGCACTCGCTGCAGGTGCGGCCTCCAAAGCCGGGCATGCACTGACACTGCCCCGTGAACTGCGGCCAGAGAACATAGCTCAGTCAGCCGGACACTCCGCGGTCCCCGTCTGAGAGGCTGGCCGGGCCGGCGCGACTCCACGGTCCACCCCAGAAGCCCCCTCCGACTCTGACCTTCCTCCCGGGGGCCCAGAGCACAGTACGCTCTATTTCTGGGGTTCTTCACGTGCCCCCAGTGAGCCTAGGCCACCTGCGACCCCCCGCCGTGGGGAGCATGTCACTTCCAGGGTGTCAGGAATCGACAGCACAACTTACAGGGCCGGGTATGGCCGCGTGCCTCCTTTCAGGCTGTATCGCTAAGTGAGGAGTCTAGTTCAGTAGCCAGGTAGTATGAAAACAGTGCACGCCTGTCCATCCTGATGGGGGGTGGGGGGGACCCACCACAACGGGGGGCAGCCTGGACGAGCTGCCCCAGGAGGGCTGATGGCCAGTCTGTGCTGTGTTTGCAGAGCTGCACACCCTGACTGCGAGGCTGTGACCCCGAGGAGATGGGGGGGCCCTTCTCTAACTGGGGCAGAGCCACCAAGGGCACTGGCTGCCCCCTGGGCCCCTAAAGGGGAGTCCTCTCCTTATGCCCCGGCACCTCACCTCGTTGCAAGACGGCCCGAAGGAATGAGCAGGATCACAGCTGCAAGGGTCACAGCCGGTCCCGCTGGCCAGCTGCCAGGTGTTGGGCGCGCAGCGGTCACAGTTCTGCCCGACCACGTTGGGGAGACACAGGCACTGGCCCGTGGCTTTGTCGCACTGGCAGTCAGAGCCGTTGCAATGCTGCTGGACTGTGCCCAGGTAGTTGCAGACACACTCTGAAAGCGAACGGGGAGACCCGATTAGCCTCAGCACATCTGTGACATACACAGATGATATGAAAGGTAACCACGTTCTCATGGCTAAGATCTTTCCGCCCCAGGTTTTGGCCTAGAAATGCAAACAAGAGGGGAAGGAAGGGGGGGCCGCCTGGGTGGCTCAGTCAGTTAAGCCTCTGCCTTCGGCTCAGGTCATGATCTCGGTGTCCTGGGATTGAGCCCCTCATCGGGCTCCCTGCTCAGTGGGGAGCCTGCTTCTCCCTCTGTCTGCCACTCACCCTTCTTGTGCACTGTCTGTCAAATAAATAAAATCTTAAAAAAAAAAAAAAAAAGAAGGAAAGGAATGGAGGTGATTAAAAAAAAGAACCCCTCCAAAAAAAACAAAAGTAAAAACAAAACAAAAACACCAAAAAACCACAACCACAAAACCGAAAAAGCAAAATAAAACAAAAACTCTAAAATTGCTGTTCTTTCAAAGTTTTTACGACGTGGACAGTTGTGACCTTTCCCAGGCAGACGGGCACAAGGACACGTTTGGCCAAGCAGCATGTCTGAAATAGTCAGTTAACCAGCTGCTGGCGAATCATGGTAAAATTGAGGATTTTACTGGAAATAACAACAACAGAAAAAATATGCTGTGGGACTTGAGCCCTGAGGACTTCAAACCCTCGGCCGGGAGCAGTGGTAGCAAATGTGTCCGAAGAAGCAGGTAGAGGCTGCGAGCAGGTGAGGGAATCCAGTTCTGCCACTGTGTGGCCTAGGGGCTGCAGCCGCAGGAGCGGAGGGGGGGAGGGAGGGAGGCGGGGGAGGGGGGAGAGGCTGGCTGATCTCCCGATAAGACAGAAAGGAGGAGTTCTGGAAGAGACACTCCAGAGATGCTCCTGGGGGAAGCTCTATCCACCAATGGCAGGAGGAAAGGGGCCGGCCAGAGAGGGTATTTAGGACCTCTGCGTCCTGGCCTGTCTGCAAGTCCACGGGAAGAACATAAAATCAGTGCGCTCTATTGGGTGGCAAGGATCACTCTGACACAGCTACCCAGTCCCCCTGAAGGGGGTCAATCTCATCTTTCTTTTGTCAGAGAAAAAGCTTGACAGGTGTCTTCCCAGATAAGACACCCAAAGAAGAACGTCCCCTCGATAGTGAAGAAGGTGGTGGAAATCATTGGAAAAGCAGGCAAAGGGAAGCCGAGCTTACTGCGGCAGTCCTGCCGGAGGGCGTCCCCGTAGTACCCAGACCGGCAGAGCTGGCACTGCTCCCCCTCCGTATGGTACAAGCACCTGAGGCACCTCCCCGTCTCCCTGTCGCAGGCTTCCGGGTCTGTCGTGTCGATGTTGTGGTGACACTGGCAAGGCTGACAGGAGCCCCCCACATCCGAGGGATTGCCAAAGAAGCCCGGGGCGCAGTCATCACACCTGGAGCCTGGGGACCAAGCACAAGCCGTTCAGCCCGCTGACCCACACGTCCGGTCCCCCCCGACATGCCTGGCGACAGCACCGACCCAGGTCCCCGCCAAGCCCCAATGACTGTGTCGTTCGTTAGCGGGAGGGGAGGGCTTGAATTCTGTGCCCGTACTTCTGAACCGTGGATAGGCATCACTAATATCGGAAACCTTGGTGTCAAGGAAGAAGTTAAAGGGAATGTCCACAGGTAAATGCCCTCCTTGAGTGTTGGCGGATCACGGGAGAGTAATCAGCAACAGAGAACATATCGAGTTTGGCCAATTTGGTTGTCTGGGAGAAGGTTCTGGTCTTCCTTCTGCCCCCCGTGGCCAGTTCACCACCCTGAGCTTCTTCTGCCTAGAGCTGGATAAGGGGATTCACTCAGGGATTCAGAGGAGCTTGCCCTCCTGCTCTTAGAGCATCATCGCAGAGACTCGAGAATTTGCTCTACTTCACATGCCAAACAGGGAAAAGAGCAACTTTTGTATATCACATTCCCTTCAGCTTTAGTGAAGGATTGTAAACATGACACTGCATTGTCTCCGTCTGTCCTTCATGATCAGCTAAAACTCAGAAAGACACAGCCTTTCCTCCGGAAGTCTGGATCTTACTCACCGATGTACCCAGGGTCACAGACACACGCCAGCTGTAAAGTCGCAGGGTCCTGATAGCAGCTGCTGGCAAACTGGCGTCCACTGTCGGGACCATCGGGGCAAGGACACGGGCGGCAGTGATCTCCCGACCCGATGATGGCATCGCCATAGTAACCGGCCAAGCACCTGCGTCAGTCCCAGAGGAGAGAGGGCCATGAACCACCCTTGTAAGAAACCCCTTACGGGAAGGAATCTCAGAAACCATGTTCTCTGCTTGGGGACATTCCCTGCCCATTCCTCATGTTTCCACCCGGAAGATTTTCCATTAGAACAGCGGTCCTCCAATGCTAGCGCCAATCAGAATCCCTTGGAGGGCTTGTTAGAACAGGTTGCCAGGCTCGTGCCTTCGTTTCTTAGCCGGTCCCACGTGATGTTGATGCTCCTTGTCTGGGGATCACATGAGCAGGGGCACTGCGTTCGGAGCCTCACTCCCTCCTCCCCAGCAGCAGAGGTACCTCTCCTCCCGTGTACCCTGTTGTCCTATCAGCTGCCTGCCTGCCTCGGGCGTTCTGCCTTGCATTTCAGAGTCTGGGGAAGAGGGTAGGGGCAGCAGGGAGGTGCAGGAAGGCAGTGTGTGGTTGTCTGTCTGTCTGCCCATGCCCGGGACGGGTGACGAGCTAGCCAGCCCATGGTGGCTTGTTCCGCATTCCAGCCTTTACCAGTAACCAAGCTGATAAGGATGCTCTCCAGCCTCGGGACTCCTGTGTGTATCTGTCAGGGGCTTTCAAACTAGGAGAGGCACGAGGGATGTCATTTATCAACCCCCACGTGCTCTCCTCATAGATCAAGGATACACAGAGGTTCAATGGCTCGCAAGGCTTTACACAGCAGTTAGTAATGAGCCAGGATTTGAATCCAGCCTCCCGAAATGTAGCAAGGAATTCTTCTACTATGTGATGCTGCTCTTTAACTAATGCACTTGCTTTTTCTCCCTATAACAAAGGGGGAAGGGGCTCTGGAGATCATCAAATCCAACCTAGTTATGCTACCAGCAGTCGGCTGGACACTCGGAGAGGTGAGCTACCTCACCCAAGGCCTGCAACATGTTAGGGGCAGAACTGAACCTGAGCTCTGAGGATTTTCAATTCATTTTGTTTTTCATGGTTTTTGTTATTTGGGGTTTTTTTGGGGATGCGTATTTTTGCTTTTTTTCTTTTGAAATGGGTAATTTTTTTTTTAATGGGGTCAGGGAGGCAGATGAAGAAAAAGAAGGGAAAGCTGTTCAGAGGAAATTAACCTTCTACTCAATTAGACACAGGCCATAAGAACATGTTCTCCAATTATGGGCTGGGAGAGTCAGCAGAGATGAAACAATTTTGTACAATGGGTTCTGAGTTTTCTAGGAGGCTTTTCTAGGTGAAATAAATCCAGATCCCTCATGATAGAAATTGAGTATTCATTTCCTGCCTCTCCCTCCACTTCCCCCCTTGGGAATGAGCTGAGCCTACAGCAGCTGCTCAAATTCACAGGACTGCAACTCTGATTGTCTTGGAATGAAGAAAAGGATGATGAGATGTTGGCTCACAGAATCCCAGATATTTTAATAAAGCTTGTCATCCAAATGTAGGGCTAAACGTTTTTCCCCTCCCACACCCTCTCATAGTTTCCTACAAGAAACAAAACGCTTTGCAAATAAAATCTAACACAACCACAAACACTGAACCAATTCTCATGGGATGGTCTTGCCACATTGCCCCCTGCCCCCTCACTGCCCCCTGGATTTCACACCCACGTGGTGGATGACCACTGGTGCTCCCTCCCTCACCCTCTTGTTCTTTTTAATCTGATTTTCTCATCTGTCTCTTTCGAACTTATTCTCCATCTCCCAAAGAACAATAATGAACTCTTAATGCAGAAAACAAGAGCTGACATTAATATATTAATTTCTTCCTTTCAAGTCTTGTGTAACTGTTTCCTTATTATCTTCTTACAAGGCAATTTTGTAGTTGGAAGAAATAATTTTTATTCAAAGGAGTAGTTACTGGAACCTCCAAATTCTTTTTTTTTTTTAAACGATTTATTTTTTTTGAGAAAGAGAGCAAGCACACAGAGGGAAAGGGAGAAGCAGACTCCCCCGCTGAGCCCGGAGCCCGACACTCCTAGGACCCTGAGATCACGACCTGAGCTGAAGGCAGATGCCTACCCAACTGAGCTACCCAGGCACCACAGGAACCTCCAAATTCTTGAACAGCACTCCAGCACAGAGCCGAAAACCCCATATTTGCTTCCATGCCTATCGTCCCAACGCAAGTTAATCATATATTCAATTTCCACCGGCAATTTCTCTTTCATCTGATGAACGATTTTTGCACTCAGGCATTTGCTGACATTTGAAAAACAAAAGTCCCAGACAGAGTGGATGGATATTAATTGAGGTGAAAGGTGGAGACCGCCACTCCAAAAAAAGCAATTCTCATCGCAGATCTGCCTTTCATCAGTAATGAACAGTGTAAGTCAGCATGTGATTTCATCATGTGGATTATTAGCTACTGAGCTTGGCCGTAATGTTATTATGGGCACATTCTAGGTCCTCTCTTGCTGTATCTAGCGCAGTGTGCTTTGCATCCATAGTAATTATTCAATTAACCTGCCAACTGGAGAAGAGGTGCACTTTTGCACATTTTACGTGGCCTCGTGAGAGCTGGAACAACAGTAAAGTGTCTCAAAAAACAAAGCGGGTCTGAAATGCCCAATTCTGTTTGGACCTGGTTTCTTCTCTGACCCGAATGAGGCGTTCACACTTCAGAGCGCTCATGCTCGGTGACAATCTGCCGAGACCAAGGCTTCCTGTCCCGATCTAGGCTGACCTCCAGGCTGGTGCTGCAAGGGCAGGGCAGCAGCTCACGTCTGTTTTCTGCCGAATCCCCAGCACCAACACGGTGCCTGGCACACAGAAGGTATCAACTAAAGGCTCGTCGGGGAAAGGAATGAGTTCCTAGGAAATACGGAGGGGGTCAGAGACGAATGCACCTTGTGGGATCTGGCAGAGGTTCTGCCTGACGTTGGTCTGAGACGCTGTCCGCTCAGCCCCAAACCACCACCTCCGCCTCTTTGCGTCGAGAGGCCGCGAGCACGTACCTTTCACAGTTGTGGCCCGTGGTGGAGTCCTGGCAGCCCAGGCAGGCCCCCGTCGCTGCGTCGCAGGTATCGGCGTGGCCGTTGCAGTGGCAGGGCTGGCAGCTCGGGAAGCCCCAGTACCCGGGCAGGCACCGGTCACACTGCCGCGCATACACGCCGTGGAAACACTGGCACTGGCCGGTGACGGGGTGGCAGAAGGCGTGGACGGATCCTTGCAGGTGGCACTCACAAGCTGGAGAGACAGGCGACGGTGGAACCGCGTGAGAAACCCCTTCAGGGCAAATGTACCCCAAAGAGAAGCACCCGGGCACCCGGAGCAGAAGGCCCCGGGGCAGGGTGGTCAGTCTGTGGGCCGACACCCCGCCTCCTGCAGCCGCGGGACCCACATGGGGGTTTCTCTGATTCACCCCAGTGAACACGTGACAGTTGTGATTGACTTACGTTTGCAGCCACTAGGGCCAAAGCCAAAGGTGCCAGGAGCACATCTGTCGCAGGTTCTTCCAACCACGTTCGGCCGGCACTGGCACTGGCCTCCGTTGGGGTCGCAGACGGAACTCAGAGAGCCCTGGGGGTCGCACTCACAAGCTGCAGGGAGAGAGAGGCCAGAACCCATCACGCGGAGCAGCCGATCCCAAGAGAGAACGGGCGCCACGAGTCCCACGGGCTCTGCGCTGGACGGCCCTCTCCTCGGGCTCGCCCTGATCCTTCCTCTTTACTGCCTTGGCTCACTCAGAATTCCCATTTAAAACAATGTCATCCCCACAAAGAAATGGAAAAATGTCCCGTGCTCATGGATTGGAAGAACAAATATTGTTAAAATGTCTGTGCTGCCCAGAGCAATCTACACATTCAATGCACTCTCTATCAAAATACCATCGACATTTTTCACAGAGCTGAACAAATAATCCTAAAATTTATATGGAACCAGAAAAGACCCTGAATAGCCAGAGGAATGTTGAAAAAGAAAACCAAGGCTGGAGGCATCACAGTTCCGGACCTCAATCTCTATTACAAAGCTGTAATCATGAAGATGGTGTGGTACTGGCACAAAAACAGACACACAGATCAACGGAACAGAATAGAGAGCCCAGAAATGGACCCTCAACGCTATGGTCAACTGATCTTCAACAAAGCAGGAAAGAGTGTACAATGGAAAAAAGACAGTTTCTTCAACAACTGGTGTTGGGAAAATTGGACAGCCACATGCAGAAGAATGAAACTGGACCATTTCCTTCTGCCCTACACAAAAATACTCAAAATGGATGAAAGACCTAAACATGAGACAGGAATCCATCAAAATTCTATAGGTGAACAGAGGCAGCCACCTCTGTGGCCTCGGCCACAGCAAATTCTTGTTAGACATGTCTCCAAAGGCAAGCAAAGCAAGGGCAAAAATGAACTATTAGGATTTCAGCAAGATAAAAAGCTTTTGCACAGCAAAGGAAACAGTCAACAAAACCAAAAGACAACTGACAGAATGGGAGAAGATATTTGCAAATATCTAACATCAGATAAAGGGCTAGTATCCAAAATCTAAAAAGAACTTATCAAACCCAAATCAAAATCAAACCCAAAGAACAAATAATCTAATCAAAAATGGGCAGAAGACATGAATAGACATTTCTCCAAAGAAGACAGCCAGATGGGCAACAGACACATGAAAAAGTGCTCAACATCACTCAGCATCAGGGAAATACAAGTCAAAACCACAGTGAGACACCACCTCACACCAGTCAGAATGGCTAAAATTAACAAGTCAGGAAATGACAGATGTTGGCAAGGATGCAGAGAAAGGGGAACCCATCTCTACTGTTGGTGGGAATGCAAGCTGGTGCAGCCACTATGGAAAACAGTATGGAGATTCCTCAAAAAGTTGAAAATGGAAAATGGAGCTACCCTACAACCCAGCAACCGCACTACTGGGTATTTACCCCAAAGGTACAGATGTAGTGATCCAAGGGGGCAGGTGAACCCGAATGTTTATAGTGGGATGTCCACAATAGCCAAACTCTGGAAAGAGCCCAGATGTCCATCAATAGATGAATGGATAAAGATGTGGTGTATATATATATATATATAATGGAATACTATGCAGCCATCAGAAAAATGAAATCATGCCATTTGCAACAACACGGATGGAACTAGAGGGTATTACACTAAGTGAAATAAGTCAATCAGAGAAAGACAATTATCACGTGATCTCACTGGTATTTAGAATTTAAGAATCAAAACAAAGGATCATAGAGGAAGAGAGGAAAAAAAAATAAAACAAGGCAAAACCAGAGAGAGAGATAAATTATAAGAGACTCTTAATAATAGGAAACAAACTGAGGGTTGCTGGAGGGGAGGGGGATGGGGGAATGGGGGGACGGGGTAATTGGGTGATGGACATTAAGGAGGGCACGTGATGTAATGAGCACTGGGTATAAGACTGATGAATCACAGACCTGTACCTCTGAAATCAATTATATGTTAATTAATTGAATTTAAATTAAAAAAAATAAAAGTAAAATAAAACAATGTCATCCCTACGATGGGTGGGAAGGAAGCAACAGGAGATAGGAGTTGTGAGATCAAAGCAGCTTTTCTCCAAAGGCGGTCATTAAGGTTTTCTACCCTTGACTTCAAAGTTCAACTATCACAGGACCTTAGACGAAAGCCCAGGGACCCTGGGGAGGGGTCTGACCTTTCAAGGAGAAAAGCAAATTTCAATTGTGTATGATGCTCCTCGATTCCATCCCAATTCCCCACCTGCCTACGGAAATACTTCATCTTCCTGGCTTTGCCCCTAGTCACTGCTGTGATTGCATTTAAAATTTTTTTTTCTTATTTAAAGTCCATTTAGTCAACATGTACTGTATTGCTAGATTCAGAGGTACAGATCAGTGATTCATCTGTCTTATGTAACACCCAGTGCTCATCACATTACCTGCCCTCCTCACTGCCCATCACCCAGTTACCCCATCCCCCCACCCCCCTCCCAGCACACCTCAGTTCGTTTCCTATAGTTAAGAGTCTCTTATGATTTGCCTCCCTCTCTAGTTCTTATTTTTCCTTCCCTTCCCCTATGCGCCTGCATTTTCAATGTTGCTCTATCATTAAATATTCTTTTTTTTTTTTTAAAGATTTTATTTATTTGACAGAGAGAAACACAGCGAGAGAGGGAACACAAGCAGAGGGAATGGTAGTGGGAGAAGCAGTCTTCCTACCAAGCAGAGAGCCCCATGCGGAACTCGATCCCAGGACCCTGGGATCATGACCTGGGCTGAAGGCAGACGCTTAATGACTGAGCCACCCAGATGCCCCTAAATATTCTTTAAAACACAAAAGACAAAGTGTGGTCGCCGCTGGCCTCACACAGAACTACAGGGCACATCTTCCCACTTACCTCGTGATGCCAAGTACTCTTGGCCCTAAGAAAGGAGGGTCGGGGATACCTACCCAGGCCTGTTTGGTGTAACAGGGCAGAAATGCTGAAGATTATGTTTCTGCATACGTCGGTCATTGGTGTTTTCACAACGCTTCTGCTGTTCTCCAGACATCTGTATCTCTGAAAGGTTTCCCAAGCGCTGTTGGTGACCAGCCCGTCCCCTGACCCTCCCACAGTGAAGATGTCCAGTGATTTACAGAACGGCATGAGAACAAGCTGTGAAGAATCAAGAACAGAAAAGAGCTCTTATTGGGGGGAGGGGGGTCCTGTGTCATCAACTAAAGCAAGTCAGCACAACAAAGCCCCTTTTCCAGATTCTGGAAAAGAAAAACATTAGCCTCATTCAGTACCGTGAAAACCCTTCCACTCTTAAATATTCTTGCCAGGAAAAAAGTGTAGATGCACCTTACATCGTCTGATGGCTTTGGAATGCCATTTTTAAGATTCTTTTTATTTCCACAAACAATTCGTTTGAGTAAATCCTTTTCGGAGGATAGAGTTTTTATTAAAATAAATAAGCCAAGTGGCTTTGGAGGCAAGAGAAAACGATCCTGCCTCACCTGTGCATGTTTTACCTCCCCTCCATAAACCCCCCTGGGGAAGGAGATGAACACTCTCAGCCCAGGCTTTCCCCCATGATCTTCACTTCAGAAATGACCTTCCACTTACAGAATCGATGAGCGTGTAGGGACTCTCCACGTCACTATCGGAGGACGTGTACTGGGGCAGCTCCAACCTCACAGTGTAGTTTACACCCTTCTCAAAGCACACGGGGCGTGGAAGGACGACATACCTGCCCCCAGACGAGAGGGAAAAATACCAACGCAAAGTCAGCGTTTAGGTATCCCATCAGTCCATCCCCCCATCAAAGCTCTACGCAGATCACAGCCAAAGTCGAAAGGCAACGGTCCACATTCAGCTCCAGCTCCGAAATGCTAACGGAATGACTCGCAAGGCAAGCGACCAGAAAAAATACAATAAGCTGCCCATTCGTTCTATGACCTGCAAACCAGCGTCACACTGACCTCGAGCCAGGCGACAAGGACACCACCTGGTTGTCATCATCGGGAATAGTGTTACCACATCGGCTGCTGGCTGGGATCTTGCCAGGTCGCTGCACCGTGATGACAGCTTTTTCCCAGCGGTCGGGGAGCTAGAGTAAGAAACCAGCCATCAAAGGAGCATCAGCACAGACCCGCTGCTGCCTATTTATAAGGACCTCTCCCAATTGGTCATTTGCCAAGTTTAAATGAAAAACACTCACTTGCGTTTCCCTTCCCTCTTTCCCATTTCCTCTGCTCTGGCCCCTGCTCCAGCCCTCATCTTGTCTCACCTGGGTACCTCACAGCCTCCCTGCCCTCCTTGCCTCTCCCAATGCCCTCTCTGCCCATCAGGCAGCACAGCTCCGATCAGAAGGATCCCCTGCCCCAAACCCTATAATACAGCGTCCAGGCTCATGTGCTGATCCCAGCATTCTTACCAACAGCATCACCAGCGATGCCCTTCTCTAGCCACAGGGAAGCACTCTCAAAACCCTCTCCCCGTGCTCACACCGTTCCTCACTTCCTTTGGCTTCAGAATTCTATCTCTGTCCTCAGGCCTAGAACTCCTTCTTGATGGGACATCCTGGCAGTGGCTGGCGAGGCTGGGGTTGGCGTAAGACGCAGGGCTGTCTGCATCTTTGCCCTTGTCCTTCCACCGTGGCCTTTTATTAAAGGTGGGGTGTGCGTCCGAGCCTGGGGGCCGCGCAGGCCGTGAGGTCAAGCATAGGGCCCGACACATTCGGGAGACAAGCATAGGGCCCGACACATTCGGGAGACTCACCACCTCAGGTCTCACAAGGCTGACAGCCTCCTGAGGGATCACTAAAGGCTTGTAAACCTGAATTCGAGAAAAACGTCCATTTTCGCTTCCACGGGGGATAGAAAGAGAGGCTCCTCTATTCTAATGCGACCTCCGAATTTCACAAAAACTGCACCCATTGTTAGAAGAGAGTTCTACCACCCCTGCTAGTCCCTGGAAGGTTTACCTGTGGTTCATAGCGAATTAAGATGTCATACTCCATGGAATATGGTATGTTGTCAATGAAAAACTCCAAATAAGCCCCTTCGGGCACTCGGACGAAGCCTGCTCCTGTCCAGGAGGGAATCCGGTCCTGGATATACTGCCGCTCCACTATGCTGACCCCCTGAGGGCAAGGGAAAATGACTTTCAAGGAAATGTAACGGATAAAGAAATCTGAAGTCATCCAGAGGCCCAAACAATAGGCATTCTACCTATTTTTCGCAGTCACATTTACTTGGTAGAGAGTACAAGTTTTTGATGCATAAAGAGAAAATTGGTTTCTTTTTGGTTTTGTGGTTGGGGTAGTCTTGGGACATTGGAGACACGACCCAAAGCCTTGGGAGACACCTTCTAGGATGGAACCAGGAATGAGTATAAAGGAAGGAGAGAGAACGTTCCAAATGCTTTGTAAGCAAGCTGAGGAGTGACGAGCTATTTCCCAGATTTCTTATGAGGCTAGTCAGTATCTAGTGGATGTGATTACCCTTCTCACGGGCGTTCATTTCGAACTCCAAGTGCAAGTGAAGAGCCATCCAGCAATCACGAGGGCTCACTACTGAGGAGTTGATTCTGATTGTCACGGAGACTGAAGATCGATCACTTTCAGTTAACTTAAGCACGTGTCTGCGTCTGCGTCTGCTCACAGGATCGTGGAGTGATCAGTGATCAGTCACCTCCAAAGACCACGTCCTTCATTCCCTACACGTATGGGCGTTTGGCTCTACCCTTCAGGAGGTTCATTACCTTGCCCTCAGATCTGGTCTGGCCTTGTGACTTCTGACCCACAGAACGTGAGAAAACGACCTTCCAAAACTTCGGAGCCCAGGCTTTAAGAGACCTGGTAGTTTCTCTTGCCTCCTTCTTGGAAGCCAGATGCCGCGCTGTGAGGAAGTTCAGGGTGGCTACTTGGGGTGGGGGCGGGGAGGGGGAGGGGACATGGAGGAAAATGCCCAGCCCGCCCCCAGCTGCTGCAGCCACCCCCCACTGACATGCCACAGGTACATTTGAATCCACAACATTTTGGGGTGGCTGCTTACACAGAATGGAAAACTCAGTCCCATCTGAGTATTTACCATACCACATCAACAATAACTTTGGAGCGTAAGTGGAGGAATAGAAGAATGAAAAATAAATACCCCCCCCCCCCCAAAATAACCCCCACTGAAAGCCTCATCAGTGAACCTTCCAACGTCTCTTTGTGAGTTACAGATTTACTCAGCTTTAAATAGGACTGTTCTCGGGGCACCTGGGTGGCTCAGTGGGTTAAAGCCTCTGCCTTCAGCTCAGGTCATGATCTCAGGGTCCTGGGACCGAGCCCCACATCAGGTTCTCTGCTCAGCGGGGAGCCTGCTTCCCCCTCTCTCTGCCTGCCTCTCTGACTACTTGTGATCTCTCTCTGTCAAATAAATAAATAAAATCTAAATAAATAAATAAATAGGACTGTTCTCAAGAAGGCCCGGCCCCCATCCTGTCACTGATGAGAGCTGTAAAAACACTTTGTAAATGGACCTTACAAAATGTGCACACGCTATGACTGCCCCCCCCAACCAAACCGGCTTTTCCCATCTGCCCCATACCCCCTACTTACAGGCCCGAAGTCGGCTTCTTCTGCTTCATAGATGTAGTGATCCAAGGTGGTGAAGTAGTACCCAGACTCCATCTCGTTGCACTGACGCCCGATCACGTGGGGTCGGCACACGCACTGGCCCGACTCCGCCGAGCAGCTGTGGCAGAGGGGGGACGGGGGGGAGGGGGGGTGCAAACCAAGTCAGCGGGGCCACCGCGCTTGTAAGTGCACCTGGCACAGTTCTACATTTTCTACTCAACATCAAACGGCTGAAATAGTCACGTAGGGTTTTCTTATTCTTTCAGAAAACAAATATGTGGGGGGAAAAAAAAAACTCCTGCCTCTGACTGAATCGCAAAGTCTAGAGCTGAAAGCCCCCAGTGACCTGGTCTTTTTGGTTTTATCTTGCTTGTCCTTTTTCACTATGCTCCATCCACTTCACAGTGAGGTTTTTCTGTGGATGCCACCAACGTTCTTGCTTTGATCTTTTATATCTTTTGCCTGATTTCCAACTGCAATCTCTCTCCTGGGCTTCAGACCCAAAGATCCAACTTCTAGAAGGTTGGCAGTGACTTAGCAGTCCCTGACATTAAGGACAGATCCCAAAGGGCAACACTCAATCCCTCCCCTGTTCTCTGCTTGGGACGGGACCCTGCCAGCCAGTAAGTCGACCAAGTCAGAAACCTAGAAGTTACTCTCTTGAGCCTTTCATATCTAATCAGGAACCCAGTTGTGGGACTTCACAGCCTAGCCTCGGGGACACCTCCTCCCTCTTTCCACTGGCCATGCCATGCCTTTCTCTGCTCTCTCACTCACAGTAAAATCAGTTCCTGCCTGGACATCATTGTCCACATCAGTGTCCTTGTGGCTGCTCTTCCAACTTTCCAACCTAGACCACCATCGCCCACACAGCTAGCTGCCCAATGACCTTCCTAAGATGCACCAACTCACCGCCTCCTGGCCTCAAGCGCATACAGCACACCAGGCTTCCACAGCCTGGCCCTCCTCTATCTTTCTAACTCCCCTTCCCCGACTTCTCCAGCCACATGGAACGCTGATGGTTTCTGCAATGCGCAGGGGGACTGTGGACCCCTTCTCCTGGCTGAGGTTGTTCCTGCAGCCTTGAATACCCTTGTCCCCTATTCACCCAGCAAAGGGCCACCTGTCCTTCCAAGACTCGGCTAATAAAGGACTCCCAGTGTGGCCTCTCCTGACCATCACATCACTCTCCACCCCACAGAACGAACCCTGTTCTCTTTCACGTCGCCCCCTCTCTGCAGGAGAAACCCTGTGGTCACAACAAGTACGACACGACCTGTCACGTAGTAGCGGCTCACGGAGGCTGAGGCGCTGTGTTTTCAAATCCTACTGGTCATTCAAAGCCCAGCCCAC
>CM053614.1:76898930-76951120 GCA_028646535.1 Procyon lotor
CAGACCATGTGAATGGGCCCTGCCCTACAGGACGAGTGCTTCACATCCCATAGCCAATTCCCAGAGGATGAACCCTCGTTCCAAGTGGGACTTGGCCCTCTGGGCACAGTCCACCCACAAAAGCCATTTTCCAAAACGCAGGCATGAGACATCACATCCTATGGACAAGAGAAAATCCTTCTTTCCCCAGCAGATGCTTCCCCAGGGAACACGCGTGTGCAAACACAAACCACCAAAGAAGAAAACAACTAGACTCTTCACATGCCTTCACTAGAGAGCAAGCAAATGAAGGTGAGGATAGAGACAACAAGCAGACGACTGGTTCTGAATTCTGAAGATGAAACAACACACGAGACCCCAGCCACGTGAAAGGAGCTCCGGTGACACCTGCCTGGCCATCGCGTGCCTCTGTGTCCCCGGCCGTGAAGGGCTGTCTCCGGCAGGCCCGGCTCTGCTCGGACACCTATGCCTCAAGCGAATGCGTTCTCGTGGCTTCCCCTGACCCGGGGCACTGAAGCTCGGGCCCTGAGCCAGCCGGGCCCTGCCTGTGCGCTTCCCGCCACGTAAGGGGACAATCCCCTGGCTGGCCGGCTTGTCCTCTCTGCCTCATCTCTGTCCCCAACTGCGCGTCGCCTCTCGGGCCACCATCCCTTCAGCTCTGGTATTTGGCAGATTTAAAGTTCTTCTGATTTGGGCTGAGACGTGACCTTCCCTGTCCTTCCTCCTCAACACCCAAGTCTTACTTCACAATGTCTCTCCCCTCAGCGGCGTCCTCTCCTTGTCATGGCCACTATCACGGTCCAGCGTGTCATGCCATGCCTGTCACCCGGCGGCCTCCCACAGGGCAGGGTGGGCCTCTCACACTCTTCTCCCCGCTGCCCATCCATCCCCTCCAGCCACCACCAGCCCTATCTTCCTCCAGCGCTGCCGTCAGCGTTTCATCAAAACCCGCAACTATTTCTTCCCTGCTTTTGTCAAGTCGTGATGCCTCTGCCTGGTTGCCAGCAGCCTCAACAAGCCATCCTCTGAAAACACAGTGACGCTTTCTGCTGCCCACCCTTTGCCTGGGGATGGGCTACCGTGCTCGCCGTACCTTGCAAATATTGATGGAGCAAACGCTATGCTTCCTGCTGTCAGCACGTGCACATTTTAGTCCACTGTCCATTTTCCTCTGAATCAATCCTTCCTTCTTTGTAGCTCCATTATTGTGAAAGGATATGGGGAAAGAAAAGTGGGGGGAAATAGTCCCTGCCCCAAAGAAAGAGCTCACTGTCTAACTGGGGAGATAAACGGTCAAGCAACCGACCACCACAACAAAGCCAAATGCAGCGAGTGCCGAAACAGCGAAGTTTTCAGGCTGCTGGGGAACCACTGTTCACCAGCTTGGGGGACTGAGGAGAGGTCACAGAAGCCACGCTCCAAAGGTGGCGGAAGATTGTGATAGGCAGAGAGAGGACGGGAACAACAGGCGCCAAGGAGGGTCACGGGGGACCGTGAGCAGAGCTGGTCACAGTCAGACCAGGCCTTGACCATGTGCAACACTCACTCCATCTCTGGGCCTTCACCCATCTCCCTCGTCCCAGCTAGAAGGCCTTCTGCCGCCCAATCCTCTCTCAGCTTTCAAAATGAAGCTCAAATTCTTCCTCCTCCATAGTGAGACAAAAGATTACATGTAGTCATCCTTCCTGTGTTCAAGTAAAAATCCTATCATGTGTAAATGGTACCCTTGAGAAGTTTAGATGTTCCTCCCACCCCCCCAGCGCCCACACCACCAAATTTCCCTGTAACTAGATACAGATTCCAATTGCTGAATCAATGAGGTAGAATAATGACATAAGACACAATAAGTCAGACCCTGGGGCAGGCAGAACAATGGCCCCCAAAGATGTCCCCATCCTCACCCCCAGATCTGTGGATACATTACATTACTTTACATGGCACCCGGGCTTTGCTAATGGGATTGAGGTTCAGGACCTCGAGATGGGGAGATTATCCAGGGCTGCTCAATCTAATCTCATGATGTTTTAAAAGTAGAAAAGGCAGGCAGAGAAGTGGGGCAGAGACATGTGACTTGAGGAGGATTTGACCCACAGTGGTTGGCTTTGAACATAGAAGCTATGAGTCAAGGGATGTGGGCAGTCTCTAGAGGTTGGGAACGGGCCCTAGCAGACCGCCAGGATATCAGAAACCTCATCCTACAACCAAAAGAAACTGAATTCTCGGGACGCTTGGTTGGCTAAGTGGGTTAAGCATCTGCCTTCGCCTCAGGTCATGATCGCAGGGTCCTGGGATCGAGTCCCACATCAGGTTCCTTGCTCAGCGGGGAGCCTGCTTCTCCTTCTGCTCCTCCTCCCCCCTCTTGTGCGTGTGCACATGCTCTCTCGGTCTCTCACAAATAAATAAAAATCTTATAAGAAAAAAACAAAACAAAACTGAATTTTGTCAATTCTGCCAATGACTCCAAGGAGCAGGAAAGAGATTCTCCCTGAGGGCCTTCAGAAAGA
Source organism: Procyon lotor (assembly GCA_028646535.1). Classification (NCBI taxonomy): domain Eukaryota; kingdom Metazoa; phylum Chordata; class Mammalia; order Carnivora; family Procyonidae; genus Procyon; species Procyon lotor. The sequence continues at coordinate 76,901,435 of CM053614.1, forward strand.
AACACAGCCCTATGAACATCTTGATTTTATTCCACTGAGACTGGCCATGTCTGACATACAGAACTATACCAACCTTATGTTGTTTTAGGCCAGTAAATGGCAGTAATTTACCATGCCAGCAATTAGAAAACTAACACAAGCCTTTTTTTTTCTCAATGGGTGAAGGCCAAGATTATGAGGAACACTGATTTCTCATAAATGTAGAAATTAGCCACTTACTTACAAAAATTATATTGGAAGGGAAATTCTATTTTTTTTAAATAGTGCTAAAGCAGAGAAAATATGGTATAGTTTCACCTTTTCTCTACCACTAAGACAAGGGCACAAAAAAGGGAAAACACAATCATTCATGAGAACCACACCTGGGTCAACACTGGTACCTCTTCCATAATTCTGATTACAAATAAACACTGGTTCCCCATTGATCAGCAGTCAGTGTCACCCATTTTGCCAGGATAGCTTGCCTCCCAAGCCCACAACCTTCTTAGATGTGTTCTAGCAATCTCTTTATATCCATCCATCACAGTAATTAACAATGGGTGAGATACCATTGTCATCCAATACACTGGTGAAAATACAGATTAAATTCTGCTCTGCTTCCCAAGTATAATAAATTTCATTTATTGAGCACCTACAAGGCCCACGATGCTGAGTACAAAGAGAGAGGCAAAAACAAATAAGACACAATCCCTGTCCAGAGACCTTTTAAGATATTAACGATGATATCTACGAAGTGATAATACAGAGCAGAATGAAATAAGTCCTAAAAGAAACGCAGAAAGAATGTGCTGTTGAAACCTCAAGGGAGGGTTGGGGGCTTCAGTCAGAGAGTAGGAACCTTCAATAGAGTGGTGGGGTTCAAGCCAGACACCGGAGTTCTAAATTTAACTGATGCAATAATTTTGAAAGATGCTATAAAATTGTTTATAGTTTTCAAATATTTACAGGTGGCATTTACCTAGCAACCATTCTAATTAATTTATTAAAGTAGGTTATCTACTAGGCAAAGCTTCAGGAGCCTGGTGTAAGTCATATTATTTCAATTAGGGCTTACCTCTCTAAAATATTTGAAAATTTAGATTACCTGTCAACAAACAGACATGGATTACTGAACTCTTATTCTACGATTCCCATTCAGCTCATTACATAAAACATTTTCAAACTTCTTCCACTTCACGTGGTTCTTACATTAAATTCTATCCCTGGTCGAAATACCTAAGGATTGTCTGGGTTCACGTCTAGAAATTGCTGGTGCGATTCGGAGTGCGTGCTTTGTTTTTACACCGTAGATATCTTCTGTTTCTCAAATTCTTTTACTTGGTCAACACTTATTCCATACCTTCTATGTACCCAAGGCAGAGCAAGGGGATATCATCGGGTAGAAGATAGTTAGGCATGGTTGCAACAAATCAATCATTGAGCAAGTCTCTCCTAAGTGCCCGCTGTGCATCAAGCATTCTCCTAGGAGACTCAGTGCTTCTGAAGACTCGGTTAGAGCCTCTATTACTCCTAGAGAAGGTCCTCGTGGGGAAAAACTGAGGAGGATCACTACCAAACACTGCAGAGTCACAGGACTAGAGAAGTCTGTTAAGGATCTTTCTCTCCCCCATCAGTGGTGCCAAAAGATAGGGCATCTCATCAATCATGCAAGGAAGATCAAATTCCCCGTAAAATCGTCACTAAAATTTTTTACTTTGCAAAATCTCTTGATTAGCACACTCTGATTTCTATAAATTCTTGCAGGAGACGTGAGGGACAGGCCAGGGGCTCTGTGTGGGCAGAGTTAAGGACACGAAGCACATGTGAATAGGGAAACAGAGGAAGTGGGTGCGAGGAACAGAAACCACTGAGGGTAGAGGCACACATAGGACACTCCTGAGTTTACGACATCACCTAGAGAACCATGTATGCCCTGCCCTCTAATCAAGGATTTTAGGAACATCGGTTTTGCATCGCGCACGCAATGACTAAAGGAAGCAGCAGGTGTTCAGGGAGTCACAAAGGCAAGTTGGAGAAGGGACTCCAGAAGCAGACCGGCAGTTCGTCTTCCCTGCTCTTATGGAATTGTCCTCGCTTCCTCCCCTCTGGAGGTTTTCTAAGAACAGAAATTCACCCTGGAGTTCCAGAGGCTACATGCTGTACCAAGCTCCCTCGGCATCTGGAATGGAACCAACCCAAACACGGAGGCCAGAGAAGACATTCTTGCTGCCTGAATTTCTGTTCCTTCCCAGCAGACTGCCCCAGTGTTGGGAAATAATCTTGGGAGAGTCGGGGTTTTTTGGTACATGGATCTCGCTGGATGAATTCAGCCTGCTGTCTCTGGGGAGAGTCAGGCCACAAGGAAACGTCTGCCTACCCCCTCAGCAGTCACTTACACTCTCTACCAGATGTTCACAGTCTGACCCAGTTACAGACAGAGACCGAAATTCTCTTGGACTCAGGGGTGGTTAATTTCACGCCCACAAAGCTAACATCTTTGCCAAAGGCATAACGGGATTGATCTCTGGGAGAACCTCACATCTCATCTCTTCAAGGGACACCAACGTGTTTCAGTAACTAAAAACGATTACATGCAATTTTCGCCAATAGATTTGGAAGTTGGAAAAAAAAAAAAAAAACAGAAAGAAGAAAATGAAAAGATTCTTAACACAAACCAAAATGCGAGTTCGTTTTCCAACTTTTTTTTAAAGATTTATTTGCGAGAGCGAGCGAGCATGATTTGGGGGGGAAGAGAAGAGGGAGAAACAGACTCCCCACTGAGCAAGGAGCCCAAGGTGGGGCTCAATTCCAGGACTCCAGGACCATGACCTGAGCTGAAGGCAGATGCCTAACTGACTGAGCCACCCAGACGCCCCTCTTACTTTGTTTTTAGTAACTTATTTGAGTAGACACCACACCCAGCATGGGGCTCAGACTCATGACCCTGAGATCAAGAGTCGGGCACTCTACCAACTGAGCCAGCCAGGCACCCCTCATTTTCCATCTTTGAGATTGGTGAAAAATAAAATGATGATACCAACCGCTGGTGGGGAGGGGAAGGAAGGTGTTTTTGTAACCATGTGGTAGGAAAGCAAACGAGCACCATCTGTCTGGAGAATAACCTGGGAACCTCTAACAAAATTAAAGGTGTGAATGTATTTTGACTTAGTGGTTCCATCCGGGAATCTCATCTATACAAAAACAGGAAATAAATTGTGGCACTTCCACATGATGGAATAGCCAAAAAAAGAAAAAAAAATGGTGGATGAATACATGCTATTAAAAAGAAAGGGGCCCATGAACACACGTTGAAATGAAAAGCGACCTCCGGCTAATAAAGCAAGCTGCAGAATAGTGCGCATACAGGGAGGACTTTGATTTTTCAAAACTATCAGTAAAGTCAAGTGGGAAATCATGCTCTTTTGTGTTTGTACTTGTCTAGTAGTTCTTTTTTTTTAAACCTGTTATTTAAAAAGAAACAAAAGGGAAGGAATTATAAATTTCAAGAGGTATTCTGGACGCTATTATTAATTTCTAGATTTTGAGAAACTGCTAATAGTGCCACTTGTAGCTGTGGATCCTGGGGGGAGAAAGGGCAGGCTACCTGTCTTAACCATTGGGATTTTTTATTTTTCAAAAAATATTTTATTTACTTGACAGAGAGACAGAGAGGGAGAGCACACATAAGCAGGGGGAAGGGGACAGAAGGAGAAGCAGACTTCCCGCTGGGCAAGGAGCCCAGTGTGGGACTCAATCCCAGGACTCCGGGATCACGACCTGAGCCCAAGGCAGATGCTTCACCCACTGAGCCACCCAGGCACCTGGGATTTTTTTTTTTTTTTAATGGAAATACGTTGTTTCCATCATTTAAAAAATATCATAAAATACAGCAACACTCTTCAAAACCAAGAAACAGAAACATGCTTGGAGTTCTCAAAGTGAACTCTTGGAATGACTAAATCTTTAAAAACATTATGACCCCAGGTAAACTAAAGGTGCCTATCTATACTTTGTGCCTCTTCTTCAGAGACACTGGGTGTCAGGCTGCTCTCAGAGATCAGGACGGCTCCCTGAGGGGACAGAGCACAAACAAGAGTGTACGTGAGGCCTCACTCACCTATTGTTTAAGGCCCCTCCAAGGTCACAGTCACAAGGTCGACATCCATCCAAATCGTTGCTTAAGCCCCAGTGGTCTGGCTGCAGAAGAGAAGATTTAAGGTCTGAAGGTCAGTTCCTGTCATTACACAATAGACTCAACAAGAAACAAGTTATGGCGCGTCTTGCTTGTTCCACCAAATGTTCTTTCGTGCCGTGCAAGCGGAAAGCCTTCAAGAGGAACAAGCGTGAGCATTCTGAGCTAAAACCTAGGCCGCAGGTCACTGGGGTCATAATCACCTAACTCCAGATCAGTGAAGTTTCTCTCCCGAGCAAACAGCCGTCATCTGAGAGGAAACAGGAGCAAGCAGCTAAGAAGCCAATTTTCCTCATTACAAGTACTCTGGTGGTAAGAGACTTTGGCAAATATTTGGCCGGGCTTTGCATTTTCCCTGAGTTCAGCTCATCAGAAATTCCATACGCAAAGCTCTTCAAAGGACATATCTATGTCCAAACAGCATAAAGCAAGTATTTTCACAAGTGAAAGGTGAGGAGATCACTGAATCCTGAGCGCACTGGAGATGGAAATAAAAAGAAAAAAGACAGAATCTACACAGAGGAGAGGATCTCTCTGTACCTCGACAAATAGGATTTTCTAACGAGCAGATAAAGGCCAGGTGCACTCATTTAAATGAGACTTCCAGAAACTGATGTTAAGAATCTATGTGGATATAAGTAAATATGCATATTTACCTCATAAACATAAATTGGGGTCAGTGGACCCCGTCGCACCAATTATAAAGGAAATCGCAAGAATGTTGTAAAAGATAGAGAGTAAATTTAAAAATTACTCTTGAATCACTCTACCTGGAATCACTACAGTGAACTTTCTGGAGTATTTCCTTCCAGATTTTGTTTTTCTTGATGCAATTTTTTCCTGCACAATCAAGGTACTACTCACATCCTGTGGGTTTTTTTTTTTTTTCTTTTAATACCAGCATAAGCATTTCCTCATGCTATTGTCATTTTCAAAGGCAACCAAATATCACACTGTACCGAAGCCCCCAAATTTACTTCACTATTTTCCCCACTGTTGCTTCCAGGTTTTTTGGCTAGGATTAGTATGGGATGCAATGAGCCTTCTGGTGAATACCTTTCTGTCCAATTTTCTGCTTATTTCATTAGGAAAGATTCCCAGAAGTGGGATTACCGGGTCAAAGGGCATGCACATTTCTACAGGCTACTGATAACATACTTCCAAAATGCTTTTCTTGCCAAGTATGAACCGATGTGCATATCCATCAGCAACTCAGAGGACTATCCCCTCATTATGTCTTAAGAGTTAGCCACCTCATTTTTAAAAACTTGTTAAATTCGTCTATTTCGTGTGGTTTTATTTTACATTTCTAACAGCGATGGGGAGTATCTTGCCAAAATTATTCATGAGTAATTCTTTGGTGTATGGTTTGCATCTTCTCATATTTACATAGAAGGATGACGGCAGACTCTACGAGAGCAGACCAGGTCCCATGCCCAAAGCACCCAGCCCACGTGATTAGGATGCACCTACCAGACACTGGTCACAACGCTGTCCTGTCACCAGACGCTTACAGTAGCAGTAACCGCTCTCAGAATCACAAGGATTCCCACCAGGAATCGTTCCCAGAGGATTGCAAGCACAAGCTTTAGTAGAGATAAAATGAAGTAAAGAAACACAAATCACGTGAGTGCCAAGGGGTAGTGTGGATTTGGAACTGCAAAGTAAGGTGGGCATCACGTCCACCGGAACTCCCCAGCTTTTTCACAAATGTACTTACATGTACAACCAAACGGATCTTCGGCACTTAAGCCGTAGAAGCCTTCTTTGCAAATCTCACAGTGTTCTCCCTCCACATGTAATTTACACCGGCACTGACCAGCAATGAGGCCAGTGGAAAAATCCGTGTGACTGTCACAGATCCCCCCGTTCTGAGATCCAGCTGGATCACAGGTGCATCCTGAGAAGAACAAAGGGCACCTGGTAACAGTGTGTGTGTTGGTGACATGCATGTTCTCGTCGACCCTCCACACTTCACCCAAACAGACTAAAGAAAGCAGCCTCCTCGGAAGTTAAAATAACACGGAGTTTGACACTCACACCAGGAGTCCCGGGAGAAGGATGTTGACCCCCCAGCTGTTCAAACTGAGAGGCCCTACGTCACGCCCTCTCCCCACGTACGTTCACAGAGGTTGGGGTCTCGGACGTCTCTCTCCGGGTGCTGGAAGTAAAACGGCTTGCACTGCTCACAGTTGCGTCCCATCGTGTTGTGCTGGCAGTCATCACACACCCCTCCAGTGACATTTCCAGTGGCCAGGTACACCGCCATGTCAAAGTGGCATGAGCCGGAATGTTCGTTGCAGTTACACTCTGCATGACAAGACCCACGTCAAGAAACACCTTGAAGTCAACTTACCAAGGGAGGATGGGCTTGCTGGGAAGATGCTCATTCTGGAAACTAGGGATGAATTCAGGCAAAATGGTAATTGACAATTAGGCCCCCGTGACGAAGGGCACATCTACGTGATATGATCTACGTGATATGCTGGAAACCTTCCAAGCGTGAGCTTTCTGAAACACAATCTGCCCTCTTTGGAAGAGAGTGGGCCAAAAAGGAAAAACTTCTGGGAAAAATCCCCTTGGTGGCTTATCAACAGGAGGCTGCGACCAGGCGGAGGACACCTCTGGGTCCCCCTCGGGGGAGGAACTGGAAGGCATCAGCCCAGAGGTTCCCTGAGGGGCTGCGTCCCGGGAAGGCCTGTTTGGGCTGCCAGCTTTAAGGGACGGGGTATGAAGTTCTGCTTCCCTTCTTCCCCATTCCCACCAGCACACTCGACCAGGCTCTTTGGTGAGAACAAAGGTCTGCTGAGCACATGGTGACCCTCTGCCAGCCCACCAGGCAGTCCCCTTGGTCCAATCCGGCTTAAATACCCTCTCACTCCCTGCTCAGCGACCCACACGGACTCCGGTCTTCTTAAAATGAAGCTGAACTCAGCTTGGTCCTCCAGGGGCTCTAGCCTGTCTCCCCCTACAACACAACCTCCCCTCGGGATGGGCCGTTTCTCGTCAGCAACCCATCCTCAGTGCCTGGCAGAGAAGTGTCTGTGACACACGGGTTGAATTAAACCTTGGGATCATCTCCCCAGGGTAGACTCTGTATTGGTCACAAGAATGTCCTCGGGGCCTTGTGCTCTTTGCTGTTCTCCTTATCTGAGCCCCCCCCCCTTCCCCACCCTCTTCCCTCCTACCTGCCCCCCCAGCCCCTCTTTCTTCTTCGTACCTAAACAATCTTCAGCTATCATAAAAGGCTGCTGGGCTGTACTTACTAACAGGGGTCTGAGTGGACTCAAGCCACCTCTCTGACGGAAACTTACTTTTACAAGCATTGCTGTTTCGACCTTCAGCAGGTCTCCAGGGTAAATCGTGGTAGAAATCCATGCACTGTTCACAGTTCAAGCCCTTGGTGTTGTGCCTACACATGCAGTGCCCGTGAACCTGGGAAGTCAGAAGAACAGGAAAGGGCAAGGTGAGAGATAGACCAGTGGCCAGATTTTCTCCACAACCGACGGCGGATAGAAACCCCTTTCCCCACTAATCCTCATCTCCAGCTCAGCACAATGAGAACCGGTTTTTATTCTGTCCCTCTCCACAGAGAGTTCTTTCTGATGCCTCAACTCCCACCTCCAGCCACAGTTCCTACTATACAACAAATACTCAAGAAATATTTTAAGAAATAGTTTATTGAAATATCAATGAAATGAACCCAGGGAACAACATCGGTCACTTAAGAATTAAAAAAATAAATAAAACCTGGTTAAGAGTTTTTTTTTTTAAACCTCTGCCCCGAAGAAACATATTTTAAGAGAAATCAACAAAAGTTATAATGCAGAACTAAATGTATAAACACCACCTCAAAACTGACTCACATTACTCCAAGTTTTATTGCTTTGCCACATAAAAGAATGGCTTTTTGGCTTCTTCTGTTTTGTTTTTGACTTCACCGCACTTCACTGTTTTTCCAAATCAAAACGAGATTCAGAATATTAATCACTTACTACACTCACATTTACCTTTTTTTTTTTTAAGAAAGGAAACATGAAAAGTCAAAGGAAAAAAAAAAGTTCTCTTGCGTCAGGAAGGGCCCAGGATGTGCTTGTTGGCACTGTGTCTCCGCAAGCTCTGTCTAAGCCCCCGAGGCAGGTAAAAGATAAATTCTTTCAATCTACCAAATACGCGTGTACACAGGCACCTCACCTAAACACTAATTTCTATAAAATGGAATTCAGGAACAGGACAGACAGGTCTGCCCTGGGCTCACCTTGACAAGGAGCGCCAGTGAGCAAAAGAGTAAAATCATCTCCTGACAAGCTAGTTTTACAGAGAATAAAACAAACGGTTCCAAAGCACACACCACAGCACTCTGCAGGGTCCGAACCAACAGCACACGGGTGCTGAGACCCCTGATAGTGACAAGATTATGGGACATGAGCTATGCACCAGATTTGTTATGAACAGTAAACACTGCGTACCTAGCATTCCCTGAAAGATGTAGCAACAAGATTACAAGGACGTGTCCTCCCTTTAGGCTCTGCTAAACATGCAACTGTATCTACAGGGCAAGTGCTGAGTGGAGCAAATAGAGAGCAGAAGTTTCAGCTGGTTGACTGCACGCAACCCTGGACCTTCTCAGACGAGGACTAACAATCATGGAAGAGCAAACAGCAAGAGAGGAAGGCACAATCTTCATTAAGGGAGGCCCAGAGTCTAATAACAGAAAGAACCCTGGGGCAGAGTCAGGAGAGCTAGACATGAATTTCCATCTGCCGCTGACTTAGGCCCCTCTGGTGAGCTATTTAATCCCTGCCCCCTTCTAATAAGAATAGTTGGTGGAGTATATCCCATTTAACTTCAAAATCCTATGAGTCTGTAAGAATTACCAGTTCACTTAGAAATGAGTAAAATACCCTAACTTTTTTCATTTGGCAAATCACCCAAATCCCCAGTTTTTAGAAGTACATGAATTGACAACCCAGCATAAAAGTGGGAAAAGAATGAAACGAGAAGAAACATATAAAGAAACAAAGCCCACTTTGTTCCTAAATCATATTTTGTGGTTCCAGGTTCAAATGTCCTGGTTCTCTGGGCTGAGGTCACTTTATGCTTATGGTGTCTGATCTTCCCTAAAGGAAAGGAAGATGTGATGACTATTTAGAAAACCTCTTAATCCTTATTGGCTGAAAAAAATATCTACTGTAGGGGCTCCTGGGTGGCTTAGTGGGTTAAAGCCTCTGCCTTCGACTCAGGTCATGATCTCAGGGTCCTGGGATCTAGCCCCACCTCAGGCTCTCTGCTCAGCGGGGAGCCTGCTTCCCCCTCTCTCTGCCTGCCTGTTATCTCTCTCTTTGTCAAATAAATAAATAAAGTCTTAAAAAATATATCTACTGTAGCAGTAGCCTGCTGCAACAATTTCCAAAAATTAATTCTTTGTCTCTGACACGAAGAGTCCCAGAAAGTTAGCAAAGAGAAAACCAGCCATCAACTACCAGTATGGTGGAAAGAAAAGTCAGTCTGGAAAAATAAAACCCCAAGAAACTATGAGAGGTTTAAGGTGAAACTAGCTTAAAATTGCCTTTTGGGATCATCTGTCTAAAGGAGAAAGCCTGAAGTGCCTGAGAGGCTCTGTAGGTGAGGCATCTGTCTCCGGCAAGATCCCAGGGTCCTGGGATCGAGCCCTGCGTCACGCTCCCTGCTCAGTGGGGAGTCTGCATCTCCCTCTCCCTCTGTGATCTCCATCTCTCTCTCTAATAAATAAACAAAATCTTTTTTTTTAAATAAAGGAGAGGGGCGCCTGGGTGACTTAGTCGTTAAGCCTCTGCCTTCTGCTCAGGTCATAATCCCAGAGTCATGGGATCGAGCCCCGCATCGGGCTCCCTGCTCATCAAAAGGCCCGCTTCTCCCTCTACCATTCCCTCTGCTTGTGTTCCCTCTCTTGATGTGTTTCTCTCTGTCAAATAAATAAAATATTAAAAAAAAAAAAAATAAAGGCGAAAGCCCCCCAGAGTGCTTGCTTACCATTCCCTCTACTTCCTCATTGACTCCATCCACAGGCGCACATTCGCTGGCATGGCCATAGCAGAAGCAGTTTCCTCGAACCACCATATCATATACTGCGTAGTAATACTTCTCTCTGATTTCCATTCTGGAATCCAAAAGGTTATCGCCCAAAGTGTGTAGCTTCACAAACTTGATTCTCAAGTTGGTGATTTTTAAGAGATCTATGAAGGTCACCAAGAAGATGGAAAGTCTGGTCAAACAAGCAAGACCTCTTTTGCAATGACACATCTCTTTATAGAAAGGCACAACAAATAAAACGGCTGAAGTAAAGGCTATCACCTTGTATGGTCTCGAGGGCTGTACTGGTAAAGCTTGACATAACGCGACAGTCTCTGGAAGGAAGGAGGGTTGCTCCCTCCTCACCAATTTAGAAAGAACATCAGACCGTTTCAGGAAAAAGCACGGAAGCAGGGAAATTTAAGAATACGGTTGCATGGCTGCCAGAAACCTCTAGCGCCCAGTAATCTGAACGATTGTAATGCCATTTGATGTCATGGCAACGAGCGTCAGTCTCCAAACCAGAGGAGTCCAAGCAGGTGGGAAAGGGTTCATCAACACACTCCAATTCTCTTAGTACAAGATAGGTAGGACGGAACATTTTCGTGTTCATTCTGGGAGGAAATAAAACACTACCTGAAATTTCCCACCGCACAGATGAAATCCGAGTTGCTAAAATAGATTTAACACTAAGGAATAACCGCCCCCCAGGGACAGAAGATCTCCATCACATTCTGACCCAACATCACAGTCTCCCACTTTTTTTGTCCCAGTTTGTCATCCATACTGTGACATAAGGATGAAGAAGCTCAGTATTAGGATGTTGGGGCAAGGTGTTTTTTTCTGAAATATTAAGTTACTTGTGGATCAATTTCTCTCATCTTTTCTTCTCTCTCCCGGGTCTATAGATCTATGCTTATTACAGATGTCGGGCTATCAATTATATTCTAGAGCAACTTGATAAGCCAAAACCATTCATCCTTCTCCACCAGTGGTTCCATCCATGGCTAATTTGCTCTTGCTGAAGTGGACCCCGAAGGACTCATCAGTCCATCAGTCCTCTCATGTCCTATGTAGCCTGAAATGGTTCCTAAGCTTTACTCTCATTGGTGCTGATGCCTTCTCATTTGCCCCACAGGACAGCAGGGAGTTGGCACAGGGCATCAGAGACTCTCAAAGACCGAATACAATTTTAACGACTTATAATATATGCACAGCTTACAATGAAGACTATAGAAATAGCTGTGGGTTGAAAGGGACAGTCCATGAGTCCTTGCATTGAACTTAGGCTCTTTGTAAAATCAAAAACAAAAAACAGAGAAAGCGTGGTACGACTTAGCTGGGTGGAATTTGTGAATGCCGACATTTCCTCGTGCACACAAAATGAGCACAAGTGTCTATTGACAAGAGGCCAGACAACAAAGCTGAAGAGCCGCTGGAGTGTTTAGGAGCCCCTGAACCAGTCTTTGTGGGAGCCCGCAGAAGAGCACATATGCTCCTTCCCCGCTCTCCCAGCACGGTTAACAACAAGCAAGCCTTGTACACGGACCGCTGGTATGGGGCAAGACTCGATTTTGAAGTGAGGCCCCGAGGTCTCAACAATAGGGCCAACTAAAGAGACTTTCCTTGTTCCCTGGAGTACAAAGGCGATCGAAAGCATCAGTTAAAAACGGATGCCTCTCTAATACAAACAAGATTGTCCAAGGCCACTTAACGAGAAAAGACAAGAGAATTATGATGGCGACACGTTCCCTAAGTCCCACAAATGTCATCCAAAAAGGAGCGGACTGTGAGTCCGTGTAGGAGGCCACAAGGTGTCAGTCACAAAGCCCATGTGGACATTTCTCACAACTGGGTTTTAAGAGCAGGGAGGGAGTCTCACAGAGCTCACTCAGAAATGGCACAGGGTTGGATGTGCCATAAATATTTGTTTTGTAATAGAATAAATGAGCAAATTACAGACCAGAGGCAGTTTGGGCCACATGTAAAATTAATTTAAGTGGGGAATCAGTCCTTTCCTGACAATATTTCCTAGACATTTTCCATTCTAGTCTTCCATGCTTTGCACTGGGAGGTTCTATGGGGCTTTAGCTTCAAATAGGGTGAGCCGCAGCTGGAAATGATCGGCGAAGAATCAGCCCTTCTTCTCCTTGGCTGCCTACACCTTAGCAGCCAGAGAGGGAGTCTTGTCCCCTCACTCTGAGGTACGGGGACCAGGTCCACGCAACACCCAGGCCACGGCTTGGGGCAACATCAAAAACACCAGCTGCTTCCATTCACTGACCACTTTCTGTAGGTCAGGTGTGTCGGAAGGTCGTTTCTAGAACTCATTTTCCCTCCATAATGATGTTCAAGTCAATAATGCTATCTCTACGTACAGATGGAAAAAACAGATTCTAAAAAAACACCAGGTTTAAGCATATTACTTGCCCAAGGTCACAGAATTGTGATCTGCTGGAACTAGGACTTACTTAAACCCAGGTCTGTCAGACTTCAAACCCCTTTCTTTTAGTTAGTGTATATTTTGCCTTCCAAGATGATCAAAATGTAATTCTATAATGATTGAAGCATGGTTGTTACGTGCTAGAAAAATTCCAAATTTAAATTTAGAATCATAACATATAGGTTCAGGATATGACTGTCCCCTTATGCACATTATTCCAACTCTCTAAGCCTCAGTTTACTCATCTGTTAAATGGAAATACAACCTTCACCTGACTGAGCATATTGAGCATGGCTGACACTTCGGATTTCCCCCCAGTACTCTTTCTTCTTTCCTTCCTTTGACAAGAAGAGCCCCAGGCAAGAGTGCGAGAGGGCACAAGGCCACCTTGCTAGACGTTTCTCAGCGTGTCTTGAGTTTGGCCATGTGACTAAGTTTGGCCAATGGGATGTGAACAGCCCCCGTTGTCATCTGCCTTCGCTTCCTCCTATCCCATAGGTTGGGTCCAGCTCCAACCATGCAGATAAAAACTAGGAGACAGAAGGAACCTGGGTGCTCGAATGGCTAGGGTTGCCAGATGTAGCAGTAAAATATACAAGTTGCTCAGTTAAATCTGAATTTCAGATAAACAATATTTTTGTCAATAAAGTCTGTCTTAAAAATTATATGGGATATAGTCACACCCACAGTCATAAATATTCCATGGGATATAGTTATTCTAAAAAAACAACTTGCTATTTATCTCCAGTTCAGATTTAACTGTGGTCAGCCTTTATTTTATCTGGTAATCTTATGTACAGCAATTGAGCTACCTTTCTTCTCTGGAAAGTCCTCTGAATGATTTCATGAGAGAGAAATCAACTTTTTTTTTCAAGTCACTGTATTTTTTGGGATATTTTGTTACAACAGCTTAATCTATACCTTAATTTATATATATGTAAATTATATATTATATAACATACATAATATACAACTTATGTAAGTTATGATATATAAAAGTTATATATGTTATAACTTACATAATATAGGTTATATATATATATATATATATATATATTCTACTGAGCAATAAAATAAGGTATTACAACTGGCATAATTGTTTCAGTACTTACGACACAAATGTTTTACTTTAATCAAAATGTGTTCCCCATAAGGGAGGACTCTGATTCCTGCCAGTTTCAAGGACCTCTGATTGGGTATTTTGGAGATAAAAGGAAATAAAGAGGATGGATTTAGCACTGAATGCTTAGATTCGGGGTAGCAGTGTTCTGGGTAAGAGTTCTTCCATGATTGCTGTTTTCCATCAAAGTTTTTATTCAAAAACAAGCTTACTCTGTATCCTTGGACTATAAGGATCTTCTATTCTGAAAGCAGGATCTAACGCACGAAATATCACCTAAAAATAGATACAAGAGTAATGGGTATTTTTGCCATGATCAAAAAGGATTTGTAAGTAGAATGTAAAACAAGAAAAGTAAACAAACCTCTCCTTCCGTTGAGGGCTCAATGTCGGAATAGCGGGAGTCACAGATTATATCATCCACTTTCTTCATGGGGCCGGTGGAAACGCCTGGAAATGAGCTCTCGCAGTCGTAGGCAAAGTATCTGTACACGCCCCAGGTTTTCCCAAAGTCAGACGATCGTTCTATCAGCATAGCGGCTGGACGGAATGTCTAACGGCAGGGAAGAGAAGGCTTGTTTGATGTTTTTTATTGGTATCTGTAATTTTTTTCTTTTTCTTTTTTTTTTAATCTCAGATGAGGGGCACCTGGGTGGCTCAGTGGGTTAAAGCCTCTGCCTTTGGCTCAGGTCATGATCTCAGGGTCCTGGGATCGAGCCCCGCATCGGGCTCTCTGCTCAGCGGAGAGCCTGCTTCCCCCTCTCTCTCTGCCTTCCTCTCTGCCTACTTGTGATCTCTCTCCTCTCTGTCAAATAAGTAAATAAAATCTTTTTTTAAAAAAAATCTCAGATGAACATATCACTCAGCTGCACGCCACAGAGCTGGCATTTGGCTGCTATTTCAGACTGTGGCTGGATTTCAAATACTTCAGGCTGGTGCACGGAGCCTCCTCTCTCCAGCAAGTCGAGCCTCAAAATGCTGCACCTTCTCCCACCCTAACAGAGATCAGTAAGCTGCTTCTTCTAGAAGCCGATCATAAGCAGAACTTAAGAGCAAACACTCTTTGGTAGTCAGTCGGCACCCAGCATAGGACTGGTTAGGTTGCCTGCTTGTTTGTCACTCGGTCGTGTAATCATTCAACAGCTGGGTGCTGACCGCAGCTCAGTAAAGACCGAGGCCTGCAGGCTGCAGACAATCCCAGGAAGCACATTCATTAAATCACTTAGGAGACAAAACACCACGGCAGGGTCTCCTACAGTGCGCTCTAGGAAAACGAGAGAAAGCAATGATGAACGAGAAGCTGCAGAATCTTACGATTGTGGAATCGTAGCTACCTAGCTACTCCCACTCCCTGAAGAACCAAAAACAGGGACTCAGACATATGCTCGGACGAAAATGTTCACAGCGGCATAGTTCACAATGGCCAAAAGGCAGAAAGCACCCAAGTACCCATCAAAGATGAAGAGAGAAACCAAACACGGCATAGGCATGCAAGAGAATGTCATTCAGCCATAAAAAAAGAAATTTGGATACTTCCTACACCATGAATAAGCCCCGAAAACATTCTACTCAGTGAAAGAAGCCAGGCACAAAAGGGCAGATACTGTAGGATTCCACTGATAGGAAAGGTCTTGAATAGGCAAATTCACAGAGACAGGAAGTAAATTAGAGGTTTCCTGGGACTGGGGGGAGTAAATTAGACGTTTCCTGGGCAATGGGGAGTTATTGCTTCATGGGTAGAGTTTGCATTTGGGATGATGAAAACATTCGGGAAATAGGAGTGGTGATGGTGGCACAACATTGGGAAGACACCTAATGCTACTGAATCGGACACTTCAAAAGGGTTAAAATGGCAAATGTTGTGTTATGGATATTTTAACATGCACACACACGGAAAAAAAAAGAGCTCTCTGAATGCTTCAGAGAAGAGGCTTTGAACTGGATCCTGGAAGGGTAGGTGTCTCCCAGGCAGCGGGCTGAGGGGGCTGCAGACAGCAGAAGAGCCTGACTAGGGCAGCGGAGGAAGAAACTTGTCGGCCACGTGCAGGGGTTTGCTTTACTTTTATACTACAGAAGGGGAGCACCCAAAGACTTGAGGGGACAGAAGGAAATGATCCGATTGTACTTTAGAAAAATCATCCCGGGGCATAATTATTGGACATGGAAAAACAAGAAACAGAAGAAACCAAGAGATAAGGAAACCAACTGAGAGGGAAAAAGATGAAGGTCTTACTCAATCATTACCGTATGGTCAGAGAGAAAGGATGCAATTGTTCTGAAAACTTAGTGAAGTTAGTAAAATATATTGAATTGCACTTGGTGATCTGTCAGGTTTCAGTGGAAAGGGAGGGAAGGAAAGAAACAGGGGCACCTGAGCCTGGAAAGTGGGGGGCGACGGTGCTAATAGCAAAGCCACAGAAGAGAAGGCAGGCTTTTGGTTTTGGACTAGTTACACGTGAGGCATCCGCAAGAGGATGCCCAGTGGACACAGTGGTCTGACACCCAGCTGCGCCAATGGACCTTGAACTGTGGATTTGGGAATTACTGTTGGCATATGATATTTGAAACCCCCAAAGGTATGACTTCCCTCAAAAAGCAAAGGGCAAGATAAAAGAGCCAAAGTCGTTGTTCCAGAAAATGCATCAGCACAGGGCTAGCTGAAAAAAGGAAAAAGCGGTGCCAGGCACTTGAGTTACATCGTTGCTTAACCTCTTGTTATGGGCCAAATGGTGTCCTCCCCAAATTCTTATGTTGAAGATCTAACCCCTCGTCCCTCAGAATGTGACTG
The DNA here is from genome assembly GCA_028646535.1 of Procyon lotor. Taxonomy (NCBI): domain Eukaryota; kingdom Metazoa; phylum Chordata; class Mammalia; order Carnivora; family Procyonidae; genus Procyon; species Procyon lotor. The sequence goes on from CM053614.1 coordinate 76,918,008, forward strand.
TATTTGGGTAATTAAAGTAGAATGAGGTCTTATAGTGGGTCCTGTAATCCCACACAACTGGCATTCTTTATAAGCAGTAGCAATTAGGATATGGGAATGTCCAAGGGAAGACCAAGGGAGGAGAGAAGACCACCATCTCCAAGCCAAGGTAAGAAAGAAGCCGCAGGAGAAGCCAACTCTGTCTACACTTCGATCTTGCCCCTCAAGCCTCCAGAGCTGTGAGATAAGACACTTCCGTGGTTTAAGCCCCCTTATGGCAGCCCCAGGAAACTCACACCCTCGAGACACACTCTTCTTACACGTGGGAAATGAAGGCTCAGGCACGTTCACTGACTTGCTAGCTAAAGGCAGAGCTTAGATTCAAATCCAGGCTAAATGAGGCCCAAACCCATCTTTCTGCCTCACTGCCTAATGGTGTCATAGCAGACTGACAAGTGGATGTCACAGGCCAGACTCCTGGAAACTGAGGGAGGATGGAGATTTGGGAGGGTGTGGTGGGCAGGGGGCCCTGGCAAGAAGAGATGAGGCAGAATGAGCTCTACTGGGGGCCCAGGCCTCCGTGCCCCAGGAGGGAGTAGGGACACCTGGGAAGTGGAAGGCACATTCCATCGTGGAGAGAACAAGAGGACAAGTAAGCCAGCCCAGCAAATGGAAGCTGGACAGAATCTCCCTTCTGAATTAAAACTATCTGGGTGACCACTAATGGGGAGACCAGTCTATTCCCAGACCTCCATCTGCCTTCCTTAATAATCCTGATGGTCCTTTGCACGGATCAAAGGAGACAAGGGTAAGAAAATGGAAGGTCACATTTGACTTATTCGCTTACTAGTTGCTTGGGTTTTTACTTTTTTACCTGTGCAGGAATATAAGAAAATGGCACTTTATTAAATTCAAGAGTACGTAACCAAGGATTTTACAGTAAGGGGGGAAAAAACCCAATAACTATCGGCTAAGACAAAGTCGCCATGAGACCTGCCTCCTGGGTGGTGACACCTGGGGACAGACCAGCCTGATGTCCGGGTCATGAGGGAGTGGAGAGGAAATGTCACCCAGCTGCTGAAACCCAGGACAACACTGGCATGTTCAGAATGGAGGCCCTTCCACATTCTTCGCTTACTCATTAACCTGCTCAGGGCTCACACCACGCACGGCTACCTCCGAGTTTCTATTCCATAAAAGAGTTACAATTTTGGAAACATCTGGCTATTGACCAAAGCCCACCATGGACACATCACTCAAGTTTCCCCAGCCCACAGACACCCAATCCATTTAGCAAGCAGCGACCTCCACGGCAAACGCGTCCTCCACCACCATTCAGCCCTGTCCTCGTCCCACAGCCCTATAGCCACGCGCCTGCTCACTCAGCTTGGACATCCGGGAGAGCTTTCCTGCATCCTTCTCCTTGCCCTCCCTTCTGTTGTTCTATTCTCATTCTTCTCTGATTCGTGGCTGAACCTCTGATTCCAAAAGGGTCCAACCGAGGACTCCCATAGTAGTGGGCGATGATTCTCTAAGGTAGCAGCAGCAGAGGGTAACAGTATGGCAAGGAGGGGATGTGTGTGATTTGTAAAACCCTTTCTGGCAATACTTGGAGGGCTCTCACCCTCCTACGTGAGAGTCGGGCCTGTCTGCACAAACACCAGCAGTCTCCTAGGTGAGCCCCCCATCAACACAGACCTCAACAAGGGCCTCCCCACGAGCCCTCGGTCTGCACGGTCCCAGGCCCTCCTCTGTCTCCTCTCTGGCTACCCTCCTGAAATAGTCTCATCTCCCTGTCAATGGCTCCCCATTTCCTGTCCAGTACTCACCCCTCAGCCAGGAGCCCCCTCCTTCTGACTGTCGTCTTCCTTCCCTCACCCCCTTAGGGCCCCGAGCTCAAGGCAAATCTACGCCCAACAGAGCCCGCCTGAACAGTCCACCGCCAGCTCTCTGCTCTCAGACGGCGTCCTCTGCCAAGAACGGCTTTTCTTCTACCTCCTCCCACTGAGATCCTGCTCACCCTTCCTGGCCCGGGTCAGATGCGGTCCTCTCTTCGTGAAGCTCTCCCCTTTAGCCTAGGCCACAATAAATCTCGCTCTCCTCCATGTTCAGAACGTACATGCTCTGAAATCCTTCGGGAGCACTTAGTACCCTCTGTGACATAACTTATTTGCAAGTCTGTGCACACATACCCCCCTTCCCCCCTCCCCCCGCCCCCAGTAGGTGGGAAGGTCCCACAGAAGAGCAACCGTGAGATCTTTAAAACCTCCAGCAGGGCCTCGAGCAGTTTCTTACAAACAGAAGGTGGCTGAATTCCTTGATCCACTTATTCAAGCATCAGCGTATATAAAAATGATTGCATTTCTGTTAGAGACCAGGTAGCGAGATTATTTACGCCTATTCCCAGAGTGGAGGCCTAGGTCACACAACCCTCCAGTGCAGGCTTCTCATTCTTCCCATTCTTCCTCCCAGAGAGGACGCTGAGGCTCTGGCCGCATGTGCCAGGAAGGGGCAGGATGGGGAGCTACACTGAAGCCTGTCCAACCCCCTACGTGTTGCTTGCCCCACAGGGGCTGGAACCCACAGAAGGACCTCTCTCTCACCAACCACAGCCTGACGCTTGTGCCCGTCCTTCAAGGCTCTGTTCGGTCACCACCTGTTTGACCTTCCGCACTGGCACGCACGTACTCAGTTGAATGGGTATTTAACGACAGAATATGTACCCCCCAAGGACCTCCCGATGTATGCAAACTCAGAATGACCCACGCAGGCACACAGATGCCCTTTCCAAAGTAAAAGATAGGGCCATTGAAGTGAATCATGATAACTCTGTATATTTTTAGGCATCACATAACATGAAGGCAGTGTCCTCGTGCATGGCTGAGTTTTACTTCTGAGGGCCAAGCTGGGCTGGGCCGTGGTTAATGAAGGGAGGAGGCGTGGTGTGAGTTGCTTGGTGAAAACCCCCGCCTCCCCCAGTATCAGGTGGCACAGTGGAAACCTTCCTCTGCAGCAGCACCACCTCTGGGGACTGAGGGGGGCAGGGATGGCAGGTGATGAGGGGCTCAGGCCTGGGAACCAGTAGTCCACCATCCCTCCTGTTCTGACTTCCATGCCTTCCGTGCTCCTTGGCCTCCCAGGCTTTTGCTCAGGGCACGGTGAGACTTCCACGGCTACCCGCACACAGGGTCGATCGCTCCCTGGCACCTCTCTTCTTAACCTGAGGGTGCAGCTCAGGCCCCCGACTCCAACCCAAAACCACCCAAAGTGGTTTTAATCTGAGAAGTGGGAGGTAAATTACGCGTTTTATGTGCATCAACGAGTACTTTAAGCCATGCGAAGTCTGTCATTTCCAGGCAGCTGCTTATGAAGAAACAAAGGGACTTTGTCCAGAGAAATTCCCTAGCCCCGGAGTCATTTTACATCTCTTAAAAGAAAAAAGATGAGAAAATCTACATTTAAGAAGGCATCCGCATTTCTCAAGGAACTCCAGAACTGTTCCCACAAATTTTGCAAGCCCTTGAAAACCAGAAAACACACACACACAACACTTCCTTTTCAGTTACCAAGCTCAGCATTAAAACATCAACACAAGGGATCAGGGATTTACTCTCCAGATGTTTTATTGTGGTTTGGGAGAGAGTCAAAGCTGCCTCTCTCCATGGGGAAATAAAAAGAGATCTAATTAAAAGTTTACAGTTGAATTACCTTAGAAGAGAGGCTCGCTTTCTCCTGCTTGCCATGAAAATACAGTATTTGTTGAACATAGTTATTTGTGCCCATCTTAAAAAGCTGCTCAATGATCCAAATTTATGGCAACCATAATATTTAAGTTCCCATTTAGGCCAACTCACAACAGACAGCCATACCGAAAAGGGAATTACACAGTACTCTCAATGTGTTATTTGTGAGAAAGTGATGAATCCCTTACCTTGAAGGTCATTATGAGATGAGTAAAATGGAATTCTGCTTCCAAATCCAGTTGGATCGTTACATTTTCCACGCCTATAGGAGATTTTTTTTTGGAAATAAAAAAAGGAAATAGTAAGATAAACAGAGACATCTGTGAACAGTTGGGACTGTTGTTTAAACTCCCTTTATGCCCCTCAGAGAAATCCTCCTTGCATTCTATCTGAAAGTGAAGCTGAAGATACGAAATCTGCCTTGGGGTAGGAGGTAAAGCACAAATCAGAAGGATTTCCCAGTTTTCCACAAATGGTTCCAGAGTTCGACATATTGAATCTGCTCAGCGGAACAAGACATCCGGCACAATGCTCTAGTTGCTGTCAAGAAAGGCAGCTTTTGCTTAGGAGAAAGTAAAACATCTCCCCAATCCTCTAAGCCAAGAGGCTCTCCAAGGGGAAGGAGGGGGTCACTTCCTGTGCACAGTAGGGGTTCAGCTTGCAGCCTAAAGCAGGGGACCTCCTCCAGGCAAAACACAAATATTCCTTTTTTTAATGCAGCAGGAAAGAAAATAAATAAGAGTCTACCATGCATATTAGTTATGCTCCCATTTAGAAAGACCAACCCCCCCACGGGGAAAGCCTTTGGATGCATCCCACAACCGAAAAACAATGCCAGAGACAAAGAGCAGGTCAAATAAATACACCGGTCCAGAATAAATACTAACATCTTCCCTTTCAGGGGGAAGCCTGAACAAACAAACGAGCCTTTGCACCATGCCCCGAGGGTCGGTCAGTCCCACGTTAACACACTGAAAAGGCCACTGGAATTCCAGAGATGGAAAGTACCTCCCTCCTCCTCGCCAATACCTCCCACCCTCCAGCCTGCCCCTTTGCTAAAGGAGACCTTTCCCTGTTTGCTGGGCTGGAGAGAGCTTGGGGGGGCCCACCTCCTAGAGCAAAAGGAGTCTTAAAGGCAGGAAGACAGGAATGTGTCAGAATGAATCATGTCACAGGCTGGTGTATTTTCAGGAAATCAGTAGGACTTTTGAAATAAACTCTCCCACTGGAAAACCGCCAAGCCAATTGTGGGGGGTTGGGGGGGTGGTCACTGAAACGGATATGAGTTAGTTGGAATGTTAAAGAAAAACATTATAATCACACTAACCAACCTTATCTAACTTATTAAAAAGAGCCATATTATAAACCGACTCTGGACATTTTGGCATGAAAGGTGAGTTCAGCCACCATGTGTCTCTTCTCTCCCAGGCTTTTAAAAACCTGTAGTGTTTGTTCAAAATGAAGAGATAACAAAATAACGTAAAGTACAAACAAGACTGGGACCCTTTCTGTAACATAAGAACATACTGCAATGGGTGCCCTAAAAGCACATTCCATTTTAGATTTAGAACCTGATAACGCACTGCAGTTTTTTTAATAAGGGAAGAAAAATCCACAGAGAAAAGAAACAAGATGATTCCTTCACAGCGTACTTGATTTCTGTCAGACCTAAGGACAGAATCCCTAGGAAGGGGGAGTGAAAAGTAGCTGTGCCCTCCAAGTCTGTTTCGATGCCTGAACACCGGTAATTTAAGGCTGCCACCTAAAGCTTAACTTGGATGAAACCCATAGAAAATGGATAAAATCACATCCAGAAAGAACATCTTTAATGATGAGGACACCAGGGAGAGGGCGGGGGCGGTAATCATCAGTCTGACTTTCTGAAGACCGGGCTTCAGCCTAATCTCACTGAGTCTCTTGGGACAGAGAACGCAAGCCCCTCTCCTTGCAAAGCCGTCTTTCTGGCCTTTGGCCACTCTTGCCCCATGAATTCAAAGTTGCAGAAATTGATGAACTCCTGAAGTAACCAAGAAAAAAACCCTCCCCTGGAATTACATACAGCACATGATGAACAATTTTACTGTCTATCAACTTGATATGAAAGTTGAGGCGCCCTTCTATCTGTTCATGTCACTGGAAGAATGTGGGCAGTTGGGACATATTCCTGTTGTTTGGAAGCAGCTCTATGTTCTTTCCGAAGGCCTCTGTGATTCGAGTACAGACTTACAGAAACTTCTCTACCACACTCAACTATCAACCAAGATAACCTCCTATAAGAACTGATAAGGCTCTAATGGACACATGCTTTTTAAGGATGAGTCTGTCTCAGTAACCAATGCAGTTCCAAGGCTGACCAATGAATAACCAACCTTCCCCAGAATCCAACAGTCTTCTGGAAAGCAAGTATAATTTCATAGTCAATGACAAGGAAGTCTGGTAGGGGAGTTCCTCTTTATAGAATGTTAAATGACAGCAAGCTCCGAAAAGCTTCCCAGGGATAGGGCATATGTAAGAGAGAGATCTAGTCTAATCCATGCTCTCTATGGCCAAAACTAGGTTTATTTCTTTGAGATCCAGAATTCTCATAATTTTTTGGAAGATCTAATGGTACGTTGTTAATGAAGAGACACGATAACTCCACCTTTATTTCCCAAAGTTCCGCATTCAAGTTTGAAACAGATGCAAAACTAATTGGGGCTTAGTTTCCCAATAAAGTACCATCAAATTTGATGAATTTACTAAATCCAAACCCCAAGGCAAAGAAAGGAAAAAAGGAAAAGGAGCTGGATTCACATACTCACTAGAGAAATTGAGTGGGGGTCACATCTAGGTTGACAGAGTCTTTGAAAAATTAACATCTAGTGCTGATTCATAGTACTATTGTTGAATTTTCTCTAGAGGGAAGGATGGTGATGGTAAGGGGCTGTTTTTGCCCTTTCCTTTGGGGTTGATCAAAGCGAAAGATGCCATATTTTGTGGAAGATTTAGGGCTGTGCAGGGCCTTCCCACACCCCCAACAGATATACCCGCCCCCACAAAGACTCCCCTCAGGATGAGGACTGCGAAATACCCCTTGGGTCTAGCATCAAAGACTTCTTTCTTATGGAACCTGCATACTTCAGGAAGGAAGATCAGATTTTACCAAGAAAAGTTAGTGCTAGGCAGTAAATCTACCAAAGGCCATAATTACAGGGCAGAGAAACCAATCAAGATTACAAATACCCAGGGCCTGTAAACTCCTTCCAGGTGACCAATCACACACCAACCACATACCATTTTCAGACTGCCACCAAATCTTAAGGCGGTTTGGAGCAAATGTAGTGACCACATTTTCAATGAGATGACTGTCAGGATTGAGGGTCTCATGATAAGGATCTTGTGAATTGCAGATGAAGCATTTTTTGTCCTCCTGAAAGAAAGTTTGTTTCATGAGTCTAGGAAGCAATCACACACACACACACACACACACACACCAAAAATTAAGCCCACACTACAGAAATCAAACCTACTTGCTTCAAGAAAAATGAATGTGCCAAAATTACTTAAGTGACATGTAATACGCCTTCTGCTTTTTAACTTATGGGACATGAATTACTCCTGAAAATTTCCTCCACTCTTGTAAATTCAAGGTCAAAAGTAAAAGGTGGCATTGTTTCCACAAGCTATTAATTTAATCAAAATGAAATTTCTAGGCATAAGCCTTCATCTCAATGAATAGCTAGAGAAGCTTACTCTTCCAGTAAAATGCAGAAGAGGTATTAGAGAATTTTTGCTGACATAAAGCAAACTGAAAAATGAAAGGAAAAAAAAAAAAGAACAATTCATTTGGCCTGATTTTCTAAAACCTACATAAGGCAGAGGCCTAGTATTAGGCAGATGTATTTAAGAAGCTTTGGGAAATACAGAACCCATTTTCTCAGCTTCTGCTCTGCCCAAGAATTAGTGGTGACAGCTTAATTAATGGTGGCAGCTTGCAGACTAACCCAGAAACCACTCAGAATATTTGGGAAGTGGGGACCAGGCTGTGGTACTTTGTTGAGAGCACTATACACTGAGACCAACTCAAAGAATGCCAACATGGACCTTCATGCATCAGTAGGGAACCACACACATGGAACAACATTGAAGCAGGGGTAATATTCTGATAAGGACAGTATCAACAGACTGTACTTTTATGTTTGTATTTAGTTAGCTATTAGTTATCCCCTTCCTCCCAAAATGATTTAGGGATGAGCAAAATGTACTTAAAAAAAAAAAAAAAAAAAAAAAAGAACACAAGTCAGGAATGCAATGGGACCCTGGACAAAATACTTAAGATTCCTGCCTCAGTTTTCAAACTCATTAAATGTTTGAGAGAAGTGCACACCCAGGCCCTTTCTTTAGAATCTGATATCTGTAAAGAGTACTCCACACTTTCATGGCTGATCATGGAAACCAGAGTTTGCCTCGACTTGGCTTTGAAGACAAACAATTCAATTCTCATTCTGGTCAAAGCCGGTTTCAGAATCTGGTGATTCATTTACAGGATGTCCTCGCCTGGGAGGTAAATGTTAACACAATATTTTAGGTAAAATTTACATGCTAATATTAGAAAAGGTAACATCGACTGCCTTCATTAACCTGTAGTCAAGGAAACTAATGCTGGAGAACAATTACCAGAACTGAAAAAAAAAGTTTAATTATAGCCACCCTTCTAATCAGGAGGAAGCAGTCTAGACATCTCTATATAAACCTGGAAGCAAATGAGCAGAATCCACTTTACCGCATTCCTTTGGCTTAATTTCTTGGGTCTCCAGAATGGGCTCTCCCTTGGCTTTATGAAACTGACTCCATTTTAAGGTCTCTGCAGTGCACACCGCACAACACAGACCTCCTCCCAAAGGACAGGTATTCAGGCAGGTAGAAGGACCAAAACTGGAGCAGTTGGCTCTGGCACTTACCAGAATTTAAGATTATTGCCCTTTTGCTTGCTTTAGAGGTCAGAAATATCACTCTACTTAAAAAAGAAAAAAAATCAAGCAAAAGTCTTCTGATTCTAGGTAGTTGGTTTTGGGTCTTTTTTTTTTTTTTTTTAATTAGTTTTGGGAAGCGTGAGTGGCTCAGGTCAATGATCCTGGGGGTCTTGGGCCCTGCATGGGGCTCCTTGCTCAGCGGGGAGCCTGCTTCTCCCTTTACCTGCTCTGCCTACCACTCTCCCTGCTTGTCCTTTCTCTGACAAATAAATACAATCTTTCAAAAATAATCAAATAAAAATTAGTTTTGACTTTGTAAAAATGTGACCTCTGAAACCTAATTTCCTGGCCCTGTTAGAAGCAGCACCCTGAAATTTCATTTGGGTCCTTCTCTATCAGGGTACCATGGCAACCAGGGCATTCTGAAAAAGTATCTAATGGAGGTAGACGGGGAGCAGCACCAAACAAGAGAAAATCAAGCTCAGTGATTGGAGTGACCTTGCAAGCTGTCAGGGCTGCTGTACCCTTTATCCAAGAGAAACAGGAAAAACCCAAGATCACTACTCAGTATAAGAAAAAGAGGATAAACTATCTTTTACACACATTTCCAAGGAGAACAGATTTAAAATAACAACAAAACCTAAAACACTGGAGACTTTTTGAAGGCTCTGGATCAGGATCCGGGGCAGGGACCAGGTAGCCTGCAGCCCTGCCTTTCCATACTGACTGCGCCCGCGGTGGAGGCGGCAGGAAATGTTTGGCGGATACAACTGTGCAAACGCAGATGGAGCAAAAAAGGGTGAGCAGCCCGTCTAATCCCGGGACTCCCTGACTGATCGCGCTTCCTCTCAGGATAGCTGGCAGGATGTGGAGTCCCCAGGGCCTGGCCCCTGGGTCTGGACCGGAGGAGGCGCACGCAGAGCCTGGAGCTAGGATCTCTGCCCTCACCTGGAGGTGGCTGACAATACAGTAGGGCTCAGGCTTGTGCAGCCCGCACGTAGAGGTCACGGAGAGCTTCTGTGCTCGGCCGATGAGAAGGTCTCCCGTAGCAGGGTAGCAGCTGCCCTCCGCGCAGCCATAGCTGAATTCAGGTTCTTGAGCGCGCACTAGGGCTCCGCACAGGGCTGTGGAAAAGGGCAGGCGACCGGGGAGGTGGGGAGGAGGGCACAAGCAGGGAGTGAGCCCAAGTAAAAGGAACCAGAAGGGGCGGGAACACAATAGGTTCAGAAGAAAGCAGAATGCACAGAAAAGAGGCACAATGGAAAGATGAGCAAGGGAGAGGCCAGGATGCGGAGTGGGTTTGGAAAGAGACACGATATCACGTTGGTCCGGCAGCCCGGAATATCATTCCCGGGAAACCTAGAGACACTCAAGCCCACCCAGATCTGCCTTGGGGAAGCAGCCACAAAAGGTAGATGTGCAGACCAGCTACTTCGATGTGCCTGTGCCTGGACCTGAGCGCAGCGAGTCGAGAGGCCAAACACCCATGCGCGCGCCCGTAGGGGGTTGAGTGTATGAACCTCCGTGCACGCGGCAGCCTGTGCATCCTCAGTGTGAAACCATATGTGCGTGCGCGTGGAAATATGTGAGTGTGGGGTTGCGAGCGTGTGTGCGTGCACTCTCGGAGGTCCCCTGCCCTTCTTCAGGGGCGAGGTAGCAGGACTCGCAGGGGGCGCCGCTATCCCAAGCAAGGGGCGAGTGGACAAGTCCCAGCGGCTTTGGAGTGCCTTCAACGCTTCGTCATTCCAGGGAAGCACCCGGTCCAGCTGTTTCTGGCGCCATCCGGGGGCAAGCAGCGATGGTTAATTGAAGCCACATGGCTCCAATCTGTTCCCGGGAGTAAGCCTGCGCTCCGCTCAAACACTTCGCTGGGAAATGGGCTCCAGGGGAGCCCTCCACGGCAAGCTCCCAGCCCAGCCCAGGAAGCCTGCTCCCCACCCCCTGCAGTGGAGAAACCCATAGTGAAGCGGCCGAAGGGGCAAAGCCCGGAGCAGGGGCCATGGGCCCCCAGTTCTGGGCACAGAGACCCCGGGTTGCGGGTCCAAGGCGATCCTCGCGCGCAGTCCTCAGCCGCCACCGAGGGTGCTGGCGTTTAATCCCAAGGCACGATTCCCACCCCAGTCCCTCTCCGGATCCTCCAGCTTCCCTCGAAGCAGGGTCAAACGCCTTCGGGGTCTTCTTCCCCACCCAAGCCCACGCTTCCCCGCACCCCCCCCCCACCTCGCCGCCCCGCGTCCGCGGAATTACCTAAGAAACTGAAGGCGAACACCTGGAGCAGCCCCATGGCCAGTCCTTGAAGCCGAGGGGACAGCCCCTGCGGAGGAGTGGAGAACGCACTGGCCGAGCCGCCTGCCCCTTTCCCCCGTCTTCCTTTCTGGAGAAGTAGAGGGGGGGAAAAAAAAGCAAATGTTCAGAGGGAAGAGAGGGGCCCTTCCATTTCCTGCCGCTCCCACGGAAGCGGGGAGTTGGAGGGTCGGGAGGGGAAAAAATCGCGCAGCCACTTTGTCCTCACCGGGCGGTGCGAGCGCTCTCCCGGCCGCCGGCAGCCCCGAGCCCAAAGAAGGGAATTAGAAAGTTTAGCCTTGGGAGGAACCGGGGGAGGCGCCTCCGCTCATGCGCACACGGCGAGCAGGGGCTGAGGGGGCGGGCGGCCACCGCCGGGCGAGGAGGGGGTGAGGTCCGGGTCCCACCCTCCCGGGGCGCCTCTTTTGTTTTAAGGCCGCGCCTGCGGTCGCCGCGGGCTCCGGGCTGTCCCTGGTGCCGGTGCGGCTGCTGGGCCGCCCCCGGGTGCACGGGGGGCGGGCGGCGTCTGGGCTGGTGGCGGAGGTAGGTGTGGGGATCCGGGCGCTAGGGGGGCCCGGCGGGACCTACCGCGCGCTCGGGCGTTTACATTTGCAACGCGTGAGTCACGAAAGGGTACCCGGGGCCACAAACTCCCGCCCGAGGGAGAAGGCAGGTTAACCCTTTAGGAAGAGGGTCGACCTGTCAGGTTTGTGGCCGGGAAAGAAGGGAATCCGGTATACCTGAGCTTGGGCTGGAAGAGGCATCTCCAAGGTCGCCACGCGAAGCTAGGAACCTGCTGCTCACTGGGCTCCCCGGGCGCGCACATTTATTTACTGAGATCTGCCTTTAGTCCCTGCCACCCAGGTGGCCGTGGCATTGAATTACGCACTCAATGGTTTTAAAAAATCCACTTCTTACCTACATCCAGACGATGGCTCTGATTCAGGTAATTTCTCGAATGACACCATTGTTGGTGAGGCTCTTTCCCTTGTCACCGTGACAGGCTTGGCCCAACCACGAACGAGACACACTTCACTATCTCCGCAAAGCGCCACCTCGGCAATTCTAGAGAGGAACTAACTCCATGGTATACAGACGGTGAGGTGGGGGGAAGGAGAAGGCTACTAATGGCACTGTGTACGACCTGTCTGGTTAGATGGGGGTGAACAGAAGCTCACCCACCTCCTAGGGGTTGGGGAGGGAAGAGAGGCGGGCGGCCGGACGCTAACCTTCCATGAACTAGCTCTGCTGCCTTAGCGCAACCGATGGAGTCAAAGCTGGGGTTTTCCGCAGAAGTGCCCTGCATGCGGGCAGTACGGTTAGTTACTAGCCCAGCCAGGAGATTTTGCTCGTTTTAATTATCCTAGGGAGAGGGGTTTAAGTGGCTTGTTGGTCAGCTTTTAACTGAGCTGCAATGAAATAGGGCCCAGGGAAAGTTTAATCATTAGACCACAAAGTAAAGCTGCATTATGGGTTGATAAACTTCCTTTCTCCTGAGGGAGGCAGGAGCCTCAGGTCTTGGTGATGTATTAATTATTCACTAAATCAGCACTTGCCCTGTTGCAGCCTTCGGAGCTGTTCGCCTCCAAAATATGCCTAGGATCCTTGGTGCTGGCTGGGCAGCCCCCGCTACACAGGGAAAGCAGGTACCGTTGTGAGGGTTTAATATTGCAATGGAGGGTCTTCAGAGCTTAATTAGAAAATATTCAGAGGCAAATGCTTTTCCTCTGGTTGAGCTCTTAATACCCTGGGCGGAAGTTGCTTATTAGTTTTTCATCCATACGCATGGCAAGCATCATTCAGTTCTGCCTTTTATTAGACTGGCTTCTGCTTTGACAGCTGCTGAGCCCTCCCTGCTCCTCAGCAGTGATATTTGTCCCTGGTCAATGTCTTCTTGTAGATTGCAAGGAGTTACCTTCAGTACTGTTCTAAAGCCGGGGCTAAGGACAAGGCTCTCACATGCAAACCTGCTCCATTTCCCTGACCTAAGAAAGAAACCAAAACCTTTCCCTATTCTCTGCACTCTCAACTCCTTTCCTTCTTTTGACTTTCCTAGCCCAGGTACTCGAAAAGATAATCTGCTCTTACTTCTGCTTCCTCTTGGTTGCTCCTTCATTCCATTATAATAGGACCTCCATCTTCACCACTGGTTTCAGTGATGACCATGGACCTTCTTACTGCCAAGTGCAGTGGCTGTTTTCCCCAGTGGATCTCTTTGTGGCTTATCTTACACAGTCACTCCCTTCTTGGGACTTTTTTCCTTCACTTTCAGGACACAATTTCAAGATTTTCCATAGGACTCTAACTCCCCCTCTCCTGTTTCTCTTTCCCCTCTCTTTCCCTTAAACATAGATGTTCCCAAAGATTCTGTCTCCAGCTTCTTATCCCTCTGAACTCTCTCATCCATGCCCAACCTCTCCGCCACCTCGGGCTTTGTACTCCCTACATCTGTAACTATAGCTTGCACCTTGCGTGGAATTCACATCCAATTTCTAACAGTCTATTGAATAGCTCTCCTTTATGGCCCATAAGTACATGTGTTGCAAAAGTGACCTCTCCCCACCCATCCCTCTTAGAAAAAAAATGTGTTCTTCTGTTTGTAATTTCTGTTATTGGCATGGTGACCCACTTCTGAGCTCAGGACAAGCCTGGGGACAAGACTGGCTATAGGATTTGCAGAGCCCTGTGCACAATGAAAATGAGCATGTGGGCCCTTTGTTCAAAAATTAATGGTTTCAAGATGTTGACAGAGCATTAAGCCTAGCGGGGGACCCTTCTGAGACTCTACAGATCCCAAATCCTTAAAACCAGTCCAGCCTGGGACTCGTGTTGGCCATTTCCCTCCTCTTACCTTTTCCTATCACTAACTCCTATCCTTTCTATTTCACCAGCAGCTAGCCGCTGTGTTCCCATTGTCCCAATATCATCATGCCGCCTTAGTGCAGTCTGTCCTCACATCCAGTCTGAACCCCTGCAGGAACCCTCCACCCCCAGCTGCCATGTCTATTCCAAACTCTCCCCTTCTCCTTGTCGAATCCTATCACTACCAGAAGGATTTCTGAGGCACACCTTGGATTAAGTCATTTTCTTGTTCCAAAGCCTTCAGTGGCTTCCATCTGCCCATATGAGCTTGAAGTTGCCTGTAGAGGACACACTTTATACTTCTGCCCTCTGCTCAATGGACCGGCATTGAACTCATCAGCTTAGTGAACTACCATGTGTCTTTAAAGCATCCACTTAAATAGAGTTCCTCTCTTCCCTCTCTCCACCCCCAACTCTGTCCACTAGCACCTTGTAAAAGCCTGTTCCAGCCTAAATGACATAACGCTGTAACTATTTGTTTATGCTCTTATCTCCAATAGACAGTAAGACAAGGCCAAGTATTGTGCAACATTGATTTGTGCATAAACATTGCCTAATGTGACATAGGCACACTGTAGGTGCTCAATAAATGTTTCTTGAATGCCACTAAATAAAGACTAGTCTCCATGTTCTGAACACTTCTTTAAATCTTACATGTCGACTTTCTACCTAACATGTATTTCTAGTCAAGTAGGAAAAAATATCACCAGACTTGAGCTCAATTTAGGAATACTTCCAGATTTCACTCATGAACAAATTCTTCCTCTCTGCTCTATTTCATATGACTTCCTCTGGTTTCTGAAGATGTTACAAATTTAGGAAGACTGAATCACTTTTGTTAGTGGAGCTCGTCGAAGCTTTACTGCTGCTGACGGGACCCTTACCTTCTTATCTGTTCCCCAAGTGTCCTCACCTGACATGACCTGCTTCAGCATGAGGCATCTTTACTGGATAGTTCTGCAACATTTGAATGGCAGATGGGACTGCACATTGTTGGCTGTTTTGTCTCAGAGACTAGGTCACAGTTGTCTCTCTGAGGCATTATTTGTTTGAAGGAAAAGAAACCTGCTTTCAAGGTCACCTTCATAGTCTTAGAATGCCACTTATGAGCATCCTTTTAAATCCTGGATTAACATAAAACAAGGATGGCCCAATCTAGACTTTGACCTTTAAGGTTTTTGGTTTTTTTTCTTGTTTTTCTTTTTTCTTTTTTTTTTAAAGATTTTTATTTATTTATTTGACACAGAGTGAGAGATCAGAAGTAGGCAGAGAGAGAGTAGAGGAAGCAGGCTCCCCACTGAGCAGAGACCCAGTGTGGGGCTCAATCCCAGGACCCTGAGATCATGACCTGAGCCGAAGGCAGAGGCTTTAACCCACTGAGTCACCCAGGCACCCCTGACCTTTAGGTTCTAAAACCTGGCTGTTTATGTAACGTTGTTCTCATGAACAATACTAGATTTTGAAAAATTAGATTTAAGTGTACTTTGTGAGATTCGGAAGTGAGCTAAAAAAGAATGTTCAATGACCAGAAAAATTCTCACAGAGCACTTTCTACATGTCCCTTTAATATGTGGGACAGGAATTTATAATTTTGTGTCAAATGCCCTTTGCCCTTAAGAGCTCTTTGAGGGCAGGCACTGTATTTTATTGGAATTTGGATTCCCATCCACTGGCAGAGTTTTTGGTATACGGAATACCCTCAAAATCTGTTTGCTGGATGAGTAACAAAAATTGAATAATCCTTCCTTAGAACCATTAAAGGAGCACATAGGGGTGTTGTCACCTTCTAGAATATGGAAGGCCTGAATCAAGCAGGGAGTCATGGCGTTTTCAGTCTCGGACCATACAAGAGAAACTGCTATTTGGGCTTATATTAACATCCCTTTGTCTGGTAACAGCACCCAGAGTTTTTTGAGGAGACTAGTCCCTTGACACTGTCAGCCCATCTAATTGGGATGGGGCCAATCCCTCCATGGGCTCCAGGCTAATAATTCAGTACATTTCCATCTCTTTCTTCCCAGTATTTGGTTCAGGGATGGGTATACAACTCAAAGGTAACTTCTGGGATTTTTTATGAGAGAGAAAATCTCTTTCCCCCTGGATTTAGAATTGTATGGATGGAACTGGTGGAGGCCGCTCCAGAGGAAGTTAGAACGGAGTCACAAAATTGTCACAGAGGAAGTTAGAACGGAGTAAGCAATAGGGCAGATCCTTAAGGACCATCTTGGAATATCTTGATCCAGCTATCCCTGAAGCCAGCAGACATCACCCAAGCCAAGGATATGTAACATGAGAGTTATAAACCTTTATTGTTTGTAGTTTGAGTTTGGGAGGGGGGTGTTTAAACTGCAACCTGACCTAGTTTATCATGATAATTCAAGCAGGCCTTTATCATTACTGCCTTAAAAATAGTCATCTGTCTATTCTTAAATTTGTCAAAAGAAGGTCACAAATGAGGACCCAAATCTGTATTTGAATGTTTTAAGATGGTCACTAAAGTGGTATAAGGTGGTTGCATCCATGCTCTTCATAGGCTTTCGGAAAGGCTGCATACCCATTGAATTTCACCTCCCACAAAGGCAGCAAGATCCTGCTAGAGGTAGGGTGACACTTTGTACCCATCCCTGCCCATGATTCCAAACCTCTTTAAAAATGTCTTATCTATATTTAACAGGAATGCCATAGAAACAGTCTAACTAGGACACATTTTCAGCTCACTGTTTATTCTTTGTTTATGGATTTTAGCATCTGGTTGCTAACCTGGCAGTTTAAAATTGAATAGGAGGGGCCCCTGGGTGGCTCAGTCCTTCAGCATCTGCCTTCAGTTCAGGTCATGATCCCAGGGTCCTGGGATCCAGCACGAGCCCTGTGTCAGGCTCCCTGCTCATCAGGAAGCCTGCTTCTCCCTCTCCCATTCCCCCTGCTTGTGTTCCCTCTCCCTATCTCTCTGGCAAATAAATAAAATCTTTTAAAAAATTTAAAAATAAAATTAAATTGAATAGAGAGAGATGGTTGAAGGCTCAAGAGCCTTAGCAAAGCTTTTAATTTTTTTCTCATTTAATTAGATTCATAGCAGGATTAACTTAAATGTAGTCAAACATTTTAAGACTTGATTATTTGTTATGAACTGATTTCATTTTCCTGGCATATAATATCTTTACCTTCGTTCATGAGTGCCCTACTAAAAGGGGGGGGCATAAGAATGTAAAAAAACACAAATTCTTGCCAATTCACATATAATAAAACGTAAGACCTTTAAAAGTAAGGGTTTTTGTCTCTCTGGTCAGCAATGATAGTTACCTTCACAAATATCTGTGGACCTAGAAATTTAAGAAATCATTACAACTACTTTAGAAATATTTTTAAAAAATTTTATATGAGCTATGTGCTTGAACAAAATACACTGGCATCTAAAATTTGAGGTCTGCTGTGTTTTAAAATTATTTCTTGAAAATCACCAATCTGATTAACTAACTGATGGTTAAGTTTTAGAAAAACTTTTAATTAAACTCTGTTCACCTTTTATAGCAATCTACCTAAGACTGTATTTTTAAAGATGATTTAGAAAATTTTATTTCAGGGCGCCTGGGTAGCTCAGTGGGTTAGAGCCTCTGCCTTCGGCTCAGGTCATGATCTCAGGGTCCTGGGATCGAGCCCCACATCGGGCTGTCTGCTCGGCAGGGAGCCTGCTTCCTCCTCTCTCTCTGCCTGTCTCTCTGCCTACTTGCGATCTCTATCAAATAAATAAAATCTTTAAAAAAAAAAAAAAAGAAAATTTTATTTCAGTTGATCGTGTTACTTTCCATGGCTTTGTAGGGATGCTAAAATTCAGTAATAGCCAGAGGAAGAGAAATAGATTTTCTGTATTCCAGTATTTTAACTTTTTAACTCTTCATTTATTATTTTTAAATCCAGATTCTATCTTTTTACATTTGAAATGTTTAGTTCAGTTCCCAGTGAGCCCTGAAGTCCTCACATTTCCCCATGAGTTCCCAGTCCCATACCCGGCACATGGTAGGTCCTTAGGAAATGCTTACGAATGAAAAAGCATTTATTGGGGCACCTAGGTGTCTCAGTCGTTTAAGTCTCAGGCTCTTGACTTTGGCTCAGGTCATGATCCTAGGGTTGTGAGATCAAGTCTCATGTCCAGCTCTCCGCTGGGTATGGGGCTTAAGATTTTCTCTTTCCTTCTCTCCTCTCTCTCACTGTCACCCTCTCCCCACCCAGCTTTCGCCCATGTGCTTGCTCTCTCTAAAATAAATAAATCTTAAAAAAAAAAAAAAAAAAAAAAGGCATCCAGACACCTGGGTGGCTCAGTTGTTAAGTATCTGCCTTTGGCTCTGGTCATGATCCCAGGGTCCTGGGACTGAGCCCCACACTGGGCTCCCTGCTCAGCGGGGAGTTTGTTTCTCCCTCTCCCACTCCCCCTGCCTGTGTTCCCTCTCTTACTGTCTCTCTCTCTCTCTCTCTCTCTCTCTCTCTCTGTCAAATAAATAAAAACTAAAAAAAAAATTTTTTTTTTAACCTCTATTTTGAGTGTAGTATAAGGTTCAGGCAATATCTTTGTACCAGGGCTGGAAATGAGATCATGCTGTGAACCTAGCTCCCAGTTCTGGGTTATTAATTCTTACCAAGGGTGATCCAGGACACTAGGTTGAATTAGTGAGTTAAACTCTCCACTACTACTCATGGCTAGTACGAGAGTAGCTCCTAATTTCCAATCCAGTATTTTTACCCTGGGTAGATGCAGTCTTTGATCTGAACACCTTTCAGAAGTGATAGGAAGGCTGGTTAAAAGGCACACCCTCTCTAATAGCCACAGCCCTGCCTCACTGTCCCCAACCACAGTGCTGTGGGCCTTCTAGAAGCATTCACTCTACAACTGCAGCCCCTCTAGAAGAATAAGCCTTCTCTTCTGCAAAGAACATTTATTTTCTCAAGTCTGTTGTGTCTGGTGCTGCGTGGCTGGGGATCAGATTTGGGAAGGCCAGCCCACCCAGAGGCGAGCGGCTGCATTTTTAATCACATCACCAACAAGTCCGCACCAGGCTTCACTCCAGAAGTAGGTGCTATTTCACATATTGGGCTGTTTGCCAGACAAAGAAGTCATGGGATGTGTTTGCCCCTTTCCAAGATGTTACTATTAACCTCTCTGACGAAATGAGGTCTTGAGGATCCTCCCTGGAAAGATGGACTGTGAAGCCCACAATTCCACCATTGGCTCAGGACTTTGTAATTGAAGTGCTGACCACTGGTTGGTGTGGACCTGGACTTTGGCTGCTCCAGTCATCTACCCAATTGGTACCCTAAGCCTTAGCAGCAACCTCTCTCTCTCTCATCTTTTATCATTTGAGTGTTTTCTATGTGCCAATCGCTGCTATGTGCTAATGGCATATGTTCTACACAGAGGTGGCCAGGGTGGTCTCGATACAGACACACTACTGGTAAGAAGACCCACAAGGGTTGAAGTGAAGATGAAGGAGGAACATTACAATGCCCTATTTCTATAAACACATAAACACATGCATACAGGAATAGATAATGTCAAGTTCTAGAAAGATGCAGAGCAAACAGATGATGTGGGTACTTTTGGGGAAGGGACAGGGATGATGATTGGGATGGGGGTTAAATGAGGTTTTAATTTTTTTTAAATGACAATCTATTTGTCTGTAACTGGTATAATTAAATAATAACAAAAGATTATAACCCAAAGTTGTTTTTTTAAACATATTAATGTTTGTTATACTTTGAATAAAGCATATGATAAATGTTGGCTGAGTCTGGGTTTTTACTTTAAAATAAAAATTCAAAGAGCTCAGAAATTAAAATGGACTATTTCTAGTCACCAGTGAATTTACTAAATGACATGACAGGACTCCTTAATGTCATCTGTGAAACAAGGACGAAGACCAAGTGTCTTAGCACACTCTATTGGCTCTCGGAAATCTGGCCCCTATGTAATTACTCTCACCTCTGCGTTCCCAACTGTCAGCCTCCACTCCCACCAAGCTCTTGCCTGCATATACTCACTGTTCTCAAACCTTAACCCTGGCTTTTGGCTCATCCAGTTCCTTCTGCCTGGAATGCGTTCTCACTCTTCACTCTTCTCTGCCAAGACAGTCTCTACTTACGTTCACATGTAGAACCTTCTCAATTCCACAGCCCAGGTAGAATACTTGGACAGACACCTACTGGAAGGGACCTTTCTAGATTGTTCTAGACCAGCTGTGCCACACACAAGGCCAGGCACCTCGTGTCTCAGGCTCACTGCCATATCCCTAATACCAGTACAGAACACACTGTTGGTATACAATGAATGCCCACCAAACAGATTGTTAGCGTAAGCGTATATTTTCTGTGTTTGCTCAATTTCAAGAGCTTTGAGAGCATCTGAATCTCCCCAGCACTGAGCACAGAGCTCATCAGATATTTATTGAATGCGTTCATTCAATAAATGCCTGGAACTATGCCCATTGTGCTTTCTGGGGAGAAATAATTCACAGGTATCCTTTAGCCAGGATGAGTCATACCCAATATACATTAGTACTATGTATATATAGCACATTTCATTTTATTCCACAGGAAATATAAGTGAGGAGTATTCTGTGAAGTATTACAGAGAATACGTAATGTTAACTTACCACACACTTGCTCAGCCGTGCTCTACACCGTGCTGTGGAGAGTGTGACTCCACGTGAGGTTTACCAAGAAGCAACCACACTTTCCCCGTCAGGTGAGAAGCTGCAGGGGGATGATGAGATAATGGTAAGTCAAGGTCCCCAAGTCTTCTGGTGTCATCTGTCATGAGGATCCCAAGGACACTGACATAACTGTTACAAAGGTGTGCTTTTTTTTGTTACAAAGGTGTAACACTTTTGTTACAAAGGTGTGCTTTTCTGGAAGGCAATCTAAATATTAAAATTTAAATTATACATACCTTTGTTGGAAAATATGCCAAAGTAGGCAGATAAAGAGGTTTACACTATTGTTTTTAAATAGGAGAGAAACTGGAAATGACTGATTGATCCCTACTTGATGGCCACTTCGGTTAAGTCATTATGCTAGACCCCTGTAATGGAATGCTAGACAGTTGCCTAAAAAGGTGGGGGCCTTTTTTTTTTTTTTTTTTTTTAGCCTATAACTGGGGGAAGTAGGCTCTAGTCATGAAAAAAAAATGTAGATGTATATTATATTTCTTGAAGGATTAAAAAGGGAGGGGTGCCTGGGTGGCTCAGTGGTTAAGCGTCTGCCTTCAGCTCAGGTCATGATCCCAGGGTCGTAGGATCGAGCCCCGCATCAGGCTCCCTGCTCGGGAAGCCTGCTACCATTTCCTCTGCTTGTGTTCCCTCTCTCGCTGTACTCTGTCAAATAAATAAAATCTTTTTAAAAAAAAAAAAAAAAAGGGAGGAGGCCACCCAGGAATTGCCTACATAAAGCCCAAAATATTAAGTCATCATTTCCCTTTATGATATTTTTGCATAATGAGCATGTAACAGCCCTTGTTCTAAAAAAAATTTTTAAATTAAGATAGTTTCCTGTAATTGCATTCTCCAAAGTGACCTTTCATGTTCAGAAGTGAAGTCACTTTAAAACTCTAACCTAGTTGGAAGTATTGCAATGTTCACAACCCTGCAAAGAGTGTCTTCTGCCCAGTCAAAACTGAGGAAACCAGATCAAGCTTGCTGATAACCCTACAACAGGTGGGTATTTCACAGAAGCTTGAGTTTAAGTAGAGTAGGAACTGTTGCGGTCTCTTTGGGTTTGAATACAATGTTGTGTAGTCGTGATTAATTTTTTGTAACCACTTCCTTTGCTTTTATGTTCCAGTCAAAATATAGTCAACTGTATTCGCAGTGGAAAGTTGATTTTTTTCTTACAAAGAAACGTGTTTGTAAATGTTTAAATCTATTAGAGCTAGCCCCCAAAGTGGATAGAAGGAAAAAATGGAGTTTAAGGCGAAATTTTAGAATACACATCTCTACATATCTGCTATGTAGAATATATGGTGGTGGTCTGAAGAGCTGGATGGAACTGGCATTTTAAAAGAAAACTCTAACTTGAAACCGATCCTGCATAAATTGGTTAACTTTTTTACATGGGTTTGTAAGAAAGTTTAGACCTCTTCCCAAACGAAAGCAATGGTTCTTTTAATCCCAGATATTTGATCTTTTCCATTAGTATTTTGCTTCCCTAGATGAATTATAATGCAGCATGGCCAACACAGAGCTAAACCTGAATGTCATAAAGATCCCCAAGTGTTTATCTTTAGATATGGGATGTTTATACAGCCTTTCCAAGCTTTGAGCTTCTTCCCATGGTATGAATCTCTGGAATCCTCGAACACTAGTTGGCTGTTAGGCTTTCAGGCTCCATTTAACTTCCATTCCTATTTCCTTCTAGAAAGTTCAACTATAGTGATGCTTTTAATAGGCTCAGTTAAGAATCAAGAAAAAAAACCCTTGGATTAATTTCAATATTCACTTGAACAGAGCTAATAATCTAGATAGCAGTTTGGTTACTACAAAATTCTAGAAATTGGTTGCATATCTTCTAGAACCATTATACCCAACCAGGAAGTTCTTTATGTAGGAAAACAAAGTAAACCTAAAACTACTAAAGCAAATGAATTTTGTTGAATACACATCCATTGTAATAGGTTTTAGATATAATATTTAAAATTGGCCTACCTTGTCATTTGTTACATTGTTGCTTTGTTTTTAAGAACTACGTGGAAAGCTCTGAGGACTGAAAATAATTCTGATTGTGTTTGATGACAGCTCACTTAGTTGGCTATTCTTAAGTGACCCCCTGGTCCCACAAGATTAGATATATTTGTTCTCTAACATCAAGGATAAAGTATTTCTATTTGGTGAGCCACTTTGACCTTTGTTTTCTCTCTAGCAGAATCACATTCTGTGAAATCCTTTCTAAGATAGGCCATTTATATAAAAAAATAGGCTAGTCAATTGAAGAAAATGTTCTTCTGTATTTGATAGACTGTTTAATAGAGACTAAGACCAGTTAAAAGAGCAAGTGGTCTTGAAAGAGAGGGTCCAATAGAATAAGTATTGTCCTGGAAGAGGTTTTCTATCACTTCCCCCACGCCTTGGCATTTCTGCCAACCAGCTGTGTGACCCCCGCTAAGGTCACCTTCATGCTCTTCTGAAAATGAAGGGAGAGGGTGAAGGAATTCTTTAAATCTCTTGCAATCTGGATTTCTTAAACCTCTTTCCTGAAGGAGAGTCAGGACTGGGGAGAAGATCATGCCCAAAAGCTCCAGAGAGATGCCTGCAACCAGGGTCTCTAAAGGTTTGCCCAGTTCTTTCTAGAACTTTTCAGATAGTCATCTTATGGTTTTTCCCATTAGAGAAAAAACTTTATCTCCCACTGATAGAATTTTTTTTTAAACTATGAACTTACTGTGGGTTATTTCAAGTCTTCCTTGCAAGCAAGTACCAGTACTAAAGATTAGATTTTAATTATTGGTGCCACGTAGGGTGGACCAGAGGACTTTAAATGCAATAAACGTCATCTGTTACCACCCACAGAATATAAGATAAAACATAACCAGCCCCCTATATCCGAGACTTTGGTGTTTGTCCTCAAAGAACCAGGGTTGTGCATGGAATGATGTCAATATGGCTATGAATCAAATACTTAACCTTAAAAAACATCACATAATTCATATGAACAGGAAGAAAACACTGTACTCAAAAATCCTGTATATTCTGATTAATGTGTTTAATACAGATTGTGGTAAGCTTGCTTTGCCTAACAGTGTTTGTTCAGTCAGCAGGCTGAGTCAGAGGTGGGCTGGTAGGGCAGACGCAGCCTTCTAGAATGGCCAAAGCATTTAAGGGGTAAAGCTAAAGATTATATGTAGTTTCAAGCTATTTCCCCATAGAGAAAAGCTAGATGCTGATGGCCAAACAGGTGTTAAGAGGAGTCATGCTTCGTCTGCTTTATGTTGGAGGGAGAAGGGGGAAAAGTGCTCTCTCAAGGGTTGAGGGCAGGAAACAGGAGAGAACAAACAGGGACTGTCTTCTTGTAAAGTGCAAGCTGGCATCTCTGTTCCTAAAAGCCTTAGATAGCTTAAAAGCTTATAATGGAAAAGGCCTGTGAAAACGTTGGTCACCAAAGTTGGTCATTTTCCTGGAGCATGAGAATCAGGGCTGGCCAAGAACTTTTAGTTCGAAGCATAAGGTGAATGAAAAAGTTCTACTCAGGCTTGTTTGGGCGGATCTGTGGCAAAGGAATAGAAGAATGGGTGTGGGGGGAGGGGTTGCACACAGAGGGGTTGTAATAGTTTATTGAATGGCTAAGGATTACTGAGGAACTAAAAATTATAGCTGTATTTACATAAAATTTGCATAAATCTTATGTAAATATATAAGCCTTTATATTTATATGTAAAAATGTTTTTCACTTATGTTCTTTAAGGTTTTTTGCTTAGCCACTTAATATAGTCGCTTTCTCTGTGCAAAGCCTAATTGAATGCAAAGTAAGGCGCTCCTTCCCTTTGGCTCAGTGAGCTCTGCTTGGGAAGTGTGGCTGTTGCCTATGAGGCCATGAGCTTCCTTTGGGAGTGGCATTCCCTAATTTATGGCCCCATGGCTTGGAAAGTATCAACAATCTTGTAAACAAACATCCATGGTAGAGAGAAAGAGAGTGATCAAGTGCAAAGGGAAGAATCTGATTTGAGAGGAAAGAGCAGGGAGCTTGGTTTGGGGGTGTTTTTACAGCTGAGAAGTTTCCAGAGAAATGATTTTCAGTAGCTGCTATAGGGTGGTGGTTACAGAGAGCAGGGAGAGATGGAAAAAAGGATTTCTTTTGTCCTTTGCATGGGTTGGATTCCCATTTGACATGGTTTCCTCTTAATATGAGGAGAAAGACTTGCATTGTTCTCAATTACATTTTTAGAGGGGCCAGCCCATAGGCTCAGCTGGTTTCATGTTACAATGGAAAACTTTCTCATTCAGGGATGGTCCCAGGACTGTCTGAGTTGCAACAATTTGGAGTCAATTTATGGAACTAATATGTAAGTGAACAAATATTTAGAATGTTCCACATGGTGCTAAGTTCTATAAAGGAATATAGAAGTGACTGAACACGTGGTTTTTTTTTTGTTATTTTAGTCACCATGCAGTTCATCATTAATTTTTGATGTAGTGTTTCATGATTGTTTGTGTATAACACCCAGTGCTCCATGCCATATGTGCCCTCCTTAATACCCACCACCGGGCTCACCCATCCTCCCCAGACCCCTCCCCTCTAAAACCTGTTTCCTGGAGTCCATAGTCTCTCATGGTTCATCTCCCCCTCCGTGTCCCTCTGCTTCATTTTCCCCTTCCTTCTCCTAATGTCCTCCATGTTATTCCTTATGTTCCACAGACAAGTGAAACCATATAATTGTCTTCTCTGCTTAACTTATTTCACTCAATATAATTTTCCCCAGTCCCATCCATGTTGATGCAAAAGTTGGGTATTCATCCTGATGGCTGAGTAATATTCCACTGAATATGGACTACATGTTCTTTATTCATTTGTCTGTTGAAGGGCATCTTGGCTCTTTCCGCAGTTTGACCATTGTGACCGTTGCTGCTATGAACATTGGGGTGCATATGGGGTGCATACCCTCTTTTCACTGCATCTGTATCTTAGGGGTAAATACCCAGTTGTACAATTCCTGGGTCATAGGGTAGCTCTATTTTTAACTTTTTGAGGAACCTCCACATTGTTTCCAAAGTGGCTGCACCAACTTGCATTCCCACCAACAGTGTAAGAGGGTTCTCCTTTCTCCACATCCTTTTCAACATTTGTTGTTTGTCTTATCAATTTTTGCCATTCTAACTGGTATAAAAGGGTATCTCAATGTGGTTTTGATTTGAATCTCCCTGATGGCTAATGATGTTGAACATTTTTTCATATGCCTGTTAGCCATTTGGATGTCCTCTTTCGAGAGGTGTCTGTTCACATCTTCTGCCCATTTTTTGACTTGATTGTTTGTTTTTTGGGTGTTGAATTAGAGAAGCTCTTTATAGATCTTGGATACCAGCCCTTTTTCTTGTCATTTGCAAATATCTTCTCCCATTCTGTGGGTTGTCTGTTTTGTTGACGGTTTCCTTTGCTGTGCAAAAGCTTTTTATCTTGACGAAGTCCCCAAAATTTCATTTTTTGTTTCCCTTGCCTTTGGAGACGTGTCTTGAAAGTAGTTGCTGTGGCTGATGTCAAAAAGGTTACTGCCTATGTTCTCCTCTAGGATTTTGATGGATTCTTGTCTCACATTGAGGTCTTTCATCCATTTAGAGTTTATCTTTGTGTATGGTATAAGAGAGTGGTTGTGTTTCATTCTTTTGTATTTAGCTGTCCAGTTTTCCCAGCACCATTTATTGAAAAGACTCTTTTCCACTGGATATCTTTTCCTGCTTTGCTGAAGATTAATTGACCATGAACACGTGTTCTACATCCTCCTGTAAGTTACTATCTGGGTAGATAAGGCTTATCAGCAAACTCTCCACGTAAGAGAAGACTTCAGAGAAAGTGTTTGCAGCTAAGCCAGAGAGAGGCCACTTCTGGGGAGTAGGGGGTGGGTTTCTTTAAGGAATATTCCGCCTTAGTGGAGAGACAGGAATCAGGCTTTTAAGGCAGGCAATGCTGCAGGAGCACCAGCGCACAAGGGAAGTGTGGATGTCACACACACACACTCTCTCTCTCTCTCTGCTAGGAAGTAGGTCTCGAAGAATTTCAGGAATACTTTACTCTTTCCCTAGCCCTTCCACCTGTGAGTGACCCTGGGCAGTAGACCAGGCATAGACCTTAGCATTTCACAGCTGAAGGAAATGAGGACATGAAATTCAGAGGATGGAATCATGTGAGGTCATGTAAGGGACAAGCCAGAATTTGCACTCATCACCCGACCCTTGGTGCCACTGTGTCCATGCTGCGGGACAGAGAGGGGACTGATGTAGCAGTCTGGAGAGGGACTGGATTCCCTTAGTGCCTCAGAGATACTAAAGGGGTGTTGGGTCAGCAGATTTAAAGGAGACCAAAGTCACCATCACATCACACAAGAGGTTTGCTTTTCTATCCCGTACAAATTCGAGCCGGCAGGCAGTCCAGGGGAGCGAGGCATAGATAGCTTTAATCCACATGGTCATCGTGCCACCTCTAAGCCCCAGGAGGCTGGTCTACATGGCAGTATCAGTCTGGTCTCTTGGTTTAAGGAATGGGAAGTGACCTTCCTGCAGGCTCTCTCCGATTCCCATTGTCACCCGCTCTCTTCACCTGGTGAGGACTCCCTGCCTCCAACTGCTCTCGCCTTCATAGCTTTCCTCCACCCTGACCCCATCTTTCTCCACTGTCTCCTTATTAAATGGTTCTAGCTTGTACCTTCTGCACCCTGCGGGAACCTGACTGATAGTCAGCTAGGGATTTCAGGGTTTTGCCTTGTTTCACCAGCATTATCCTCATCTACCTGGTTATACCCGACTCTCCACATTCTGGCCCACTTGAAGGGGAAAAAGAAAAATGGAGAGTGTCTCAGTTTTCTATTGCTGCTATAACCAATTATCATAAACATAGTAGCTTAAGAGGACACATATTTATCTCACAGTTTTGTAGGTTAGAAGCCTGACACGGGTCTTACTCGGCCAAAATCAAGATGTGTTCTTTTCCAGAGGCAGTGGAAAAGAATCCCTTTACCTTGCTTTTTCTAGTTTCTGGGATCCACTTACCTTCATCTCTATCTTGAGAGCCAGGAATGTTAGACTAACTCTTTCCCCTGCCCGTACCTTGATGCCGCTGCCTCTCTTCCGCCTTGCTCTTCCACTTTTAAAGACTCTTATGATTACATTGGATTCACCTGGATAGTTCAGGCTAATTGCCCCATTTCAAGGTCAGCTGATTCGAACCAGAATTCTATCTGCAACCTTAATTTCCCTTTGCCGTGTTAACATAATGTAGTCACAGGCTATGAAGGTTAGGATGTCTTCTGGGGTCATTATTCTTGCTTCCCACGGAGGTTGAATAGCTTCCTTTTAAGGCTGTGTCCTTGAAGTTGCACATAACACTTTCACAAACATCCTCCCAGCCAGAATTCAGTCCCATGGTCACACTGAACTGCAAGGGAAGTTGAGAAGTAGTTTCTCTAAGTAGGCAGCCATGTGCCCATTTAGAACACGGAGGAGTTCCATTCCCGAAAGAAGAAGGAAGAGAGTAGATACTGGACAGCAATTCTTTCAGTTTTCCTTCATCTTGCCACCTTGGTGCTGTGGGCTAATGGCACTTAACTCCAGCCCCCAAGCTGCCCATCACCTGAGACTGGTTTCTAATTTAGGAGAAGCTAGACTTGTTTCCTTAATGGACCACACCGGCTGCCTTAGAGTGATGTTTCCTAATCATCATGATGATTTTCTCATGAGACTAGCTGGTTTGCCAATGCTTCCACCTGACCTCTGGTAACTGGCCACCAACACCGTGTGTGACTGACCCGCCATCTTGCTTTCCCTTCCACAGTCATAGTCGCAGATCCTGTCTGCTGCCCTGTTATTGAGCGTTGCCTGCGTCAGTCTCTATAAGCCCGGCCACTACCCTCGGTCTCAACCTTGGCTCGCTATCGCCAGCCCTTCACTCGACTGCTGCTCTGAGGTGCATGGAGTTCGGTCTAGACTTCTCTGTTCTGGTCCCTCACACACCTCGAGAGACTTCCCAGTGCCGGGCAGATGTAGTGTTCGCTCACCTCAAGTTTAGGAAACTATTAGAATAACTATCACAGAAGCAAAGAAAATGTATTCATGTTGATGTAAGGCAGAGCCGTGAGCTCTTCGTGAAAACTGATGGAGCCTTCTCGATGCAGAATACATGGGTCTAAAACCAAGAGAGAGGGAAAATCTGACGCTCTTCACAATTATATCCAAATGCCTCACAGGAAAAATTTTACCCCCTGTACCTGACTTTGGGTTCCAGTCTCTAAGGAAGTATGTTTTCACTAGATGACACAACCTTGCACCATTGAATAGGAATACATACCAATACCCAGCTATTTCAGAGTCCTCGTGCTGAAGGATAAACAGGCCACAGAAGGGGGGAATTATCATTTTGATTGGGGTGATTGATCTCAACTCTTAAAAAGAAATAGAAATTTGTTACAGTGGCAGCAGAGAGGGGATGACTGCAGTCTAGACAGTCTGATCCTGCCAAGTCCAAGGGCAAAATGTCACATAAGTGCACCCTGCTTCTGTACTTGCAGGACCTTCAGAGACAGAATCCCCAGGAAAGAAGGTCTGGATCACTCCACCTGGTAAAGAGATGCTTGCTGCAGGTGGAGGGAAGATGGAATGAGTAAGAAAGCAAGACCATTAATCCCAACGCAGCCTCTTGAAGAATTCACAGAAATGAAGTCTGCAACCTCAATCTGTGTTCCTCGTGTGGTTTTGTATGTATTTATATTTATTATAAAATATAAAAATATATTTAATTTCAGTTCCCTTCTTTCCCTCATGACTCTATACTTGATGCGTATTGGTGGTAAACTTTATTGTCTGGATCGACAGTTGCGGGACATCGGAGACTGAATTGTAACAGAAATGGAAAAGGGGGAGAGCACAGCGGGATGCCCTCAGTGAGTGATGGGACCTGGGTTGGTTCCCTTGAAGACAGGATGGAGGTGCTTCCAGAAGGCTGAGTGGGGGCAACATTGCATTTGGTGGAAGGGCTTGTTTTTGTTTTAGAATCAGAAGTCAGATGAAGAATGTATCATGATATTGGGAAAAGGTGTACTGTGATGGAGATTTGTAATTTTTTGATGCTTGCCATCAAAACATCTCCCACCTTGGAAGATTCGAAAATATGTGGAGACAAAACTCCCCTCCCACTACCAAAGCTAAAAGCGGCAGATGTTCTGTCTTCTCTCTGGCAGTCAGGGCATGTGGAGAGGCTCAAGCAGTTGGATATTTTTCCCCAGAGATTTTTGAATCATGGGAGAGGGACACGAGATGCAAGACAGTTGAGAGTTAAATGGATGGTGCCGAGTGTCCAATAGGGTGAGTTTAAGCATCCTCACCGGAGTGCTCCTGGGGTGTGATCTTGGATATATTCCCAGATGCATAATTGTCCTTGCTTACATTTTCCCCAGTCACTTCTTCGACTTTATGTGCTATGAGATTACCCTTAAAGAAATTCCTTTCCTGCATAATAAGCTATTATTGTTTGCATATGTCAGTGTTTGCATCCAAGAACCAGACTGGTAAAATCATAATATTTAATTTTTTAATTGTTTGGATTATTTGCATTTTTAATATAGGTAGTGCTGAAATGAATTATTCACAAAGCTTTTCTCCCCCTGTATTTAAGATTATTTTCTTAATACACAGGTTCGACTGGATCTCAGGGTAGATCTTGCTACACATTTTCAGATGACTTTGCAGTGTATAAAAGATACTGTTTCACCAAATCTTTGCCTTGGCGACATCCTGAATAACTGATACAGCAAGTAACAGAAGTTAGAAATGATATATCTGAGGAAGAAGATTTTTCACATAGGTACATTTTCTTAAAGACACCCAAAGCTTATCATTTTACACACCAAAGTTTAGAAAGCATAACCACTTTTTAATGACAATCTTTCCAAAGTGCATCACATCGTTTCTGACCTCATCAACCTGCGATCCTCAGTCCCTGGAGGCCCAGAGGAGATGACTGACTGGTTTATCTTTCGCCCTTGGACTCGATTCCCCAGATCACTGCACTTTCCTTAGGGCTGTAGGGAAATTTTCTGCCCCTGGTGACCTCAACAGCCTCCATGTCAGAGGACAGAAAGCTCTCCCTCTTTAACCCTTGCCACCCTCTCTGGCTGTTACTTGTATCGTCTCCTAGGACTGCAAAGCTTGAACAGTTGAATGTTGCTACTGCAAACAGAACCAGGCTTGTCAAGTTAAATGTATCATCCGTCCTTGGGTGGAAGTCAGTTTCCTGGTGGGAAGGCAGGAGTGTCTTCCACCCTCTACGCTGGTGTACACAACTTAGATTTTGTGACAGTCTGTGTTTCAACTCTGGTTCAGTGTGTGTGTCATTTGCTGGTAGAAGTTTCCAGATGTCTAAGTGCTGGATATATAGAGCACTGCAATCATGCGTTTCGAGGGAGGTTTCTGGTGGGCTTTCCAGTAGAAAAATTTCATTTTCCGACTCTCCAGGGAAACTTCAATTTTCCTAACTAACATATGTTTTAAGAAATTTCATATTTATGTGTAATCCTAAAGCCTCTTCCTTGATTTTAAACCCAATTTTTATGAGTCAGTCCTTAAGGGAAATGGTTCCTCTTTCATACATCAATGTTGGTGTCTATTAGTTCTTACTCAAAATTGTGGGGCCAAATTCCCTTAAAATAATCCCTTTGGAGGATGGCTTTCACGAACAGAAGCGATGATGCTCAGTTATATATCATACATGCAAAAAAAAAGTTAATGCGAAATTATAGACCCATTTTGAAATGAGACAATCTGATTTTTCACACTAAATAGTAACAACAGGATTGCTGGTCTTTCGACAATCAGCAGCACATTTTACAGCAAAACTGCTTACAGAAAAATTATGAAAAGTACTTGAATATTTATCTTTTTGAATATTGTTCCAGTGCCATTTGGGGCAAACAGAACCCTTTGGTTGAGAGAATGAATATAGAGGGAAGTGGGTGGAAAACCACGTTACATTTTGAATTGTATGCATTTTGTTCAGAATAATCATTTCATAGATAAAGCAAATCCAAATAAAAATAAAACCCAGGACCATCTAGCACCTGCCATCCAGACTCATTCCATCCTAGCATTAGAGACATTGATGTATTTTAGCTTAACTTGTTTAAATTTATTTTTATTTTGCTTTATTGTGGTAAGAACATTTAAGATGAGATCTACTTTCTGAACACACTTTTAAGTGTGCAATACATTATTGACTTACATACAGTGAATAGCAGAACTCTAGACTTTATTCATTTCACTTCACCAGAACTTGATGCCCCTCAATTAGTAACCCATTTCCCCCCTGCAAGCCCTGCCCCCCACTGGCAACTTATTTCACACTTCAGTTCACTTGACTGAAGTGATAATTAGTAAACAGAATACTTATTTATTTTGCACCTGTCATAGGTAAGAGATTATTTTTACATTATGAAAGGGAAAGGAAGGCAAGAGGAAAGATTTCTTTTTTTTTTTTTTTTTTTTTAAAGATTTTATTTATTTGACAGAGAGAAACACAGCGAGAGAGGGAACACAAGCAGAGGGAATGGTAGCGGGAGAAGCAGGCTTCCTGCAGAGCAGAGAGCCCGATGTGGGGCTCGATCCCAGGCCTCTGGGATCTGACCTGGGCCGGAGGCAGACGCCCAACGACTGAGCCACCCAGGCGCCCAAGAGGAAAGATTTCTGAAGCCAGAGATGATGTCTCTACTTCCCCTTTTCTATTCCATGTGGAACAGCATTTCCTCGGCCCAGCTCAGATCTTTGGCTAGGAGGGGCCTCCAGAGGCGGAGGAGATGGGGCTGACCATTTCTGTTTCCCAAGTTCAGCACAGCTCCTCAGGCTTCCTTGTCAGAAGCCAGAAAAGAAGGCACAGGTGACTCTGCCCTCCACCTCTCCTAACTATAGCAAGTAGCATATTTATTTTCCTGCTCTGCAATCTCGTTTTTAATGGCAA
This sequence comes from Procyon lotor, assembly GCA_028646535.1. NCBI lineage: Eukaryota > Metazoa > Chordata > Mammalia > Carnivora > Procyonidae > Procyon > Procyon lotor. Next base: position 76,950,511 of record CM053614.1, read on the forward strand.
CAACTTGATCTTCCAGCTGTTTCAGTTGCTCAGCCTTTTCTTGTCTACTCCAATTCAGATCTTGGATCTTCTTTTCTAAATCTGAAACAAGAAGATGAAGTAAAGGATAAATTTGGTTTCGGCAGATTCTTCCCGGATACCCACCTTATAAGAAACATGGGGATTTCTGTGCCTCTTAAAGACATATTTAGCTTTGTGTTTTGATTCAACAGACAAAACATTCATTGTCACCAGGCTTCTCAAGGTTTCACACGAATCAGAGCAGACAAACTGATGTTTTGGTCTAAAAAGTATTTTATATCCAATGGTGTTTATCATTGCCAGTCAAATGCTAGTTAGAGTTTGTTAGAAATGAAAAGATGAAGGACGAGTCTCGATGGGACTTGGTGAATATTTCCACAGGTTTGCTCTTGCTGTTTTAACTTCACTTTTTAACATGTATGTGTTCATCACTTTAGGGTTTCTCAGTCTTTCAGTAAAAAAAGACTACATTTTCATTTCCTCATTCTGCTCTGCTGATATTCAAGCCCCTGAACAGGCAAAGCAAAGTGATGCCTTTCACTCTTACCCATCTGCCCATCCCTCCATCCCTCCATCACCCCATCCATCC
>CM053614.1:76951620-76996317 GCA_028646535.1 Procyon lotor
TCCATCCTTCCATCCATCCCTCCATCCATCCGTCCCTCCCTCCATCCGTCTGTCCCTCCATCTGTTCGTCCCTCCATCCATCCCTCCATCCCTCCATCCCTCCATCCATCCATCCATCCCTCCCTCCCTCCATCCATCCTTCCATCCATCCCTCCATCCATCCGTCCTTCCATCCATCCGTCCGTCCCTCCATCCATCCGTCCCTCCATTCATCCATCCATCCATCCCTCCCTCCCTCCATCCATCCTTCCATCCATCCCTCCATCCATCCGTCCTTCCATCCATCTGTCCGTCCCTCCATCCATCCGTCCCTCCATTCATCCATCCATCCATCCCTCTATCCATCCGTCCCTCCCTCCATCCGTCCGTCCCTCCATCCATCCGTCCCTCCATTCATCCATCCATCCATCCCTCCATCCTTCCATTTATCCATCCATCTTCCACTCTTCATTCAACAAATACTTAGGAATTATAGTAAACCCCAGCAAGGAGCCCATAGAGGTGGAAGAGGGCTACAGTTAAGAGTGTGAAGTGGCCTTTAGAAAAAGAAACTTCTCATAGGTTGAAGTGGAACTTCTTAAAGAAGGAAGGTAAATGTCCCACTTCACCCAACAGGTCAAACCTGGATCATGAGGGGGGAGTTGTCAAACTAGCCTGGAGTGTATGTTTAGAAGAAGGAACCGGATTGCTGAAGAAATTTGAAACTATCCAGTGAACAAAAGATGAATTATCTGGTGATGTTTTATATATAGAGAGAAGAAGATTCAGGGCATGTCCTGTAGTGATTTTCAAGTATCTGAGGCCTATGAAAGCAGAGGAAATGTGTTTTGTCATCCTGAAGAAATAGAATGAAACCAGCAGGTGAAACCTCCATGAAGGAAGACTTTGATTATAACGAACTTTCTAGCAGTCACAGCTGTTCAGTGAAAGAGCTGCCATGGGAGGTGGTGAGCATTCTGTCTCTGGGAACTTAAATATAGATCATTTGGGATTGAAAAGGAGATTCAGCACTGGACATGTATTTGTACTAACAAGAAAAGAGACCCCTGCGCCTCTTCCATAGAAGTTCATGAGGCTGTGCCTGTTCCTGTTCGTCTGCCTGGCCACACCCATTCTCCATCCTGCTCTGTCCTGGAAATCTAACCTCGGGCTCATTCACGCCTGGCCTCTGGACAGTTGAGAGAAGTGATGGGGCAGGAGGCGGCGAGGAGAGGGAACAGGCTGTCCCTGGGGAGCCGAAGGGTTCTGGCAGTTCTTGCATCTCCCCCCTCAGCCTGCAAGGAGTCCCCATGCCTTTGGCTCCAGCAATCCAAGAGTGACGTCAGAGCATTGGCCCTCCTGGCCCTCACTCCCTCGAGCCCAGGGATGCTGCGGCTTCTCACTGCGGCCAGTCACACGACACCCCCACACCCTCAGTGGAATCTCGGAATTCCTGTGTGTTTTTAAGAGTTCCTCCCATCCAGAAGTAGAGGCTATTTGCCCTCTGCCCTCAAACCGGGTCCAGCTGGGGCTCTTGTGGTGACCAACAGAAAATAAGAGAAATCAATGTGCAGGACCTCAAGGGCCTTAGGGCTCCCGTGCTCAGTGTAGGAAACCCTGACGCAAGCGAGCTGTAGAGCCTCCTGGGCTTAAAAAGCCTGAAGAAAGAGGGCCCAGCCTCCCAGTCAAGCCTGACCTCAGGCCGACCAGCCCGCGGACCCATCAGCTGAGAGCGGCTGCTCGGGTCAACGTCACCTGGCACAGACCCACAGAAGAACCACCCAGGCAACCCACAGAAGAACCAGGCGCAGTGGTTGTTCTAATACCCAGATGTGGGGGGTGCTTTGTTACGCAATGCAAAGGTAATGCCAACTCGGGATATAAATACGTGATCCAGAATTATTTCCAAGCGTGCTGCTGGGTTCTCGCTGGGACCCTGAGGGCACACAGTTCTGTGGAAGGAACCTGGCTGCATACTGGGGACGTTTCCCCACTCTCCCCCACTTTGAGTCTGCTGAGGGTCCCCTGGCCACTTCTTCCTACCAGGGGGAACTAGAGCGCCGCCCTAGTGGGTCAGACCCTTCTCACAGGAAGGTGGCCAAGCCAATGTCTTATTTTCCTACCTTGCTGAGCTGTGAAAACAGCTTTAAAAAGAAAGCCAAAAAAGTGGAGTGTATGATTTTGACCTTGCTTAGAAGGAAGGCCTCTGACTTCTCTTCTGACCTAATTTCAAAAACTATGAAAGTTCTAGTCTATGGGAATAAGTGGAAACAATTTGGGCCTCAATATAAAACACAAGACAGAAAATATCCTTCCCATTTTTTTGCTCCTCCACTTAGGACCAAGTTCTGGAAATAACAGCAACTGATTTTTGAATCTTTCCTAGTAATTCCTTTTTAAAAATATTAGGAAAATACTGAAAAGGACAATTGTATAAATTATGTAAATGTAAGAGATGTAAATTATAGAAATAATTATACAAAAGTAAAAAGCAGTGTTTTCCTCTTCATTCTCCCCCTCCCCAGAGATGATGAATAGTAACAGTTTGGTATGTATTTTTCCTGACTTTGGCCCATACTAATGTTGCATTTTCATTTTTTTTTCCTGTCATGGTGGTGATATGAGTGGTTCTAAGACCAAAGACTCACTTTATAACAAAGAAGCATTATAAGTGAGGAATCTTGGTTGTTTTAATATCTTGAGAGTTACTTATATTCCAAATGAATATGACTAACTTTAAAGTTTTGGAGACAATAAATGCAACCAAAAGGAGAACTAGACCACTCGTCATTGGATATTTCTTGATGATTTTGAGGTAGTGGCTAAGGGCATGATGACTTTCCAGAAAAATCATGAGTACCCATTGTGGGGAAAAAAGATTCTAATTAATTTTCTGATTGTGTGTATTCCATGTTTACTACACTTGGTGTGCATCTAAATTTCTATTTTTTATCAAAATCCTGGTCCACAACATTCTGGAATGTTCCCTACAGATCTATAACAGTTGACCAGTTCCTTGGGGTCTAGATCATGGTGACTTTAAAACAGTTATTTGCATGGGAGGAGAAAATAAGCAGCATAGGTTAGGACAGTGTTTCGCAAGTTCCTCAACATCACACCCTTAGTACTCTGGGCAAAATAATTATTCATCATGGGGCTGTCCTGTGTATTATAGAATGTCTACCAGCATCCCTGGCCCCCTGTGCACTCGATTCTAGTTGTACCCCCTAGTTGTGAGAAGCAGAAATGTCTTCAGATACTTTTGTCCCCAGGGAAGGAGAGAAAATCTCCCCTGGGTGAGAACCAGGGTGTTAGGGAAAGGACATTTCCAGTTGACCAAAGGCAATGGGTGTTTGTTCTCATGAACAGAGTGGAGACTTACTGATATCCTTTGAAGTAAAACCATGCAAGTGGCTTGTTATATCCCAGTCCCCAAGCCACTGACCCGATTCCTACTTCTTCGACTCAGTGGGCTCATAGGTAGTTGAACTGTCCAATCATAAGTTGGTATAAATTCTACCAGGAAGGCGGAGTATTAGGTTATTGTCAAATTGGTGGAGCATGTAGTAGAATCCATAGGATTCCCATATGATCCAGCAATCCCCTTTCTGGGTATATATCTGAAGGAAATGAAATCCATATCTTGAAGAGGTTATCTGTGTTCCTATGCTCATTGCAGCATTATTCGCAGTAAACAAGATATGGAAGTAATCTGAGCATTCATCAGTGGATAAAGAAAATGTGGGATGGGGTGTGTGTATAAAATTCAACCACAAAAAAAAAAAGGAAATCCTGCCATTTGGAACAACATAGATGAACCTGGAGGATGTCATGCTAAGTGAAAACAAGCCAGAGAGAGAAAGACAAATACTATATGCTCTCACTCCTATGTGGAATCTAAAAAAAAAAAAGCTAGAACTCACAGAAGCAGACAGAGCAACAGTGGATGCTGGATTCTGGTGGGTGGGGGACATGGGGGAGGTTGGGCAGATGTACAGACTTGCAGTTTTAAGACAAAAATTTCTGGGGATTGAATGTTGGGTGTGATGCTGACTAGTTAATAATATTCCATTGCATTGTGTATGTGAGCAAATCTTAAGCATTCTCGCTATAAAAAGAAAAAAGTAACTGTGAGCAGTTGGATGTGTTGATTAATCGTGGTAATCATTTCACATTGTATATGTCCACCAAATTGTCACACTGTACACTTTAAATATACACAATTTCACCTACACCTTGATCAAGCTGGGAGAAAAGAAGAGATACCTGCTATTCTTCTTATCTTGTCCTCTGTATCTGTGGCCAGTTTTTCCACCGCATCTCTTAGCTGTTCCACTTTTTCCAAAGTTACCTTTGTCAGTCCTGTAGCACCAGTCTTATGTTGAAGAGCAGCGTATTGGTTTCTCAGCTCTGCAAACTCCTGCAACAGAGGCAGCCACACACTCCCATCACCAGAAAATATTTACAAAGCATGCAGCCGGGCACGATATTTGCCTCATACTATTCCAAAAAGGAGCCAGAGGAAAACCGTGATCCAGTCAATACGCTTTAGTCACCCTGACATTTCCAGGCTTTTATTTGCGTTGTTTCTTTTATCTTTTATTTTTTTTTTTTTTAAGGCTGAAAAACTTCTCAGCTTTAGGTAATTAAAAATACAATTGGTTTGTTATAAAATGGCAATCATGATTCTGTATAAAACAGCTATCTATGAGACACCAATCATTTGTCCTAAATGACTTAAAGTGAGAGATACAGAGGACAGGAGTGATGCCATCCTGCATGTGACAAATCTCTGGGTCAGCCGGGTGGGACAGCAGCCAGTGAAGGATAAAGGGCAGAGTGAGTGGTGAAGCTTTAGAAGCAAGGACAGGTTTTTGGCGGGCGAAAAAGTAAGAGAGACGTGAGGCAGGAAGGGAAGTACACCTGCTAGTATGAAGAGCTCCCTGGGCATTAGAATGGCAACCTCGGGGGTCAGTCTGGGTGGCTGACAGTCTAGAATCGGGAACAGCTGAGTGAAGCCCAGGAAGGGAAATGGGGAGAGGATGGATGGCAAGTACCTCTCCCAACCTCCCTTCCATAGAAAAGGTGCTCAACCCCCACGTCTGTGGGAAATTACCCAGCACATTAGGAATGAAAAGCAAGAGAATGGACCAATTGTAAAAACACTTTCTCATTTTTCTTGTGTTTAAGCTACTCCATTAACGCAACCAACCAGAGATATCCTACTGAGAAAATGAGTTGATAGTTTCTTTCAGCAACCTAGATGAATAGGGTATTTTCCACAACTGTTTAATTAACTCACTCTGACTTTTGTAACTTGACCTATTCTCTTTGGCAGGTGACTTTCACTTCTTTGTTTTCATGATAGGTTATGTGATTGAATTAAAGCAAAGGGTAAATACACCCAAGACAGACCAATGGCAGGAATCGTGAACGTTTGGAAGGAAGGAAACACTGGATGAGGACACCACTGGTGTTCCTAGGAGGAGGAGATGCGGGGAGGAAACAGTCCATCCTAATTTGGTCACAGGACCTCTGTCTTCCCTGGAGACAGCCCTCCACGACAGAAGAGCCTTCATGCCCATCTGGATCCCTACACACGCCACCCAGCGAGGTCCTGCACTAAGGGAACTGCCGATAACTGGCACAATGAGCTGAGGTTAGAGGATTATCCTTCAAAGGGGCTCTCTGTCTGTCTGCTCTCGGTGGCACCGGCGGGGCTAATGACCTGCTCGAGGCCCCCAGCCTGGCGTCGGGCCGATGCGGCCTGAGCCGTCACACGGGCGGCTTGCTCTCCGTTCCTTTGCAACTTGGTCTGCAGCCCAGAAAGCCCGTCCTCCAGCATTGACGACTGCTTTGTTAAGTCCAGCTCGTTCTTAGTGTCCTTGGCTTCATTTGCAGCCTGTTGTTGATGTAAAGACCAGAGAGGAGAAAGTCTCTTTAGGTAACAAACAACAAGAAGACAAAGGATGTAATTACCCCTCAGAAAATAAGTGAAGTGGTCTTTTTCCTGGTCCGTTAAAAACAATGTTGTAAGAAAATATTTCAGACAAATTGTAAGAAAATATTTCAGACAAATACAAGGTCATAGAAGCAACCATGGTACGTATCCACGCGCTTGGTGGCCAGTTTAAGAATAAAGCCCTGCCAGCGAGCAGCGAGCTCTCCTTACACCCCCTCACCCCCCATAAAGGTAACCACTGTCCTGAAGCTAATATTTGTCATTTGGCGTACTTCTACATGCTTTTTACTATATCCTAGGTAGTATGTCTAACATGTGCAGCATTTTTTTTACTTTATATAAATATATGATGCTGCAAATTTCTGCAACTTGAATTTTAATTCAAAACTATGCTCGTATAGTTCTTCCTGACTAATTTGCATAGCTCTTGTTTATTCAGTTTTAGCAATTTAAAGCATCCATTGTTTGGATATACAATTTATATTTCTACTCTCCAGCAGATGTGGGTGGCTTCTCATTTTTCCTCCTTACAAACAATAATAAACATCTTATCTTCGTTTCTTCTTTCCGTGGCTCTATTTGTCCCATCTAGAAGCCAAATCTCACTGGTCATCTGTTAGCTTTCGTATCTTGTTCTTGGGTCATAATTTTAATACCATCTTTGATTTTTGTGAGCATAACGAACATTCTGATTCTGTATTCTACATGCAATCACCGTGGTATCCGCAGTCTCTAGTTTACTGTTTCTGGTGCCTCTTGCCTGAGGCAATTTGTTCTTTTATGTGTTTTGGGATACATTTTTGAGGCTCAGTTTTAAGGTGCATTCCTTGGGAGGGGATTTCCGCTAGCCTCTGGCAGGCATCTGAGGGCACTACCAGCCCACTAACACTTTAAGACGCCCACTGTTGTCAGGGCACACAAGTAGCATGAATTCTACACTCGAACTCATGTAAGAGCCTGCTTGTGGTTAGCAATTCTTTTTTTTTTTTTTTTAAGATTTTATTTATTTATTTGACAGGGAGAGAGAGATCACAAGTAGGCGGGGGGGGGGGAAGCAGACTCCCCGCTGAGCGGAGAGCCCGATGCGGGGCTCGATCCCAGGACCCTGAGATCCTGACCTGAGCCGAAGGCAGAGGCTTTAACCCACTGAGCCACCCAGGCGCCCTGGTTAGCAATTCTTAGTGAAGACCTTCCTTCTGCAGCAAGTGTCTTTATTGGCACTGTGCCTGTGTGCTCATGCACACGCATGGGGTGTGTGTGTGTGTGTGTGTGTGTGTGTGTGTGTATGTAATACTGTGTGCCCGCTCTCATGCGTGTGAGTCCATGCAGTAGTAGGTAGTAGTAGTTGAACATTTCACTGAGGATTTTGCCTTTCCATGCAGGGGGCACATTCTTTCCTTGCGTGGGCTTTGTTTTCTCTCTACACATGGCAAGGATTAAAACCAACAGCTCAGGGAACCTGGGTGGCTCAGTTGTTAAGTGTCTGCCTTTTCCTGGGATCGAGCCTCATGTTGGGCTCCCTGCTCCGCAGGAAGCCTGCTCCTCCCTCTCCCCCTCCCACTTCCTCTGCTTGTGTTCCCTTTCTTTTTTTTTTTTTTTAATTTTATTTATTTGACAGCGAGAAACACAGCGAGAGAGGGAACACAAGCAGAGGGAATGGTAGCGGGAGAAGCAGGCTTCCCGCAGAGCAGAGAGCCCGATGCGGGGCTCGATCCCAGAACCCTGGGATCTGACCCGGGCCGAAGGCAGACGCCCAACGACTGAGCCACCCAGGCGCCCCATTGTGTTCCCTTTCTTGCTCTGTCTCTCTCTGTCAAACAAATATATAAATAAAATCTTAAAAAAAAAAACCCCAAAAACCAACAGCTCTCCTACATCAGCAATTGGCGGATACCCTCCACCTGCCGTCAGGTTCATGCTTTGTTATCTCTCTGGATTTGTACTTCCCTGTCATTGTTGGCCTCTGAAGATTTCCCCCATTTCTTTCTAATTCAGCTATGTATTACAATTTTTGGGGATTTTTTTTCTACTAAGAGGGTTTCGCAGGAACCCTGGTCTACCGTATTTGTAGGGAAAAAAACAAAAATAAAAACAAAACAAAAAAACCTTCTTGTGCCCTTGGACATATATTTTTTAGAGCACGAATCTACAAAGTTTTTCTGTAAAGGACCACATAGTGAAAGTTTTATACTCTGTGGCCCATGAAATCCTATTGCAACCACTCAGCTCTGTGTCACTGTGGTGCAAAAGCAGCCGCAAACAATATGTAGCTGGATTCCAGTAAAACTTTGTGATTTTGGGTAAAAAACAAAAAACAACAAACAAACAAACAAAAAACAGTGCATCCATTTGGCCCACGTCTATTTTACCATCCCCTATTCTGGCATATATGCCTTGAAAGGGAAAACCTGGAGGCCTTCTTTGTTTTCTCTTTGCTACCCTGTATTTGCAACCTGTTTACATCTAGCCTCTTTATTTCCTGGTGCTGTACTTCCTGTTCTACAGCTTTCTGCTTTTCTTTTCAAAATACGTGTATTTAGATCAGTACAGAGACTAGAGAACAGAGACTGGGGAGCTGGCATTCCATGGGAAAAGGGATGGACGGGAGGAAGGAGACTTGGAGGAAGACACGTCACGTGGCTTGGGACCAGGTCCTGTCCTGTCCTCCAGCTGCCAGACTTCCTCTCCTGGATCCATGATATGGGTTAAACCAGGCCTGGCTCCCACCAAGCTCTGGATGGAACGCTATCTTTTGGGTGAGATATCCTTTCAGTCCTAAGATACTCTGATGAGATTTCATGCCAAACCTACCAGTTACAAAAACCTGGAAACACTAAACTTTATTTCTTTGCCTTGCGAGGTCTAACAAGCCTACTACATTTTCTGGAATCAGAACGGGTAAACTCCCACATACTCAAACATACCTTTAATTAGCTGTGTGGCCTTAGCCAAGTCACTTAACCTCCCTGAGTCTCCGTTTCCTCACTGACAAGCTGGTAGTGGCATCGGCTTCGTCCCCCAGGAGGGGTCAGCACTGATGGAGTGATGCCGTGAGAACTCTGTTGAACATCAGTTAAATGCAAAACACCACCACCATTTTGTTTTATCCTATAGTCATCCTATCAGGCAGGTCAGGCAAGCATGACATTGGCACACATCAAAACCAGGCTGTCTCCACATTCAAAATCTTTCTCGGGTTAGTTTCCAAGAAGATAAATACCTGCACTGCGTTCTCTTTAATTTTCTTTATCTCCGCCGTCAGCTGCGTAATGGTAGAATTTACCCGTCCTTGGGTGACTTGAACTTGTTGCAATTTATTCAGCATTTTGTCAAGATTTAATAGAACATTTGCTGCTTTTCTAAGGTAGGATATTAACGTGTCAGATTAGATAAATACACAATTATTCATTTGTTTCACCTTGGGAGTCCATTCGACTCCATGAAAAACTTAGCTGAATTATTTATAAAGTAGATTTAAATTGCTCTTATGCAAGGCCAAGTCCTGAATTCTTTATTTTGAGAAATAGGTTGGTTGAAATGCCAATAACAGTGCATATGTATGCATATCAAGTACAGACAGATCTCGCCAGGTATAAATCAAAGATACAGGTCTTGTTTATTCTTAATTTGTCATAAACAGAGAGGCTCAAGGAGCGTCACTGGCAAGCTTTGAACAAAATAACTATCCTCGGCCAGTTCCAGTTCCCTAATTTCTCACACTTCAGCCGCATTCTAAATCCTCGCCCGAGTCAGGGTGGGAGAGTTAAGGGGCCCCACAGACAGCAAAGAGAACTAAAAGCCCTCCATTTCCAGGCTGTGTTTATTCAGGTTTATTTAAGCTCCACTGACATTCTAGCTGCCAGGGGCCCCGTCGGAGGTTAAAATCACAAGCATTCCAAGTGATCGTCTATTTTACAGAAATCAGCTCACCTCAAGTCAACACTCACCAGATACTTGGATCTGTGGGCTCAAAACCACCTTTGGAAGAATGTACCAAGCGAGCGAACTATCAGATAGAACTTTGCAGAGGCAAAGAGAAATGTGTGTGGAAGAGCAAAACCAGCTACACTGCAAAACATCCCTGGCCCCACGTAGCCCTACCTCTCCTCCCCATGGAGTCTCTTACTTTTTAAAAAAGGGCCTATTTTTTTTTAAGAGTTGTGTTAGGTTCATAGCAAAAATGAGCAGAGGATGTGTAGAGCTCCCTGTACCCCCTGCGCCCCGACATGAACAGCCTCTCTAGTAATCAACATCCCTGCCAGAGGGGGATATTTGTTAGCGTGATGAGCCCACACTGACGCATCACAGACACCGGAGTCCAGCGTGGACGCTAGGGTTCACTCTTGGTGGTGTCCATTCTGTGAGTCTGAACAGACGTATAATGACATGCATTCATCGTTCTAGTATCATACAGAGTATTTTTACTGTCCTAAAAGTTCTCTCTGCTCTACCTATTCACCCCTCCCCCCAGCCCCCAGCAACTACTGATCTTGTTTACTCTTGCCACGGTTTTGCCTTTTCCAGAATGTCCTACGGGTGGACCGCACAATAGGTAGGCTTCCCTTCCTTTACCTCTTCCCTTACAGTTATAGGAGGGTTCAGGAGCCCTCCCTTCTCATAACAACCCCCACCATATCTTCATATTTAGTCTTTTTCCTTTACATTTTCAATGTAACTGCTTTTAGAGTAAATTGGGAAAATACCTAGAAATATTAAAAGAAGAGGAAGTAGGGAAGTGGGAGAAAGAGAAGAAAAAGAGAAAGAGAAAGAAGAAGAAGAGAAAGAAGAGCAGGAGGACGGAGAGGAGGAGGCAACAGCACACAGAAAGAGAAAAAAAAACCTATCAGGAGGGAAAAATATATGGAAAAAAAACATATCACAGAAAGAGAAAAAAAACATTTAGGGTAAACTAAAATTAGTTTACCTCTAATCTTATCACCTTTTAAGATACCATCATATTCTAGCATCTTTGTGCTGTAAAATTTTTTTCTTTCCACGATGGAGATCATCTTCTGTATAGAATCTGTTACCTTGTTTTTAAAAACATCAACGTTATGCTCGAAGAATCCCTGCATGTTATAAAGAATCCTTCCTCACCATCATTTTTGATGGTTTGATGCAGTGATCGTACTGCACTTACTTATTCTTCCTGGTTACAAGTATCAAAACTGGAAGGGGTTGGGCTTACAGGGGAGTCTGGCACCTTCATTTACCCTAGTGGCTGGGGACACAGCGAAGGCAACTCAGCTCTCAACTGCTGGGCATCCTGATATGAAGGACATCCAGCCGACCCCACCAAGATGCCTTCTCCCATTGGCTTGGCTAAGTCAACAAAGGCAAAAGGGAGCACGAGTTAATGAACTCCATGTACCGTATCTGTAGTTTCACTCCCATGTTAGTCCTGGGGTACTAGTCTTTGTTTCTTTTATTCCTCGCTGTCATATCTTTTTAGTGTAGTCTTTTAAAAAAAAAATTTAGATCTTCAAAGTACTGTCCATTATGGTAAATGTAGAAAGTAGCAGACATAGGTCAGCAAGAAAGGGAAAAGACACCGATACTCCCATCACTTGTTAAGATATTAGCATCTAGCTAGTATATGGCATTGATTGGTATAAAGTACTAGTAACAGTCACTGCAAAGGCATTCCAAGCCTATAGCAAATGGGAAACAAGCGTTCCTGTCTACTGCCTCCCAATCCCCCAGCTTCCTGAGGCTCCTGCAAACAGTTTAGCCCTCACCCTGGGCACTAAACTACCGGATGGTAGCTCCTCACACAGCTGTTTATCGGATGGCCGTTTAGCAGCTGTCCTTGTCGAGCAAGATGAGGATGTGAACACTGTACTCACTTAGCATCTTCTGCCTTCACCCAAACCTTCTGGGCTTCCTCGGCTGCTTGATGTAGCCTATCTTTATCTGTCCCATAGTCCTCACAGAGCTGCACCAGCTTCCGCGTTTTGTCAAGTTCATGGGTTAGATTCTGTGATGTTACGGGTAGATGGACATCAAGTACACGATTTGCAACCTTCTCTATATCCTCCGGAGGCACGTTTTCCTCTTAAATAAGAAGGTGGTTTTAGGTCTTTGTGCCTCCTTGTTAAACGATGTATCTTGTAAATACAACCACAATGAACTCTAAATCAAAGTATATGCACCTGATCATGTGTTCCTAGGACACTGGGCTTAGACTGTTTTCATCCCGGTTTTCCCTTCTCTCTGAAAGAAACACTGTTTGTGTAGTGTTAAATACACACTGCACAAATGCTTGCTGGAAAACTGAAGAACTACAGACTTGGGATATTGTATTGTATATGTTCTGCAAAATGTCCTCCTATGAACCAGTTAAGTCCTGAATCAAAAGCAAGTACAATGGTTAGATGCCTGTCACCAAGATTTGAATACAAATGAATGAGGCATTGGGGAAGCACCAGGTCTGGACTCAACAAAACTTGATTCCAATCCTCTGTGACATCAAAAAGGCTCATAGTTGTTGCTCAAGGCAACTCTACCTGACGCTACTACTCAAAGTCCTCTTTTGAGAAGGGAACTCGACAACAGAGAGTAAAGTACCAGACAGGTAACGTGTTATCTGGAAACTTAAATACACCCATGCCCTGCTTTTCAGGAAAATAAAATCAGCTTTCCCTGAGAACTGAAGCAGAAGATGGACTGTTAGGGTCCCAGGTGCTAACACTTTGCTCCTTACTGAGAGATGATGCTGAATTCCATGCGAGCAGTTGGAGATCTAGTCGTCAAGGGGTTGGCCATCCAGTGGGGGATACCCACTACCATCCAGAGGGGGATACCATCCAGAGGGGTTGGCCATCCAGTGGGGGATACCCACTACCATCCAGAGGGGGATACCCTCTACCATTCCATATGAATATTAATAAGTACAGAGATGATAAATAGAAGATGAAGTGATATGGGATCCAGAGGGAGGAGAAAATATTTCAAGAAGAACCTCAAAAAGGCACATAAATTGAGCCTGGAGGACAGCAAAGGTTGTACCCATGGAAATATGGGGTGAAGGCAGGGGTAAATGTGTTCTAAGTTGAGTGAACCATAGATGCCAAAGCTTGGGTGCAGCACGAAGCAGATCACTTTGGTGGCAGTGGGTGGAGTCTAATTGCAGGGGGTACAAGTCCCGAAAGGCTGGGAGCATAGCACAGGAGCCTTGAAATGTGAGGCCAAGCAACTCAGACTTTCTGCAGGAGGCAGGGGCACCACAGACACTTTTTAGCATTTGACTGACATGAGTCTATATCCTTCTGGTAATCATTTTTGTTCTTGCTGTTTTGTTTAAAATAAAAGGAATATTTTACTTCCTGTCATGTTTTTGGAAAAAAACAAGTAATGAAATTTTTTTTGTGAGTAAATAAAAATCATGCTTGAAACAGAACATACTGTACTCAGAAGCTGGCTCTTGAAAGCAAGAGTTTCCTTTTATAAACAAAGTTCTAATAAAAAGTGAATTTTAATTTGGCCCCATATTTGTCACCAAACATTTACTGGCATTTGTTACGAGTTCGTAAACTCAAAATTCTTATATGGGACTTTCAGGCGACGTGACACGTATATGGGGAATTCAGACGACGAGGAAAATGTGAAGATGGTCAAGAAGAGTGGAGTAATGTAGGCACCATACAGTGTAATAATCCTTTTTGTTTGGGCTTTAGGGAAAGGACAGAGGAAGAGAAATTGGTGAGTGAAGGGTACTGCTTCCTGGTGACCAAGGGTCTTGGGGCCCAGATCAGACATGTTTCTTTTACGGAATAGGATTTTTCCCTTTGCCTAGTTTAATTTTTGTTGTAATAATCTGGACACAATGTATTGTTTTTGCTTTTTAATTCCTTGGGGTAATTAAAGTAAACTTTTTTATTAGAGATCTATTCAGCAGCAATGAGAAATGAGACCAGTAAGGGAATAGGTTCTATGACCCAGTGCATGTGGTAGAAAGCAGTACAACTTGCCTTCTGAGCCATCAGCGGGCCCCAGAAGTGTATGGTGCCATTTCCATGACTGGTCTGGCAGTTTGGTTTGGTTTGGTTTTGGTGCCTGAACTGACCTGTACCTGTAGAAATAGCTAATGTGTTCCATTAAACCAACTAGTTCCTGGATCTTTGTCTAATCAATACCAATCCATCCAGCTAACTCACTGAAAATTTGCTTCTGAACAAACAAAATGTCCAGTAGACCTATCCCACCCCATTCATTTTTGCTGATTATTTTGGTCATTTTTATTGATGACATGTGCTGCCTCATTATTTTGTTCTTATTGCGAAAATTAGGACAAGAGCTGTTCATACAGTATCTAGAAACATGGAGATAGAAAGAAAAAACAATTGGCCATAGGGGTCTCCTACAACTATTACATAGATTCACGAAGCGATTACAACAATGGTAACAGACATCCCAATTGTTAGCTGATTCATGTGAGGAGCATTACGTTATTGAATCTGGAAGACAGTGATGGAGAAGAAAGCCTTTTAAGATTAATTCCATATATGGTCATAGCCAAACTGCATTATTTGCAGAGAGTGAGATTTCAGGTCAATTTCCTACTGTACTATTTGATTTTTATCTTCAACTACTAATTCTCTGTAGTTTAAATAAACCTACAAAAATAAAATAAAAGTGAACTTCTCCCACAATAAGGTACAATGAGGGATAATAACATCATAATTATAATAATAAATGGATCAAATTGTTCCTTTTGGTCAATCACAGAGAACCAATAGGAAACTTGGAAAATAGTCCATAATAGTTAATAACTGATATTTTAGATACTACCTCATTATAGTATTTGGTATACTAACCCAAATCTGGCATGCCTTGACCTCACACAGTCTGTCAGCAGAAAAAAATCATGGAATCATAACATTAAGAAATCTGATAGATCATCATGTTAGACTTTTTTATTAAAAAAACCCACAAACTCACATAACTTTAAGCACCAAGTTCATTTGTTTGAAATTTTAAGTAAATTCTAGGACTTTTTACTAAACTGATCTTGTACAGATAGCCATATATTTTTTGGTACAGAGCTAATATTTGGGATTTTTTTTCACTAAGAAATTTTAAATCAAGGGGTACATCATGTTTCTGATTTAGGCATTTCATTTCTACCTAATATAATTTGAAATCGGTTATGCTGTTTGAGTTTACAAAACAAACAAATAAAACAACAAAGAAAGAGAAACAAAACTAGTCCCAATATATTTTTCTAATTACCTGACAAAAATGTTTTCAGTCTTTTTATTAAAAGACTCATTTTCTCTTCTTCAGATTCACTTTGATTTTTCATATTCCTCAGTTTCTCACTTAGCTGTAAGGCATTGTTTTTGGAGACTTCTGCCAGTTTACTTATATTTTTGAGCTGCGATAAGGAAAAAAAATGAGGAAAACACACAACAATTAGGCACACTGAATGATGTTTAATTACTTAGTTGGACCACTAAAAACAAAATAGGAGCATAGAGATTAAACAAAAGATTCATTTAAAGGGATTCCTTTACAAGGTGATGTTATTTGGTTTCATTATCATGTTTGCTTAATGTGAATTTATCTTGTGGCAACTGGCTGGCTCAGTCGGTAGAGCAAGTGACTCTTGATCTCGGGGTTGTGAGTTTGAGCCCCATGTTAGGTGTAGGGATAACTAAAAAAATAAAATCTGTAAAAAAACAATGTGAATCTTGAAACATGATTAGTGATCAAAATTATTTGAAAACAGTATTGACCTAGTGCTAATGACTTTTCCTGATACAAATGTAAAACACAAATTCTGTTTTAATGAGACTTTGCATTCTATAAAGTCAGCAAATTACTTGGGACTGCTTACATTGGCCATTATGTTTAATAAGTCAAGAGCATTTTCTTTTCTGTATGTTAAAATAATTACTCTTCTTGACATTCCTCAAATTCAAATAATGTACTTTCTCTGAAAGCTAAAAAGAAAGCATTCCTCCTTTTAATAAACGAGTTTGAACTCGGAGCAGGCTACAAAGATAAATTCCAAACATCTTGTACACTTGGTGGAGGAATGATAGGTTTAAAAGGCTTGCCCTCTAGAAGTGCAAGGTTTTAATTATGTGATTTGAGAAAATTCCTGAGCTTTTCTTGAGATTCCCACAAATTAGAGAAAGAAAGAAAGAAAAAAAGCCCGAAAGCAATAGGGCAATATCACCAACAAATTGAGCCATATGGAATAAATTAATTGTGACAGAAGTAGGGCTAATTAGGATCAAACGCAATTAGGAAAAAAAATCTTCCTTTATTTTCCCACAAAAGGAGCTAGCTTAATTTGAGCCATACAGATTTTCTGGAAAAGGATTTAATTGCACTCATTGGCAAATGATGAAACGAAAAGAAATATTTACATGATTAAAAGTATGTATCTTCATTTTTTTGAGAGTTGTCCCTTAATTTTTCTAGAACTTTGAAAACCTTAAAGTGGTGAGCAGTTGCTAAGAGAGAGATCTCCAAAGTTCCCATCACAAGAAAAAAAACCTAACTAGGTGAAAGGATGGATGTTAACCAAACTTCTTGTGATAATCATTTTGTAATACATACATCCACCAAATGATTACGCCTAAAACTATACAATGTTCTATGTTAATTATATCTCTCTCAATACAAAAATGGTTAGCAGTAAGAACACATGGAGGTAAAATGAGAATTCCACAAATAAATACTCTAGACAGGAAAACATGAAATTCTAGCCATGAAATCTATGTCGATTAGTTGATGCTGTATTCAGAGAGAGATTGCTAAATTACTTCATTCTTAAAACATCTCTCTGCAATCCGTCTTCTGTCACCACTGACTCCTGAGAATTCTCTCACAATCTTTTCTGGCCCTCTTCTGCCCCATCTAATCAAGAAGGAAATAACACACCGTTTTATCAACATGAAAACCCCGCCCCCATCCTTCCCAGTTCTTTATTTATGTGCTGGTGAAGCCAAATTCTGCTAGAACATACAGCAGGGGCTATCTTTTAAAAGTAAAAGCTTAACATGAGGCTTCTTTAAATGGTGTGAGGTTTCTGTTTTTTGTTTGTTTGTTCGTTTTTGTTTTGTTTTGAGAAGGGGCAGTAAGGTGTAATCATTTAAAATTATGTTGAACAATTCAGGATTGTTTTAACCACCAGGATGCCAAACTAGGATTTGTCTTTGTTATGTACATGGCTGGGTTCCCAACATCTAGATAAATGTGTTACACATAGTAGGCACTCAATGAATATTAGTTCGAAGAAGAAAGAATAACAGCTAAGTGAAAACTATGTAGCAATGCAGAATTATGACTATGTAAATAAAAATTTGCAACATTCAGGATGTGCAAGATATCCACCAGCTTGGCTAATCAGAGGCTTGCACCAGAACCTGGATTCCGGAACATGTAGAACGAGGGCTTGGGTCTCTGTGTGTGTGTGCATGTGTATGTGTGTGCACATGCATGACATATACACCGTATCTTAGCCCTGGTTCTCAGCCCATTCCCAAGCTTGGCCTTTGATCCTCCTGTTGATTCTGAGACCGTTTTTTTCAAGAGTTGGTTTCTGTTGCTTACAAACAGGAATGCTAACTGCTATAATATTTAACATATATTTCTATGTGTGTAGATATATTTTCATTTAAATAATTTTTTATTTAAACTCAATTAATTAACATATAATGTATTCTAGGTTTCCAAAGTACAGGCCTGTGATTGATTCATCAGTCTTATAAAATACCCAGTGCTCATATTATTGGTAAAGAAATTTAGCTTTTTAAGAGATTTTTCTTCTTCATCAAAGACTATATGTATAATGTTGAAAATGGAGCAAACTAGGGCACACATCCTCATCTTGTTTTTTTTTTTTTGTTGTTGTTGTTTTTTAATACTTTTATTTATTTATTTGACACAGAGAGAGAGATCACAAGTAGGCGGAGAGGCAGGCAGAGAGAGAGAGGGGAAAGCAAGCTGCCTGCTGAGCAGAGAGCCCGATGCGGGGCTCGATCCCAGGACCCTGAGATCATGACCTGAGCCCAAGACAGAGGCTTTAACCCACTGAGCCACCCAGGTGCCCCCATCCTCATCTTGTTTACAAGATCAATCCAATTAGTCACAGAATACCTAAAATTGCATCCATCATTTCTAGGTGAATATCTAATGTATTCACACACACAAAAAAACCCTAAGGAAAACTGGGCAATTAAACATTATTCTCATTTATCAATATGATCAGAAAAATAAATGAAAACCTTTCAAGTTATTAGAGACTTAGTCACCAGGTACTTAAGTATTAAAACCACTGTATCATGTCCAACAACGTCAGAAGGAGTACAAGGCCTAAAGGTGTATTCCTATTAAAATATTTTCTGGGGCACCTGGGTGGCTCAGTGAATTAAAGCCTCTGCCTGGGGCTCAGGTCATGATCTCAGGGTCCTGGGATCGAGCCCCGCATCGGGCTCTCTGCTCAACAGGGAGCCTGCTTCCCTCTCTCTCTCTGCCTGCCTCTCCACCTACTTGTGATCTCTCTCTCTCCCTCTGTCAAATAAATAAAATCTTTTAAAAAATTAAAATATTTTCTAACATTAAGTTAAATTTTAACATTAGAATTTGTATATTTAGTAGAATTTCAGATATACCCTTGAATTTGTACAAAGTAGTCTTTACTTTGAGAAATCTAAAGTTTTCAAGCCTTTAAGGCTAAGAGTCTCCCATTTGGTATGTTGTATTTGCTAAAAAAGAATCCTGCAAACATATACTTTGAATTCTTTCTCTACACACACACACACACACACACACACACACAAACATTTAGACACATATATGTGATACATATATAAAAGAAAATGTCAATATTCACATGTTCTTCTAAATGTATATTTATATCCACATCTGTATTTTTAATCCTCTGTTTCCAAGCGTAAGAACACCTAATATTGGGCACCTGGGTGGCTCAGTCATTAAGCATTTGCCTTGGGCTCAGGTTATGATCCCAGGGTCCTGGGATGGAGCCCGGCGTCCTCTCTGCTCAGCGGGGAGCCTGCTTCTCCCTCTGACCCTCCCCTGCTTGTGTTCCCTCTCTTGGTGTGCCTCTCTCTGGCAAATAAATAAATACAAGTTAAAAAAAAAAAAACCCTAATATGTAGAATCTACCCTTTCACCTAGAAGTTAAATGGCAGTTTTAAATATTTCAGACAGTTTGCTTTTTGCTTCGTATTGCTACGGCTTTACCAATAAAACAAGAGAAGCCATACTTACCCGGTGCGTCCGACCCTGAACCTGGTTGCTCAAATCATGAATCGCAGACTGTGCTTCCTGAGCTCGCTGGAGGGCATCGCTCCAGGAGGGCGGGGAGCTGGCACAGCTGGGGCCATCACAGGAGGAGAGCGAGCACTGCATATCCCCCGGGTCTCCACATACCTCACGGGAGAAAGGATTCATGTTGAAAAGCGACATGTGGGCAGGGTTTTGCTAATGCCATCCAGGTTCACTGAAGCAACGCACTGCTCTATGCACATGTGTTTCTTCGACAGTGGTTCACGCCTCGCACGTGGACTGCAACCCCAGGAAATGTGTCTCAGGAACTAAATACCTGAATTTTTTGTTGTCAGTGTTGGGTCAATCAATGTCATTTTTATGCTCAGAGTTTTCAGAGAAAACAGTCAAATATCTAGCATTTCTTGTGTGTTAACTTCATTTTTTTTAAAATAAAAATTACCTTTTATTTATAAAGGAAGCAAGAGGTGTCAATGTCTACTATAATCTGTACGATTGTAGAAATCGCAAATAATATAAAGATAATAAAATCAAGTCACAATCTTACTTACCCTGAATTTTCTCAAACTTTGACTTAGGAAATAAAAAATAAAATATAAATAAATATATTTATATTATTTGTATTTTATATAATACGGTATATCTATATATATGCTATATCTACACATTTATAAAGTCTAAATAAAAAATAAAATGCAAGGCAGGAAATACAATTGAAGAGATTCATATGCCAAACAGAAACCACAAACGCTTTTCCTACACCATCGTGAATATTTACCTTTTTGTTAAGTATTTGGATATCTGGTACTGTAATCTGCTTTAATTTTTCCAATGATGAGTTTTGTTTTGAGGTTAGCGTATCAAAGATGGTAAGTAAGTCGTTCCTCGTTTTTTCAGAGTTTTTTATGATAGAAGTGGTTTCATTACTTTTCTTTACAGCAGATGATGACATCTGATAATGCTTCTTGATGTTCTCTGAGTAATCTACATTAATGCAAATTGAGGTAAGGTAAGTTTTGTGAGAACAAATTAAATTATGTATCAGTTATCAAGACAATGATTTCATTCACAGTTGACCAATGTCTTGGTCTCCATGACCGATACAAACATTCGTCATCCCCTTCCTTGAATTTACATTTAATGGGGAAGGATTGGATGTAGTGAAACAGATATTGATAGACTAGATATAGAGCCTTGAGATTTAAGTCTGTGGACATAGGTTTGAGTATTGGCTTTCCCCCTTTACTGTCTGCCTAAGTCCTTGAGCAGACTGGTTAATCTCTAGATTGTTTGCTTATCTGGAATTTGTGAGGACTAAGTGAAATAATATGAGAATACTCTCTAAAGTGTTCCACAGATGTATTAAGTATGTATTAATTAGTATTAATGATGACTACCTATACGAACTGTAACATGACAAACTAACACTGGTTTACCTAACTAGATGGGGCAGAAGTTGACAAATTTGTTCTGGAAAGTGCCAGGGAAGAAATGTTTTAGGCTTGCTGGCCACAGCATGTCAGGCACAACTTCTCAATCCCATAGAATGAGAGCGGCCACAGTCAACATCAATAAACAGGTGAGCCTGTCTCCTAGTGGAACCCCCTTTATAAAAACGGGCTCCGGGTATAAAAACACCCACTCTGCGGGTGGACTGTAGAGTGCTGACCTGTGATGTTGAAACATACGACAACAGGTCTCAAATGTGGAGTGTTTCTCTGTGCCTGCACTTCCCCATCAGTTTGCTTCCTGAATCTTCACAAAACACTGAGGTGTGCGTTAGTGGGATCACCCCTGTTTTGCAAGTGAGAAATGAGGCTCTCGGGAGGTAAGTTATTTGCCTGAGGTCTCATAGACAGCAAGGGATGGAGTCAAGAGTTCAAGGCAAGTGGTTTGGTTTGATTCTAGAAATTATGTTCATAAGCTCTGATCTAAATCTGCCATGTTTTTAGTGAAATACAAATTCAAGAAAATAATATGGTACGTTTTACTTCAAATGCTAGTGTTGCAGGACTTTCAACAATAAGTCTATATTTTAGGAACCAGAGGCCCAGGGTCCTGATCTTTACTCCCTATGCGGCTAGAAGTCAGGCATGAGACAACCACACCTTCCTATTGCTTGGGATGATTTTTGGCCTTTATTTATCTGGTAAATCATATCCTCATTTTGTGAAGTCCAAGTCAAATGTCACCTACTTCGTGGAGACTTTCCCAGCAAAACCAGGAAGAATTCTATTCCCTTGCTCAGTTTGGCAGTCCAAATCTTCTAGGCCGTGACCCATTTGGAAGCGGCGACCTGGACAGCAATGGTAGAATGTCCTTTCTCCTAGTGTTACTGTTTGTTTCTTTGACTAGGAGGGAAGAGCCAAAGCAGGGAACTTTCTGGGCATCATTGACATCCTCAGAGGGGCAAGATGGTTTTGGAACATCCTACTCTCAGTCCAAAGCCAGTTACACAAGACCCCTTGCATGCTTTGGCATTAGGAGAGAACTCTGGGTCTCAGTATTTGCTTCGTATCAGACACTGTTAGCTGTATTCATTATTTTCAACAGATGCTACCCAAGCTCCGCCCTGTTTAAAAAGTTGAAATATTCGTGTACAAATAATACCTTTAATGGGTGTGTTTTCAGGTCCTAAAGTGCTCAGGCTGTGTGGCAATAAGCACCAGGCGACTCGCTAAGGTCATGCACGATGGGTGGCAGCAAGCAAGCTTTGTGCATCAACCGTCCAAGTGCATTTCTCTCTTACCCATGATGCTTGTGTTACGGGCATGGGACCGCAAATCAATTTCTCGCTGAAGATCTTCAAGGAAGAGGTCTACTTCATTCCTCCTTCTTCCTATCCTTTCTTTCAGATCTGGAAACTCACGCACTGCTTTCAGTTGCACACTTAGTCGTATGATTTGTTCCCTGGAGGGGAAATGAGAGTAAATGTAGTGAAGCTTGTATTTCTGTTGATAGATCAGTGAAAAAAACACATCAACATTGCCCTCATGATCAGGCACCCTCATAATCAGAATGGATCTTTCTCCCCTGATGTTGTGTTTGACAGTTTATAGTTCTGTTTATGGTTCCTCTCTTTCTTGTTAATTCAGCTTCCTGGAATATTTTAGCACTCACTTAAACTATAATCCACATACAAGGTCTAGCAGAAGAAAAGCTTTGAATCTTTCAGTTTCAGCTATTTAGACTCTGTCTATCTCCCTTTGCTTTGGATTTGCAAAAACATGAATTCTGACATGGTTCATTTAAATCCATGAGGTCCAACCTATATTCAGCTTTCAAAACAGATGTCCTCACCTAGCCTAGGGTAAAAAGCAGTTCTTTATTGAGAATAAATCTGCTCACAGCAAGGATCCTTCTAGTGCCACTGCTGTACAGGGTTCTTGTCATTCCCATGAGTGATAAGGAGGTTCCCTTGTTGGTCACAGTACCCAGGCCTAGGGTATGTTCATTCTCCTACCTTCTCCTTGGTGCCTAGCTCTGTCTAGCTTCCATTTGCTGGGTTCAGCACTAACGGTGGGTTCAAGGAAATAATTAGTAATATCCCTCACGCTAAGGAAATTCAGTGCAAATTGTGACGAGTACAGTTGAGGAAAATTACACTATGAATCTAGGGGACTAATTTATCTTGGCAGAAATGCAAAGCATTAACTAATGCTTCCTAGCATTTTCTGCTCTAACTCTCTTTTCTAATCCACAGACTTTTCCTTCCAGCATCAAATGTTAGGACTGTAATTCATCAGGTTAATAATAATAATAACAATGATAGTAATTACTGTTATTACAGTTGGTACTCTCAAAGCCTTGCAATGCGCCAGGCATCATGCTCAGTGGCTTGTCTAATTCTCACAAGAAATCTGTGAAATAGAGACTTGATACCCTTTTTGGATGAAGAAACAGAAACTTGGAGAAGTTTAATAACTTGCCCAAGGCCACACAACAATATGTGGATTTCGGTCACAGAATCTATTCTCAGGACATTCTGGCTTCCCTGCCCTCCACTTCCCTCTTCATTGGTAATTTTCCCAGCAAACATTTGTTCTATAACTGAACTGAGCCTGGAGAAGGTAACCTTTGTCCTCAGGGTCCCCTCAGTGAGGCAATGGCCCCGCAAGCACAGGGAGGTGGGAAGATGGAGAAGGAAGCACATGTCTTATTCTGAAGAGGTCATGGAAGGCTTCAGGGAGGAGGTGGTGTTCTGGTGGTTGCTACGGAGGAACAGGAGCTCCGCAGGTGGACCGGGAAGGGACAGATGTGCTGGTTTCTGGCAGAAGAGGCCCAGTGCTCACTGCCTTCCTCATCACTTCAGGCCTGGCCCTGGGACTCCTACTCCTCTTGCTGTCTTTCTGCTCTAGTCCGAGATTCTGTGGTCTCTTTGTTCAGAATGCCCACTGTGGACTGGCTCATTCTACCTTCTTTCTGACAGGTCCTCTTCATTTGCCATATTCCAGAACCACAAACCTGTGATCGGGCCAAAGCTCATTCTCAGACATGTTTATTTGGCCTATTCGGTACTTTTTAAGAGCACTGTTGGATTAGCTCGCTATATTTTAAAGTGGGGGCACTTGCATAAAAATCTGGATGTCTGACATCTCTTGAAAAGTGGGAAGATCTGGGGACCCAGGGCCCAAATCCTGCAGGGAAACAGTCTTTACCAGGCTACAGACATGCTTGCTTTCAGCTGCCAGCTCGGCCTGGCCACGTGGCTTCCCTGGGCCCTGGAGGTGCGTGGCCCTTCCTCTGAACTACATCGGTGATCTGTCTTCTTCTTTGTGTACCTTTTAAGCTTTTACCATGTACCTCTGGAACTTCTGCCTGATGAAAATGAATGGCCTTATATTGACACTGGTATTTTGTATAACACAAGACTTTGGATATTCCATGATTCTTTAATCCAGCACCTTTGATTGGGGGAGGGGAGGAAAGGGGATATTCTGTTGCATAATCACAGTCTTTTTGATTTCTTAGTAGACCATGTGCTCATAGATAGACAGAGAACTGTACCCCATGCATCTTGTTTTTTCACTAGAGCAGTTGGCAAATTGTTTTCTGCAAAGGGTCAGATAGTAAATATTTTAGAGGTTGGGGGGCCATAGTCTCTGTCACAATGACTCCACCTACCCTTGTCCCAGGAAAGCAGCGGACAGGGACACAAATGGGTGTGGCTGTGTACCAGTGAAGCCTCATTTATAAAACCAGGCGGCCTGGGGGATTTTCGCCTATGGTTTGCTGAGCCCTGGCCCAGACCAACCAACAAAATTTCCAGAAATATTTGATGCATATTAAATAAATATACATAGCACATATTGAAGATGGCAATGCATTTTGAGGAACTTATCACAGTTGCTCTATGACTTCACATTAATGTATGTGGTTTCCAAACAACTGAAGAATTTGGGAAGATTTAGCAAATTTCCCTGACTGCTTGGCTGGAAAAAAAATTTGTATTATAAATGACCCTTTTTCTAATTTTGTATCTTTCAGCTCTGCAGGGTTTGGGCTTTCCAAAATCAAGGTCTTAATGATGAATTGCCTTTTTGTTCTAATCGATGGCATCTGGAAAGATCCCATGTAATCCTAAGTAGGTAAGAAAGAGACAGACCATCATGATCACTAGCCTGGACATTGACTGAAAAATTATTTCCCTAACATCCACATAGGTACATTTCGAAACTGAAGACTGCTTTCTAAAGCTCCACAGGAGTCAAGACAAATCAGGGACTTGCTATCGCTTGAGCACAAATCTTACCGAACAGAGTCCTGATAATCCTTGACGGTTGAGAATTCCCCCGATGAGAAAACAGGATGTTTCAGAATCCTTTCTATTTCAGACATGTTCTCTCTGAGGGCTTTGAAGTCGGCCTCACAGACCCGCACGGGCTCTCTTTTATCTTGCATGTTAGCGGCCAGCCTCATTAACCCTTGCACGGCTTTGGAGAGGGCAGAGACCGTGTGGTCCCAGGGATCAAAGCAGCCGTGACACCGCAGACAGGCAGGGAATTCCCGACCGTGACCCCGGGCACAGCGATCGCATCGAGGGCCGCTAACCCCCTCCCGGCAGTGGCACGTGCCCGTGTCCCGGTCACAGGTGGGCTCCTGGGCACCTTCCCTGTTGCAGTCACATGCTAAAATGGAAGACAGAGGGAGCAGAGAATGTCAGTCACTTGGCCTTTTGCTTCTGCTTAGCTCAAGATTAAAGCCCACTCCTCTCCTCCCAGAATGTCCCCAATGCCCCTTTTTAAGGTGAATGTTTAAAAACCAGCATAATTAGAGACACCTGGGCAGTGGCCATTACATACAGCACTCCTCTTTTCGTTCCACTAACACATTAGTTCATGGTTTCCGGATGGAAGATACCAGGTGTCGTCTTTACTGTGTGAGTGTTCACGTGTGGGCTCCTTTGTTGTTGGAGTGATTAACCTGGACCCAGTGGCGGACGACACACTAGCATCCGGGGCTGCTGCCCCTGTGGGTGACTCTAGGAATTCTCGTGACCACACTCTGTCTCAGGAAAACCCAGCCTGGGGGTGCTGACCCATGCCATTTTCCATTACATAAGCCCAGCCTCAAAAAAGGGGGGGGGGGAATCACTCCATCATGTTTATCCAGAGGAGTAGAAAACTTATGTCTACGTAAAAACCCACAGACAGATGCTTATGGCAGCTGTATTTATAATTGCCCAAACTTGGAAACAACCAAGATGTCCTGCAGTGGGTGAATGGGTAAAGAAACTGTGGTACAAGGGATGTTTTTCAGGGCTAAGAAGAAATGAGCTATCAAACCATGAAAAGACATGGAGGGACCTTAAGTGCCTGCCACCTAGTGAGCTAAATCGATCTGAAAAGGCTATGTACTGTAGGATTCCAACTACCAGACATTCTGGAAAAGGCAAGACTATGGAGACAATAGAAAGATGAGTGGTTGGCATGGGCTATGGGGAGAGAGGTGGTGAGGGAGGAACAGGTGGAGGATAGAAGGTTTTGAGGGCAGTGAAAATACTCCGTATGATACCATCATGGTGGGTACGTGTCCCTACACATTTGTCCAAACCCACAGAATGGAAACTACCAACAGTGAACCATAACGTGAACTATGGACTTTGGTGATTATGGTGCGTGTCAACGTAGGTCCATCAGTTGTAACAAACGAGCCACTCTCTTGGGGGTGTTGGTAATGGGGCTGGCTGTGCATGTGTGGGGCGTGGGGATATATGCGAAATCTCTGTACCTTCCTCTCAGTTTTGCTGTGAACCTAAAACCGCTCTAAAAAAATCAAGTCCTTTTAAAAAGGGAGAAAATTAAATCAATTTTGTCTTATCTTAAAAAAAAAAACAACAAACAGATGCTACATGTAATTCGGTGGAGTAGGTTTTTGATTAAGGCTGAGGACAGAGGACAGACAGAGCTATGGAAGTTACAGCAATTTCCAGAAGGTCAGGATATCATTAGCTTGTGTCCCTAGACTAACTGCAAGGAACGAGTGATTTAAAAATGCATTTTACAGCTCAGGCAAAAATGATTACAAATAAAAACCCATGAACACACTAGGCTCCTCAACTAGATCCCATCTGTCCAGCACATTCACTTCGGCACAGAGGTCTCAGCAGGAGCCCCTCCTGTGTCAAGTCACCAGCTTACTAACCACTTTTTTCCAGGAGGGTTAGAGGGGTCTATGGCCTGAGTTGGTCATTTGCAAAGTTTTCTCTATCAAGGCTGAAAGCATTTCAGAACACAAGATTATTGAATTTGCACAGACAAAAGATGCTCAGACAGATTTTCCAGGAGCCAATTTCCTCCCTGGATTTTAATGTCTCTGTTCCAGTTAGAAAACTAAGTGGGACGGGGGGAAACCACTGAGGATATGGATTTGAATGGGGCATGGAAATGAAGGCCATTTATCTTAGCCATAAATGCACATTTGGAAAGGAATAGAGAGGAGGAAAAAGTTACCATATGTGGCTACATAGACGTGACCGTGATAAGCACATCACATCTGATACTTCTTTAGATTGACTTCTTTTGGCAGCAGACTGCAGAGATTCACAAATCCCTCCTCCTAGAACTAACCCAGACTCTCAGTCTGCTGTCCAACATGGTAGCTACTTACCACCGGGGCCGCTGAAATGTAAATGAATTGAACGCATGGTTCTTTTCCTCGTCTGCACTAGCCACATTACAAGATCTCATCAGCTCCCAGGCCAGTGACCCCTTGCATCCCAATGGTGCCAACTGAACCATTTCCATCGCTACAGAAAGTCCTTTCAGACGGTGCTGCTCTAAGTCCAATAATCAGTGCTAAGACATGGGGCGAAATGCACTAGAACACGAACTCCATGAGAATGGGGGCCTTGCCTTATCTGCTCACGACCTAGCATACCCAGTAGGCACACTGGAATATCTTAAAATACTAAACAGTGAGTATCTGAAAGAGCCAGAGGTACAAGATCCAAGTTGAGGAAACTTCCCCTCTGCTGGCTTCCTATGAAACATGTCCCAGCCTGCACCTCCCTCTAGAAGCTGTTTTCGTCAACATGCTTCCAAATGGCAGAAAACAGGCCACAAGTCATGACCTCCAACGTCTGTTGCCTGACTTTGAGGAATTGCAATCTGGGCTTCAGCACATGTAATATAGCCAGAAGTTTGACACAAATCTTTTTATAAGGCTATAAAAAATATCGCTTTCAAAACAAAGATCACACATTGTGAATTTTCTATCAAATACAGGAACTTAAAACTCAGCTGGCTCACGCCCATGAGCATGCCCGTGGTTGGACCAGGCGGACGGTCCTTGTGTTTTTAGAGTTAGTAATACTTACGAATGCATCGCCCCAGTGGGTCACTGTAATAATTTTCCTTGCACTCGCTGCAGTGTTTCCCATCATAGCCTAATTTACACGGACACTGACCTGTAAGCTGGAAGAACAGTCGCAGGTGAGGAATTGACAAGCTTTATGACCTAAAACAAATAATGCATCATCTTAATGCAAAACCGCTCTCCCTCCAGTGGTTTAGAACATACAGCTGTGCAAAGGCAGGGGGGGATGATTCCCACAGCCAGCAGAAACCCTCGGCAAGACCAAGGCTCAGGAGATGATGTGTTTTGGCTTAGGGCCCCTGAATATACCGCCTGCTTCCAGCTGTTCAAGGCCAGGTGCCCTCCCTAAGCTGGGAGATATACACATATGTAAATGAAAACAAAACATAGCATGGGAAACGGGCCGCATTCTTTTCCTCTACAGTTATGGGAGTTCATGCATGACACAGAGAGGCCGAAGACCCGGACGAACATTCATCAACTGATTTGGCAAATAATGTTTCCATTATGGAATGTGTAATGGAATTTCTCCCAATTGGGCTAGCGTTTTGCTCAACAAAGCAACTTTTTTTTGCAATCAAAGATTAATCATTTAATGACTGTGTTTTGGGGGAGAGGGCTGATCTTTTGTGCACCCTCCCAACTGGATCCTTAACCAGCTTTTCTGAAAACTGGGGAGGTAGAAAATTCACAGGAGAAAATACAGAAGCAAAGCATTATTGTCACGGTCCTTGATTACACTTGACCGAATCTACTTACAGGACAGCTCCATTGGTAGTCTGATTTTTTAAAAATTTAATTTTTTTTTTTTAGTGTTCCAAGATTCATTGTTTATGCACCACACCCAGTGCTCCTTGCAATATGTGCTCTCCTCAGTACCCACCACCAGGCTCACCCATACCCCCAATCCACTCCCCTCCAAAAGCCTCAGTTTGTTTCTCAGTCTCTCATGCTTCATCTCCCTCTCCAATTCCCCCAATTCACTTTTCCTTTCCTTTTCCTAATGACCTCCATGTTATTCCTTATGCTCCACAAGTAAGTGAAACCATATGATAATTGACTCTCTCCACTTAACTTATTTCACTCAGCATAATCTCTTCCAGTCCCATCCATGTTGATACAAAAGTTGGGTATTCATCCTTTCTGATGGAGGCATAATATTCCATCGTATATATGGATCATATCTTCTTTATCCATTTGTCTGTTGATAGTATCTTGGCTCTTTCCACAGTTTGGCGATTGTGACCATTGCTGCCATGAACATTGGGATACATATAGCTCTTCTTTTCACCACATCTGTATCTTTGGGGTAAATACCCAGTAGTGCAATGGCAGGGTCATAGGGTAGTCTGATTTACAAAATGACTGGATCTACACAGCTTCTGCCCATCTTTGGCATTCCCATTGCTTCTGCTCGAATATGAGAAGTTGTGGCGAACAGACTGTCCCTGAGGCCTGGCAGACTGCTGGTTGTCCTTAACTGTTGGGCTCTCTTTTCTCCCATGGCTGCAGAGTCTGCTCCTTTGTAACTTGTTGCCATTGTTCTGAGCCCTGTTGCACAAAATGGTCAGCCTCCCTCTTCCCTCAGACAGTCCTCTCCCAACTAGAGATGACCATTCTCAATTTACATTTGCTTCTTTTCTTCGGGCTGATCACCCCTAATTCCTTCAAGACTTCACTCCAGAATAGCATGGTTCTACGCACTGTCCTGATTCGCTTCCTTTGGACACATACTTGTTTGTCACTAGAATGTTTAAAAGGTGTTACTCAGGAGTAACAACGATGCCCCTACGTCTGTCCAATCAGTACAGAGGACTGTGGGACAGTGACCGGCCTGCCCCCAGGTGTGGCATTCCCACTAGTCCAGCCAAATGGACACTGTGTCTTTGGCAGCCTGGCTGCCACAGTTGGCTTGCTGAAGTGAAAATCCTCAGATGTTTTTCACATGAACTGGTGTCAGTTTCTTACTCCTACTCTGTATCGATGCGATGGATTTAAAAAACCCAGTTGCAAAACTTTTACTTTTATCCTGGTACCATTTCACATTCTTCTTTCCAGCCAACAGGACAGGCTGTGAGGATATTTTGTCTCATGTTCTGTCTTTATCTCAGGAGCTTACAACTTTGCCATAGCTGCAAATTTGATAATATTTGGGAGGCATGTTTCTCTACCTTCATCTCAACTGTTGATGAAAATATTGGATGGCACATTTGGATCTCTCTCTGTAATAATGCACCAGGGATGACCTGCTGGCTGACATAGAGACCTTTGTTTAAACAGCTGGGAATCTAAATATCCACCTGTCTCTTTTATACTCCAATAAAAGTGTTCCCTGATTTTAAAGAACAATCTTCCCCAAGGAATCCCCAGACAACCCCAGAGACCCTTGTCATCAGGGGGCCCTCTGGTTAAGCCAATGCCACTTGACTGTTAGCTTCATAGGCTTCCCTTAGACTCCATAAGTGGACTGTGGTCTTTGTTGAGTCCTGCTACAAATATGCTTCCTAAAAGGTCTATAGGGCACTTGGGTGACTCAGTTGGGTAAGTATCCAACTCTTGATCTCAGCTCAGGTTTTGATCTCAAGGTCATGAATTTAAGCCCTGTGTTTGGCTCCATACTGAGTGTGGAGCCAAAGAAGAAGAAGAAGGAGGAGGAGGAGGAGGAGGAGGAGGAGGAGGAGGAGAAGAAGGAGGAGGAGGAGGAGGAGAGGGAGAGGGAGGAGGGAGAGGGAGAGGGAGAGGGAGAGGGAGAGGGAGAGGGAGAAGAAGAAGGGGAGGAGGAGGAGGAGGAGGAGGAGGAGGAGAAGCAGCAGCAGCAGCAGCAGAAGAAGAAGCAGCAGCAGCAGAAGCAGTAGCAGCAAAAGGATCTAAGAAACATGCCTGGCAGTGATGTCATGTTCATTGGGAGTTCCTCTTGAATTAGGAAGCCAAGCAGTCATATGGAGATGAACCATTTTGTTCCCTGGTCAGTGGTAGCAGGTGTGAGGAGTAGGGGGGAATATGAGACAGGTATGGTCATCTAATGCCATTCTTCAGTAAAAGGAACCAGGTCTCCTTAAAGAAATGGCTAATTCAAGGAACCTGGGTGGTTCATTTAGTCAGTTAAGTGTCCACCTCTAGATTTCGGCTCAGGTCATGATCTCGGGGTCCTGGGATCAAGCCCTGCATCAGATTCTGCACTGGGCATGGAGTTTGCTTAAGATTCTCTCTCCTTCTGCCCTTCCTCCCACTTCTCTCTCTCAAAATAAAAAAAAAAAAAGAAGAAGGAAAGAAATGGCTTTTCCTAGGATAGGGGCAGGAAATACAGAAGATAAGCTTAGAGTATCTTGTCATGCAGAAAGATACCCTTCAACAGACAAATGAATAAAGAAGGTATGGTCCATATATACAATAGAATATTATGCCTCCATCAGAAAGCATGGATACCCAATTTTCCATCAACATGGACGGGACTGGAAGAGATTATGTTGAGTGAAATAAGTCAAGCTGAGAGAGTCAATTATCATATGGTTTCACTTACATGTGGAGCATAAGGAAAAACATGGAGGACATTGGGAGAAGGAAAGGAATGGTGAATTGGGGGAAGTCTGAGGGGGAGATGAAACATGAGAGACTGTGGACTCTGAGAAACAAACTGAAGGTTTTGGAGGGGAGGGGAGTGGGGGGTTGGATGAGCCTGGTGGTGGGTATTGAGGAGGGTATGTATTGCACGGAGCACTGGGTGTGGTTCATAAACAATGAATCATGGAACACTGAAAAAATAAAATTAAATTAAAAAAAAAAAACAAAACCCAACAATAATGAGGTATGTCAAAGGGACTTAGAAACCCACTGAAATCACTCCCAATGACCAAAGCTGGAATAACATGAACAGCAAAATAAAGTAGTATCGGATTGTAATTTGACATATAATACAAATACCCATGACTACATATAGATATTAAAAAATGATTAATAAATGAAGACTAGGGGGACAAAAGATACATCTCCAGTGCAGAAGATTTCCAAATAATTTATGGAGCTACTCTGCCCTCAAGGAAGGAGTGTGAAACCCCCCACTCCTCAAGTATGGATTGTGCATAGTGACATTCTTCCAAGGAGCACAGTATGGAAAGAAGGAAAAAAAGTAACTTTCAGAACAGAACCATGACAAACACTATCTCAGCCCAGTGATTGGGATTCATGTCAACAGTGATAAGTCGTGTGTATAATGTGTAGCCTTAATAGGATGTTATGAGAACAGCACTTTCTCTCTGTGGGCTTCTTCCTCAAACCATAATCCAAGTCCAACCAGGAGAAAACATCAGATAAATTTGAATAGAGGGACATTTTCCAAAATCTTCCTCAAGATTGCAAAGGTCGTCAAAAATAAGGGAAGTCTGAGAAATGTTACAATGAAGAAGAATCTGAAGAGATTGTAACGGGGTGTCCTGGATGGGGATTTGGAATAGAAACTGACAATAGGTGACCAGCTAAGGAAATCTGAATAAATTATGGACATTAGTTAATGATATTGTATCAATATTGGCTCATTAATTGTGACAAATCTATCGTCCTCATGTAAGGTGTTGAGAGCACAGGAAGGTGGGTGTGGGTCCATCTTCTCTGTCTTATCTTTATAACTTTTCTGGAAATCTATTCTAAAATAAAACATTTATTAGGAAAAAAGGACATAGTGAGTGAGTGAGTGTGTGTGTGTGTGTGTGTGTGTGTGTGTGTGTGTATTGGAGCAGGAGTGTTGAAGAGAAAGAAAAAGAAAAAAAAAGAGAAAGGAAAACACGTTCTGTATATGAGAACTACCTTCAAAAGTTGACTTGCATAAGATTTGACCTTTGCATCAGCTGAACAGTGGAGCTGAAATTGGAGGTGAGCCACGCTTCTCATTATTATTAGTAGTTGGGAAAAGTCCAGCTTCTTAACTTAGCATTTTGATTCCAATTAAACCCTGGTCCCTGTAGTGTGGATGGACTCTAAAATTTCTTGTCATTGTTTTACCCTTCCCTCCAATCTCTATTAACATGGAAAGTGTTTCAAAGAATATATTTATTAAACTGAAGACCTTGATCATGACATGAATGAATAGTTTTTTCCATATAGATGTTATATTTGTTTCAAAAATTCCATGCTTGTTATTTTATTGACTAAAAATCGCATGTGCAGTTAGGTAGCATTAAATGTACGCTACACAATGCAGATTTGCTCCTAGTCCACTACCCTGCATTCTTTGGAAACAGCTGAGGCTGCTCTGGTATGTGAAGAGGACATCTTGTTTTACCCGTATGTAAAGTGATTAGTGAGCTGTAGGGAATGACAGATCAATTTCTGAAAATGGAACAGTGGTTTCTGCAGGCACACATTGATTTTCATTCTGATCATCAATTCTGATTAATAATCGATTTCTCAGGGGCTTCCCTGTGATCATACATACAGGAGAGGGAAAGAGAAGTTGTCTGTGTCTTGCTGTGCGTGAATTGTGACTCCCCCAGTCACAGACAGGCTTGGAGAAAACCAAAGGAGGCCAAACTTGACCTTGAGACCCGCATTCTCTTTTTTAGTGCTTTTCACTCCTTATAAATGCAAACTCTATCCCCCATGAGGACAATCTTGTCCAAAACACTAATTAACAACAGTGCATAAAGAAGATATTATTTACAAATTTGGAAACCACGTGTCCCCCTCCCTTCCCACTCTAGCGCCCTGGTAAGTTCGAAGCATCTTGCCTGGTCGCAGTGACCACCGTGAGAGGTCTGGGGGTCACAGTCGCAGGGCTGGCACCCTCTGCCGGGGACCAGATTCCAGTATCCGTCGGCACAACGGTCGCAGGCCCGGCCCATGACGTTGGGCAGACAAGGACACTTGCCGGTGTCAGGGTCACAGAGGCAAGCTCCCTGACCAGGGGGACACTCAGCGGGAGTCACCCCGGATGGATGGCAGGAGCACCCTGGGAAAACAGAGCCATTGCTGAGGGTAAATTCAGGGACGACCCTGGCATTTGACAAACCATACAGACATTGTATGTATCATTTCTCCAAAGGGCTCACGGAGGAGACACCTTAGGATATTCCAGATTTATCAAAGAATCTAAGTAGGCTGAACCCAATCAACACTTTCTGATCGCCCCGCATAGCGATTTCATGTGGTTCTGCCGACTATGTTCCAAGAGCTCACAATTAGGATGACCGAAAACCTTGCTTTTTCTGCCTGCCATTCATGATCTGAAAACGATCTGAAAACTATGTTGACTTGAGTCAACTGAAATAGTTAATATCTCCTAAAAATGAGCAGTTTACTCCGCCTTTTTTTTTTTTTAAGATCATAGACTCAGCCCCTTGCCCTCTTCTACATCAGTGGTTCCCCAGTTGGCACATTAAAGACACTGGATGAACTGGTCCCAGTGCAGATTCTTGGAAATTCCACTCAGTGGGTTGGAGGTATAGTCTAGGAATCGGTCTGTAAATACCCCAGCCCTGTCCCCAGGTGATCCCCAGGCACATTTCCACCCCTCACCTCCTCCCCCCACCCCCCCGCCCCGGGGAGCTGGGTAGACTTACTCTTGCAGGTCTGATTGACAGCCGATCCAAAGTGACCCGGTTTGCAGAACTGGCAGTGGGGCCCCTGGGTGTTGTGCAAACACTTGAGGCACTCCCCTGTCAGCCGGCTGCAGGACTCGGGGTCCGTCACGTCAGTGTTGTTGTTGCATGCACACGGCTGACAAGGTGCTCCCGAAATTCTGGGATTCCTGTAGAAACCCGCAGAGCATTCTCCACACTGCTTACCTGAAAGGAAGGGAGAGGAAACGAGAATGACATGAGAAACGTGTGTGTCTCTGTCTGTGTGCGTGTGGGTATGGGGGGAATGGGTGTTGGGGGAGCAGGGATGGGAACAGGTACAGAGAATAATTATGCGCTTCAAGGGATAATGAGATTGGGGATGTAGAAGGAAAAATGTTCTGAATTAAAACATTCATTTAAATTTATTATCCAGTCAGAGAATACAATGTTTATTTAGAACTAAAAAGTCCTTGGTGAGGAAGGCATTCTAGTCTTTCTTTAACAAACTAGAGTATTAGGCAGAGGGTTCCTGGACCTTTCTGTAACAGGGGTCATCCAAGTGTGCCTCAGGACCCAACACCGATCTCAGCTCGTGTTCTCTCTGGGGTACCCCCACCCCCATTGGTTCTGGGGTGAACCAGCAGCACTCTGAGATGGGGGTCTAGCAGAACAGATGGTGACTGGTTTTCTTGATGTGTGCACCCTGGAGGGTGTTTTTGTCAAGCACTTTGCTCCTTTACCTGCTACCCTTCCAGCCATGGGGACTGTGGTCAGGCGTCCAAACTGTGGGTCTATCCCCCACATTTTGGTTCATTCTATTTAGGAATGCTCTCTCCAGCCAGTCCTGGTCTCAGTTCTTAAACGCTGACCAATCAAGCCAGAGTGGAGATGGATAAGAAACTATAGGGGAAGAGGTCAGAATGAAGTAGAGAGAGACATAGGTAGCAAAAAAGAAAAAAACTAGCCACGTCATCTATTACCATGAGGATAACTATTGCTGGAGAAAATAGCAGCACCATATTTTCAAACTATGATTAGATCAAATAGATTTCATGTTTTTTCCTTGTTTGCCTTATAAGTTTACAGTCATGCTTAAACTCTTCAAAATAAAAATTTTGGTAGAGCAACAGACACAAATACTGAATTGACTTATATGGTGTCTGTGAGGCCCAAATCAGTGCTTCAAGACATCTGAAAAAAATAAATTATATTCATGAAATATCAGTCAAATTGGTTGGGATTAAATAATGTATTTGATTCAAAATTTTTTATGTTTTAATTGCTTACGTTATATGTTATATGAGACATATATATTACTTAATCACCTATGTATCTTACTTAACATGTGATGGTTTTATTTTAAATAAATCTATTTGATTTGAACTCATTTGGTCAGTTAGTTTTCCAGAATGTTATTTAAAAAAAAGTTATAATTTGGAGCAATTAGCTTTTCATGGTCGTTTGTTTCTGAATCATTCAAATCCTTTGTTCAGTAAAGCAGCAAGATACCAGATTGTGTCTTCTTACCAGTAACTTACATATTCAGGACCACTCAGTTGTTCAAAGCAGATAAATTGTGAACATGGGATCATTTTTTAGATAGCATTGTGGGATAGAAGTAAAAAGGCATCATGAACTTGATTGTGTACCTGTATAACCTTGAAGACAATTGCAGATCACATCTGAGCTCCAAGGATGCTGATAACAGGAATGGGCAAAGTATTGGGTACTCGAGGGAACATCTGGACATTGGCAAGGACGACAAGACTGTCCTGAAGGAGGATTCCCATAGTAGCCATCAATGCATCTGGCAAGACAATTGCTTTTTACCCAACAGTCCCAGGAAAAACTCACATTAGCCAGTGTGGATTTGTTAACGCAACTCTCAAAACTCTGTATTTTAGAAGACGCTCGCTTGCTCCGTGAAGGGATTTTTTGCTTTACGTTGAAATTCCCAAGGTGGATAGTAATTAAACTAGTAACAGTGAATTTACATGTTATATTTCAGGGACATAAAAAGCAAGGTGCCAGGCCAATGTTTGTTTTTTAAACTTAATCAGACATGGTCTGGCTCATCACAAGATCTTGAAGGACACCGGGAATGACACTCTATCCCTCCCGCCCCCCACAGCAATCATTCTACACTTAAATACCATTGAGTCTCTACCTAGTGGTCCTTCAGAGGGTGTTGTGACATCAGAACAAAAGAAACAAAATTAAAGTGCATGTGAATTCCATACCTTTCACAGTTTCTTCCAGTTGTAAACCCCCTACAATTGAAGCATGAGCCTGTTTCGGGATCACAAAGTTCGGCGAACCCATTACAAAGACAAGGACGACAGCTGGGGAATCCAAAATAGCCTTCCAGGCACTGATCACAACGGCGGCCGGCCACCTCCCCCTGGCAGGAGCACTGTCCCGTTACTTGGTCACATATAGGGCCCTTTGAGCCTTGAGGGTGACAGTGACATGCTAGACAAAGAAAGAGGATATGTTGAGGTGGGGGGACAAGTGGTGTGCCGGCGGAATGAGTGAAGGTCCTGATTCTATAACCCTGAACTCACTGTCGCATCCCCATCAGGCACATAAAGTGAGTCTGAGAGCCTGGCCTGCACCGAGTACCAGGTCAGTGTTGGTCAGACAATTTCCTGAGTCACCCAATAAACAGTTCGATGTGAGCCACTGGGGCTGATAAGGGTTGTTTATACACAGGATGTGAACAAGTAGCATGTTCTTGATGACTCGAACTTCCATTCATCAAATCAAACTTCAAGATTCTAAAAAATATAAAAACCCTTCTCAAGGTGGTTGGATTTTTCTTTTTCCTAGGGGAGATCATAGAGGCTCAATCCTTTTCTAGAGAATTGTTGAATCCTTGGAGCCAATCTTCCCTACACAAAGACAGGAGGCGGAAGACATGCTTGCTCCTTTGTGTTTACCCCTTTGTGCATTTCAAGCACTTCTTTTTTTTTTTTTTTAAAGAAAGGTAAACAACATGGACCTAAGCCCTGTCTGCTGGGTAGACAATGACCAGGAAGGTATGCCCTGTCTCCGAGTCATGACTACAAAGATGTATTGTTCCTTTACCTGAAAGAATTAACTTATCTGGAGATAACCGCCAAGACAGGTTTCTGTGGAGAACAGCATTTTCACAACGGTTTACAGCATAAACAGAGAACTGTATCCCCTCAACATAGGAGCCATGAGACTGGACAACCACCACGTATGGACAAAGACCCATCTAAGCGCTTACTAATGGGTGGCTTCTAAAATCAGTTCCGTAGTTGTTTGCGACTCCAGCATCAGAGAGGGTTGATATCCAGGTGGCAGAGCCGTCCCCATCCTTGACTTTTCCACCTCATTGTTCTTTTGACCTGGCCAGCCATGGGGCTTCTGTGCCAGATCATAAAGCTGGGCTGGCACAGCCAACATCTTTCCTGGTGTTCGCACAACCTCCCTGGACCGCCATCTTTCTGATACAGACTGCGTGCTCCCAGAAGTATGGTCCGTGCTTTTACCATCACTCATGATGCCTTCACAAATTTGTGTGTCCTCCTTGCATAGGGGCCGTGCTAATCTCTGTATCATTCCAATATTAGGATATGTGCCGTCGAAGTGAGCACCATCACTCCTGATTACTAATGGAGCTCTGCATCCAGTTGGTGCCCTCAGAAAGGATGAATGGAATATGATGGGAAAATTCTCCTGTACTTTTTATCTACATAGACAGACAGCCTGAGTCATGTCGCCAATTCCCCAGTTCCCTCCTCTTTGGGAGTCCTATACTGATTTTCCTGCCTTCGAAACTCTAAGATTGTGACCATGCATGTCTTCCCCGTCTGTTTTTTGCTACGTACGGTGACAGCCATGATGTCCTAAGCTGTAGCTTCCTGGTGAGCACCTGTCACAGCAGCGCCCGGCCACATGAGGCTTGCACTGGCACTGGCCCCCAAGTCGGCTGCAGTTGGGCCCCAGCGAGCCCTGGGGGTGACACTTGCAGGCTGTGGGGAGCCAAAGAGGACAGTTAGAGGTGAAGGAGGCGACAGAGAAGCACCTGGTCCTGTCAGGAGCTTTAGTTCACTTCTCTTTCATTTGGTACTCATCCTCTCATCCTTGACGCCTTCATCTGTGAAATGGGAAGAATATAGGATCCACCCTCAGGGGATTATGAGGATTAAAGACAATAATGCCTGTGAAGTACTTAGAACTGTGTGGCAGGTAGTAAGTGCTCAATAAACATGACTTAATACACACACCTTAATAAAAGTCACTTAACAGGTTAATGAAAGGCTTAAAAGAAATTGTTTTAATAATTAACTGTTCCAATACAGTTACTATTACTGATATTATTCCTTCAATTCCTGATGATCTAAGTTGGTGCTGGAATATCCGTTTGATTTCCTTTATTGCATATCTTTCAGGGGGTTGTGGGCACCCTGAAGTGTAATGGGAAAAGCACTTGCCCAGAACTCAGGAACCCCGGGCTCTCACTGTGGGGAGTTTTTATAAAACATCACCCCCCAGGGAATATATGACAAAGTTTGAAGAAATTTTTGAATGTTGTGACTGGAGTGAAGGTGCTACTGGTCTTGGGTGGACAGAGGGTAAAGCACAGAATAACCCCCCATGAGAACCCCACAATAACAAAGCTTTCTTCAGCCCTAGATTTCAGAAATGCTAAGGGTGAGAAGCACTACTGTATGGCTTAGTGAAATGGGCAAGTCATGTAATATGTTTGGACCCCAAGAGTATTGATCACTGAATGGGGATGAAAGACATTGTTTAGAGTTCATTCCAACCCTAAAAGTCCAGGATTCCAAGTGTTTTAGGACCATTGTTTCAGTATCCTAAAACATTGTTTTGGAAAACATTGTTTTCCAAGTATTTTAGGACCATTGTTTTAGCAGCCCAATGCTACAAGGCTCCTTGTTTATACACTTACTGTACTGTGCATTGGGATTCCAACACATCAGCAGACTCTGTTGTATATCTAATCATTGGGAAATTGGCATTGACATTGATTGTTTGGAGGAGATGCTAAAATAAATTAAATCGATTCAGTCACATTCTAAAAGCTATGCATCAGTAGAGCCCATTGGGCCACCACTCACCTACTGCCCCATCGTGTAGCCTGGCGGACATGCTGACTATCAGCCTTTCACACACACCGGGGAGCACCTGGGGTCCCGTCTTCAAGGCAATTTCAACACAGGTATGCAGCTGATATTCATCTAAATCCTGCTTGCTGCAGAAATTCTCCAATGAATTGATTTGGGGAATCAGACTAAGCTTTTGAAACAACACAGAAAGAAGACTGAGGTTCATAACTGTCTCCCATTCAAGATTCTAGTTGTATAAACAATTAGATCTATGAGAAAATGCTTACAACTGAAGATTTTAAGATTTTCCTTATGTTTAAGAAATCTTTAAATACTTACATTTATTGACTTGGAACAAAGAAAATAAGATTTTTTTTAACCATCCTTATTATATTTTTAGCTTGCTCATAAATTTGTTTTAGAGTTCAAAGACTTTCAACTAGGCTATTTGTGATAAATTCAGAAATTATGGCTTAGTGCATTCCATAGTATTACTGTGAAACTCTAATTCCACAAAACTCTCCTTTTAAACATTTTGTCCTTTTCGATTACATATGAACAGTAGTGTCCTACATCAAACTATCTGCCTCTTGGAGAGTCATAGTGTAGATTAACATGCTAAAGCTCTGAGAAGTCCTGCAAGAAAGATACTTTTAAACTCAGTGCCTCCATGCTTATTTAACTACTTGATCCTATATTCAAGTGGCACTTACTGACATCCCACAAACTCGGTATCTCACAGATGCATTTTGTGAATTGCTGGCTTAAAGCACACAACTATTAGAGGGATAAATGCATTGTTCAAAGCTTATTCTCAAAGAGGAATCATCTATAGTTTGATGTGAAGATAAGCTACGCAGTTACATTTCTTGAGAAGATTTTCTGAACATTATAACCTATGACCACTTTAAATGTTTTTCAGTGGCATGGCTGATGCAGTGGAGAATATGCTGATATAAGAGAATCAATCACACCAAGTTGATCAGCACTGAAATTAAGATTTAATTCAGCAGGTCAAGTTAAAACAGCAAACCAGATAAATCTCCCCTGACCTCTTGCTTTGTCCATACTGAACCTCATTCCCATAGTCCTTTGCTTCAGCCCCCTTTCAACCCATCCCCACACCCATCCACACCCCCAGTCCTTCTCTCTTTGCCCTATGACACACCAGTGGTGGAATCTCAACCCAACCCTAGATGCCCATTTCACAGTGTCCCCACTCCTCAAACCTTTATCCTCATTCTCTCTGCACTTCCCGATGGGCCACTTCCTCTTTTGGCTTCACGGAGGAAATAGAGCTTCCCACTTTCCACCTTGCAAACTCCTGGCTCACAGGAGTGAGCTGTCCATGGCTCAGCACTCACAAAGAAGTGTCCCAGTGGAAGAGATGTCCACCACCATCCCCTCTGCCCTCGGGAAACTTTTCTGTGGATTATGCTCTCTTTCTTTAATCTCTTCAACTGGCATTTAAATGTGCTGAAATCTCTCTCGTCTGTAAAATCACCTCCTTGATCTCATATTTTCCTCCTGCCATCACCCCCGTCTCTGCCTTTTGACTCCTTGATAGCCAAATCTCTTAAAAATTTGTTTCCTTGCCACCCTCACTGCCTCCTTCCTCATTTACTCTTCACGCCAATGCCACACCTCTCTTTCCACTCATCCCTCAATGTTGAGTTCCTCGGGGTTCTCCCATCAGCTCCCTCCTTACCTCACACCCCCATCCTAGGTGACCCTGACAATGCTGTTCCTTTGGTTACCATTGATATAGATTGCTAACATCTCGATCGAGGTCTCC
Source organism: Procyon lotor (assembly GCA_028646535.1). NCBI lineage: Eukaryota > Metazoa > Chordata > Mammalia > Carnivora > Procyonidae > Procyon > Procyon lotor. The sequence continues at coordinate 76,993,087 of CM053614.1, forward strand.
TGCCCACATCTCAATTACAGGCACCAGGTCTGCTCAGACAAGCTTACTGGTCACCCCACAGCACTGAAAACCAACACGCCTGCCACCTGCTTTCCTTTCTGTGCCTGTTGACAGGAAATAGTGCCAGGATCTGCCAAGCCACTCAGTGTGGAAAATTGAAGAAGGTCATCTTTGATACTTACCTTTTCGTCATCAACACTGCCTGCCCACCTCACCTCCCCCAAACATCAAGTCAATCACCAGCCTGGTCCACCTGAACTCTTAAATGTGTCTAGGATGCATTTATGTCTCTTCGTCCCCCTGCCACTGCTCTAACTGAAGCCATCTAGGATGTCCCATATTCCATTCTTGTTCCCCTTCCCCCATCAATTTTCTACCCTGTAGTTGCAGTGATTCCTTAAAAGGCAGTTTGTTCAGACAACCCCTCCTTCAATCCTTCAGTGGCTTCTTTCTCTTACCCCCTGCCCCCCAACCTCCTGGCTCTGTGGTTTTCAATATGGAAGGGGCTTTCCCCTAAGGGGCATTTTGGAAATTCCAAGGGGTAGTTTTGGTTGTCATGGCCATTGGATGAGGTGTGTTAATAGCTTTTAGTGGGTGAGGGTCAGAAATCCCAGACATTTTGACACAAAGGAAAATCAGCCCCTGTCTCCTATAGCTTTTGAATGTTCCACCGAACATCCATGAAGGAGAAATCTTTGCTTATAATTAGAGTTGAAACCCTTAGTCTGTTTTAAAAACATGTTTGCAACACACCTGCTTTCCTGGCTGTCTCACACTGAGTGATTCTACACCTATGAGCCTGTCCCTGTCTCATGTGTCTGTGGTATATTTCCGCCAGTGCACAAACATATTGAAGTACATAATGTTTCTCTATAAATTACTTTCCTTTTACGACTCTTTGTATTTGCACATTATGCTGACATGCTTTGGAAGGTATGTGTGCAGGTTGGCTATAATGCTTGTGAATTGCATTTTAAATCGGCAAAGGATGTTGCAAAATATTTGCAATTAAAAGAGGTGGTTGGGCCAGGGATGCTGAGGATCACTGCTCGAGGCATCCTGAGCTTTTCTGTCCAGTGACCTGTCATGGCTTCCAGTAGTTCTCAGACCATGTTGTGATTTCCTGTGTCCCGGCATGTGCTTTTCTTGTTCACACCTGTACCTACCACAGTGTCTAATTCACAGTAGCTACTTCATAAATATTTGCTCAATAAAGAAGCATATATACCTGTCTAGTGTGGTCTCTTTAAGTTGATACTAAAATGACTGCATTCTACAAACACACACCGAGTGAAGAGAGAGGCAGAAGGAAGCCGGACAAGCCAAAGCTGAGGATGAGGGCAGCCAACCAGGGGTTCATTGTCTAGTTCCTGGTCTGAGGCAGTTTCAACGAGGACAGTCCTTGGCACCAAGCAGATGGGCCAGATTGATAAGAGTCCCTGTCAAGCTATAGGATTTTGTAATGAAACTTCTAAAGACTTTGCTTACCAAGTGTAGTCCATCCCATGGTTTAAAAGAATGGCATCCTAGTCTTAGATATAAATGTCAATCTGGCTGCAGGAGAAGAAGGAACTTTGAAAGGACCAGCGCTCAGGCAGCCAAGCATCTTCCCAGAGCAGCAAAATTGGTGGGGTGGAAATAACTGTATTAGTCTAGAATCAGAAAATGTGCATTGGCTTTCTCCTACTGGACATCCGGGGTCAGGGACTCTAAGAGACACTGTAGGTGCCCTGCTCAGATCTTCCCGTTTGCCAGCTGCTATGGCATTGGCTGCTAAAGGCTCGCAGCTGTCCCCCTTTTTCCAGGGACTCAGCCAACTAGCCAACTTTTCCAGAAGTGAATGCATTACTGGGGGTTTGGGGGGTGGATGACTTGGGCGCACACAAGGCCTGCCACTTTGCCTCTAGGGGCAGCTGGCTCCATGGTACAATTATATTCCCAAGCTCCCTGTGGGATCAGCTACACTTCAGAGCAAATCACATCCTCACTCTCTTCCTTCCCCTGTCCCCTGCGCCTCTTCTCCCACAAACATACCCTCAATAAATCAGGTAGACCCAAGTCCATGTCTCAGTTTCAGCTTCTGGGGAATCTGACCCAAAAGAGGAATCTAGCCTTTCTTCTGAAGTTCTGACATTTTGCCAAGATCAGACTGTTCTCTTCATTTTCATTTGGGTTACATGGTTTTTGTAGCTCCATGTAAGCTTGAAAACTGATCAAATGGAAGTATTTCAAATTACCCATTTGTATTATGTATCTATCAGATATCACTGCAATGATTTTATTTACACGTCCGTCTTCTGTATCAGGCTGAGAATTATTTGAGGGAGGGGACCACAGCTTACACCCCAGGAACCAGCACAGTATCAGCCCATGTGGGCTCCGTGACTGGGTGGTAAATGGATAATTCCCATGGATGCATGAAACACAGCAAGTCATAAACTTGGAAATTTACAGAATTAGAAATATTCAGGATATGGATTTAAGATGAGGAGTCTCTTGGTTCTTATAAATTTGAGTTTCATGACTATCATTATAATAATAAAATCTCTTTATAATGTATGAATTCCTTCATTTCATCCTTTCCCTTTCTCTACTCTGCTTGGGTTCCCAACTTTTAGTTTTTTCCCCTAAATTAAATCTGTTGGATTTGATTTTCTTTCTTTGTAACTCATGTGTTAGTCAGAGAATGCAGTTCTGTTTAAACTTCCTGGGCAGAGAATAGGCCTTCCATGGGTAGGGAAATCACGGTAGTTTAAACTCACATTCAAGAGTTTGTTTCTACTTTCTACCTTAACAAGGTAGAACCTCACACAATATCAGATGGCCCTCCAGGAGCAGGGTTTAGACCATCTTTGGCTAAGGTTGCCAGATAAAATACAAGTCACACAGTTGAATTGAATTTCAGGGAAGCAATGAATAATTTTTTAGTATGTCTCTAACAGTATTTGAAGGCAATATTTTGGACATATTTATACAATATTCAAATCTAACTCGCTGCCCTGTTTCTCCTCCCTCCCTCCCTCCCCCTTCTTCCTTCACTTTCTCCCCCCTCCTTCCCTGCTCCCTCCTTCCTTCCCTCCCTTTCTCTCTCTATTCCTTCATCCCTCCCTCCCTCCCTCCGCTCCCTTCCTCCCTTCCTTCCTTCCTTCTCCTCTATTTTCTAAATCTTGCGATTCTATCTCTGATAAAATAATCTTATAAATGGCTTTTTTCCTTAGATGTTACAATACC
>CM053614.1:77006708-77098299 GCA_028646535.1 Procyon lotor
CCCCCGGTAATGCACATGCACCTGAATGTCTACTATCATGTCTGTTTCTGAGGAACCCAACCCAAGACAGCGACTCAGCCCCCATATCTGAGTGTATAGAAAATGGAAACAAAATTTTCACACAAAAATATGCCCTTGTTTTGTATTCTTCTGTTGCACCAAGCTGGCCCAGCCAATTGATTTCATAACCCGCTTACTAATAGATAGAACCTCCAGTTTGAAAATTACCGGTCTGTGGGACCCCAGAGATGGAAACAATGAACTGTGTCCAGATGGCGGGACACAACAGGGAATGTCAGAGGAAGATAAATCTGCATTGGGTCTTCAGGGATGAGGAGAAGTTTTGCAAATCAATCATACAGAGGTGGTCATTTCAGGGGAGGGGAGGAGCCGCTCTTTCCCACTCTTCTCTTTCAGATGGACTCAGAATGAGAAGCCCAGAGAGTCAGAGGAGGTTCCATGGGCATGTGGTATGGGAATAGAAACAAGAGAAAGAGCGAGGCCGTCATACCGGTGTGCATGGACCCAGGAGGAAGAATCCTAGCCAGGAAGCCTTCTCTGACTCCTCTCAGCTGGAGAGGGCTCCCTTTAATCCTGAGTCCCTATCATGTTATGTGCACCTCTTCTCCGATGCTCCCCACACCCTGCCACCATTAGCTGTTTGTGTATGTGGCTCATTTCCACAACAACAATCTCAAGGGCAGGCTTCATGTCTACATAGTTTTGTTATTGATCCAAGCATTTCATTCTCTCAAGAATGTCTGTTATCTGTAAGGAACTGACTCAGGTGCTAGGTTCATGAACAAGACAGCTAGCGGCTGATTTCATTTGTTTTCTAACATGTGCATTCATGCATAACACACATGGGAATGATTAGTAAGTAAAGATCCCAGTGTATGAACGAACAAATGAATGAATGGGTCTCAAGCACCCCAACTTTGGCTAATACAGTTGGGTAGCTACCAGGGCCTCAGGTCTCCTTGGGCCTTTTGAAGCCATTGGAGTTGGGGTCCTGTGGAGTGGGGGCACTCACCCCAGCACTAGCCAACTCCCATGACCTCAGATTCCAGGGCACAGCCATGCATCATCCCTAGGAATATCCATACGTCCTTTTCCCTCCAACGAGGGGGAGAACCATTCCTCAGCACTGTACCTTTCCTTACTAAAATGACAAGAAATTGTGAATTCACAATATCTGACTCTCCGATTCCAGAATCCAGCTTTCCAGAAACTTCTGTCTTGAAAGACATAAAGCTACTGAAGTTTGGCCCAGAGGCTCTAGTTACTTTGAGCTGATGTCCTCCTTTCGTCCATCCCTTCCTTGAGGATACTGGGAGCTTACATGGCCAGAGCACTTAGCAGGGAATCACATGGTTCTGAGCACAGTACTGGGTTGTTCGCTTACCGCAGGACAGACAACAGCCATGAAGAAACGGTTTACCTCACTCCGCTTGTCAGCACGTACACTCTGCTTCTGATTGCTCTTCAGTATTATATTGCCTTTGTCAACTATGAAATCGCCCCCTTGTTGCTGGAAATACACATCACATGTAGGCAAAGCTGTTGCTGATATCTTAACAAGAAAAGAAACAACAGTGTAAGCAACCGACAGAGGTTCCTGTTATACCACAGGGCAAGAGTTGCAGATTATCCAATAACCTAAAGGTAATCCAGATTCTCATTTCATAGCCGCAGGAAGGAGCTGTGAGGTAGTTTATACTTTTCAGTTCCTCTGCGAACATGAGAAATTTTCGGTAGTCTGATGAGCACATGTTGGGTTTTCTTTTTAAAGGATGCTGTCTGTGTCCTGGTGAAATTCGAGACTGGGGAAACATTTATTCTTATCTACTAGTTTTATGGTGTGAAAAAAAAAGCACAAATTTTATGTTTTAATGTGAAATCTCAAGAAGAAAGTTGTAGAAAATCCACAACAGGCATGGCGGCAAGACCCAGATTTATTAGCTCACTCTGGCCACTCCCTAGACCAATTCCTGGCAGTTCTCATAGTTGTGGGATTTGGCCTTTAGGGTTCCCATGAGAGGTTCAAGCAGCAGAGCCAAATCCCAGCAGCCAAACTGAAGCAGAGGAGTTGTGTTCATGCAGCTCCAGTTTCCTTAAAATCCTGGCCTCGCAGGCTTCTCTTTACTACCATGTCCTCAGTGGTGACCCAGTCAGAATCTCCAACAGCTCATTTCCAGATTGTCGCTGGACTCTGGACATGGTGTTTCCTTGGTTGATGTTTCGTTACTGGTGTTACAACCTTGATTTTTAATTTCACAGGTGCCCTGGTTGTTCATCATGAATGCGCAGCCCTACGGTCAGCTGTGCCTGCTTCTGGAACTCTCTTACTCTAGTGTTTACTATGCTGATTCTCAGTCACACACTCTGACCAGCTGCCTGACCTCTGTGATGAGGACCTTTGGACAGGCTACACTGGATTATGCCAATTTGTCCTCCTCTTTGTTTGTTTTTTCCTCAACAATTGAGTTCATTGTGTAACACAAAATTAGAGACTATTTTATTAATTTTATACAGAGAGTATATTATAGAATTAGCTTTTTACTATACTGTATTAAATTCTATACTATGTTAAATTCAATCAATATAAACTTTTTGTGACCACAGGTCATATAAGAAAACAGACCAGTGTTTCCCAAACTGCCTACAAATCACCTAATTATCTCTTAACATAGAAATGTAATTCAGTAGGTGTGGGGTGGGGCTTAAGATTCTCCAAGTGCAGTGAACTCACAGGTGATGCCAACCTTGTTGGTCTATAGACGACATTTTGAGTTGCAAGGATGTTGCCACAGGCTGAATGTTTGTGTCCCTGCAGAATCCATATATAGAAGCCTATTCTCCAAGCAATGGTATTTAAAGGGGGGACCTTTGCAAGGTGACTGGGTCATGAGGGCACATCCTCATGAAAAGGATTAGTACCCTTATGAAAGAAACCCCAGAGAGCTCCTTTGCACCTTCTGCCATGTAAAGACTCAGTAAGAAGATGGCAGTCAATGAACTAAGAAGTGGGCTCTTGACAGATGCGAATCTGCTGGATCTTTTATCTTGGACTTCCCAGCTTCTAGGACTGGGAGAAGTAAATTTATGTTGTTTATAAGCCACTCAGCCTGTGATGCTTTTGTTATAGCACTCTGTATAGATTAAGATACACACATACATATACACACCTTTTGAAGTTAATCCACCAAGAAAGCTAATCGTCATTTTCCTTTGTTCTCCAATCAGAGTGTTTAAACACTATTCATAAGTTGTGGTCTTGGATTCACATCCTTTCATGTGTCCATCATCCTTTCTCTTCTCTCTGCTACCTATTAACTTAGACCCTTCCTTATTCCTGCCAGACTACTGCAGACCACTCTCCCTTCACCCCAGGCCTCACTTGGACTAGACTGCCCTGACTAGTGGGAACACTGGGAACAGCCTTCCTCACGTCAGTCCCTTGCTTAGAAAGCTTCAGTGATTTCTCATTGCCCAGAGAATAAAATATAGTCTCTTTAACAAGAGAATCTAATGTTCTTTTCCAATACTTCTTCCCTATACAAACTTCCTGGTCTGTGAATAACACCTGCACTGTCTCTCCTCTGAGCCATTACTTATAACTTTTCCTGGCTGGACTATCTTCCCACCAAGGCCACCAACTGAAACATTTCTTGTTTTCAAGTCTCAGGCCGTATGATTCTACCTGTGCATTAGACCTGTTCATAAAGGATCACTCACTCTGAAATTGTAACACATTGCACGGAGCAACTCTCCTTATCATATGAGAAGCTACCTAGAAATTGAAGACCCACACTTAAGTTGTTTGGAAAGCTAAACAAGAGAGTGCATTTGAAGTGCAAAGCACAAGGCTTTTGCACTAAATGGAAATCTGTGGGGTTTTTAAACAAATTTTTTAAGAGTAAACTCGACTCCTGACCCCAAGATCAAGAGTCGCATGCTCTACTGACCGAGCAAGCCAGGCACCCATGGAAGTTTTCTTAGTCCCAACAGCAACCACATAGTAAGCACACAATACATAATTGTTATAAGAATGCACAAATAATTCGTGTCTAACTTAAATCCTTTTTGCTACAATTAAAGATCCTGTTTTTAGTGGAGAGGAAATTATTCATGCTGCTATTTTTTTAAACACTTAACATCAATCCCACAGCGATTTACTTTCTTTTGTCTTACATAGGACTTTCCAACTCTTTAAGCAATCTTTCTGGCCCTTTAAACCCATTCTATAGTCTTGATTTTTTTTTTTCCTTAAAGCCATGGAAAGAGGAGTAAGTCTTCACGTCAGACACTAGTCCCGGTTCAGAGCTGTGTCTGCATAGGTTACGATCCTACTTAATGGCTTGTCGGCACCCACCACGGGGTGCACGGGGAATGAATGTTAGGTATCGGTCTGTTTACACTAGATAATTACATCTTCTTTGTGTTTTCTTATCTAAAAGAATGGGAATGATTGTATTTATAGTTGTATGGGAAAGACACCACTGTACGTCCCCTCTGCTGTTGCACTGTTACCGTGTTCACAACACTTCTGACACCAATGTGTGGGTTTATTCCCACACCCACCAAGTCTCTGACCCCAGTTGGGTGTCTTATAGTTTAATTCAGTCCTGACGCCATCTCCCTGGATTTAGCATCAGATGCCACAGGTTAAGATCTCGGTCCCACCAATCTGTCCCACCCCCCTTCAGGAGCTGGTAGAAAATCCAGGTTATTCCCGGGACTTCTGACCAACCAGCTATAAACTGGGATTCTCATGACCCCATCCTTGAGCTCGATAATTTGCTAGAGTTGCTGACAAAACTCAGGGGAACACTTATGCTTAGCGGTTTATTATACAATAAAGAATCCTATAAAGGAGGTAGATAAAGAGCCAGATGAAGAGATCCACAGAGCAAGGACAGGACTGGGAGGGTTCTGGGAGCAGGAGCTTCTGGGCCCTGGAGTCGGGGTGCACTAGCCTCTTGGCATGTGGATGTGCTCACCAACCTGGATGAAGTCTGAACCCCATACTTTGGAGATGTCTATGGAGGCTTCATCACATTGGCATGATCAATCATTAACTCAGTCTCTAGTCCCTCTCCCCTTCTCAGAGAATGGGTGAGGGGTGGGACTGAAAATTCCAAGCTTCTAATCATGGCTGGGTCTTTCTGGTGACCAACTCCCATCCAGAAGCCCATCAAGAGTCACCCGATTAGAACAAAGAACTCTTCTATCATCCAGGAAATTCCAAAGAATTTAGGAGCTCTGTGTCAGGAGCCAGGGTCAAAGACCAAATATTAGAACAAAAGATGCTCCTAGTGCTCTTATCACTCAGAAAATCACATAGGTTTTAGGAGCTCTACACCAAGAATCAGGGGCGGGGACTAATATATACTTTCTATTATTTTACAGTACTTACAGCCTAACTGTAAATACCAATATTACTTTCCCAAAGGTTTTCTTCTTTTTAGTCACCACCATAAAGACAAAATTGAAAACTGCAAAGACCGCAGACATAGGGGGCGCCTGGGTGGCTCAGTTGTTGAGCGTCTGCCTTCGGCTCAGGTCATGATCCCAGGGTCCTGGGATCGAGCCCCGCATTGGGCTCCCTGCTCGGCGGGAGGCCTGCTTCTCCCCCTACCATTCCCTCTGCTTGTGTTCCCTCTCTCGCTGTGTTTCTCTCTGTCAAATAAATAAAATCTTAAAAAAAAAAAAAAAAAAGAATGCGGACATAGAATTGTTTCATTTCATTCCCCCCACCACCGCTGTAAGTCTAAGTAGGGACAGCGAAAGCCTCCTGCCCCCTGTCCCAATTCCAGTCAGTAAAAGAGAACATTCCAAGCCTCCTGAGGGGCATTTTCACCCCTCCTACCAACAGTGTCAAGATAAAGAAGAGATCACAGGAAATGACTTTGTGATGAGTTCCCCTGTTCCCCTGTTTCCTCTCCAAATCCTGTCTTCCGAACTGACCTTCACACCCTTTCTCTCCTTGAGACTTTCACCTCGCATTACCTTTTCCCTTGTCACATTCCTGCCTGCCTGCGGCTGGTGTCACGTGCTTGAGAATGTCACAGGAGTCTAACTTGTATTTTCTCTAATCATTCCACATGTGTGTGTCTGCTCCTCTAATGAGACTTTTAGAAACATATGTTTAGGGGAAAGAATCCCACCGGACTGGGGCCTGTAGGAAACAAAGTAGTGTGCCAAGTGACATTTGCAATCATACACTCCAGTGAACATGGCTGCCTTCAGTGAGAACTGCTAATCTGAGATCGGCTTCAGGAGGCCAGAGAACACAGCGTCCTCGTCTGTTAGGTACCTTCTTCATTCATTCATTAGCAGAGGTCTATGACATTCCTACCATGGGTCAGGGACTGTGGGAGGCCCTAGAGCAACGGAGGTGAGTGGGATACCCATCTACCCTTCGCACTCACAGTTTATACTGTCAAGGGGAAGGCAGACAAGTAGATGCTCAAAAAACACATTGTAGGGGCGCCTGGGTGGCTCAGTCGTTAAGCGTCTGCCTTCGGCCCAGGTCAGCTCCCAGGGTCCTGGGATCGAGCCCCGCATCGGGCTCTCTGCTCTGCAGGAAGCCTGCTTCTCCCGCTACCACTCCCTCTGCTTGTGTTCCCTCTCTCGCTGTGTTTCTCTCTGTCAAATAAATAAAAAAAATCTTAAAAAAAAAAAAAAACCACATTGTATCCGATGGGGACATTGAAAGAGCAAAAGAGAAATCACAACTTAATCCAATTCCCATTTACATGCCAGGGTCTGCTCTAGAACTGGTCTACAGAGATTAAGTAAAGTGCAGGCTCTGCCCTCAAGAATTTCTATAATCTTCAGTTCTAGGATAAATTCAACTCTACTCCTATCTGCATATGTGGGCAAAACCATTCTTTTCTGGGTGCCTTACCCATGATCTCAAGGGTGTGCTATATGTATGGACGGACACACCATCAGATCAAATCTGTAAGGACACTAGATGAAATACGAACCAAAGGCGCAAGTCCTTCCAGTGGGGTGGCTTCCTCTGCCTCATAGAGATAGAAATTCAAAGGAGCAAAGAAGTAGCCAGGGGCTGGTTCAGTGCAGCGGCGACCGGTGACATGCGGGCGGCATTCACACTGTCCATCCTTGGGGGAGCACCTGGGGAAGAACAAATCTATCATGCACAATGTTGCAGGGGGAGCGGGCAGGTATAAAATGAAGGCATGGGGGTGCTGAGCTCAATGCTTTCTGGGTTTGGACCCACTCTTTGAATTGACCAATCAGCGGTCTTGACGAGGAGGTTAGGCAACCATGGGCTCTACGTGTCTGGTCTTAAAAAGCCAATCCAGATCCACGAAACCCAAGTAGCCACTTCCTCCCTCTGATTCTGCTCTAAAGACTGCAAAAAAGAGTGTAGGACCTCTTTTCATAGGGTGGCAAAAAGTTGGTGTTTCAGGACGGTCAAGGCACACGAGATCCATCCTCTCACTTCCTTGGATACCCAGGGAGCAGGACTGTTTCTCTCTTCCTTGGGAATATTTCAAGCAAAATAAATCAACTGGGCTGCAGTTAATGCTTCAAGATCATGGCTTTTCAACGCCCTGTGCTCATCATGGAATCAAGTCCATCCCTGATAACTAGGAGCATATCAGAAAGTGGCAATGTGAGTGAAGACGGTAGCCACAGAATGTTGTCATTCATTTGACTGACTCACACGTTGGAAGAAGCTCCTCCAATGTCACAGTCGCAGGGAGCGCAGCCATGGGGGTGGTCTTCCAGTCCCCAGTCCCCAGCCTATAAGGAGAACATGCTCAGCCAGTTCCAGCTCCAAGACATCTGCTGCTCTGAGGTGTTATGTTAAAACCAGCACATTTCAGCTGACTCAGGTCCAACAGCCACACGGCCTGGGCAATCAACCAGCCTCCTTGCCTGTGCACTTGGTAATGACCTTGGAGGACACACAGCTCCCATTTCTGGGCCTTGGAATGAGGGGGACAGGCTGCTTGCCTGCGGATGACCCCAAGCTCAAGCTGGTGGAAACTTCGGAGTCCTCTAACTGTACCAATTTTGCCTCCCGCTAGGCTACTTCAGACCAGTCTGGGGAGGAGGGCTTTAGCCGATTTGCAACTGCTTTTGTAAGACCAATAGGTTCTCTTACCACAAACTCTCTAGGGATTTTTACCTCCACAACCCTAAAATGTTTGGGGATAAAAAAAAAAAATCAATCAAGCTTTTGAGATCTTAGTTGAATATCATAGTTCAGTAGGTTCGCTTGTTTATAAATAAGTTGTTTTGGCACAATAAACCCTGTGCGAGAGAGTCAACTTTGTTTGAGACTTTTTTCATCATTGCAACATCTTGACCTTTATTCAATATAAGCAGCTGGTGAGATACAAACAACCAGTTCTTAAATCTGACAACAAATAAAAAAAATAAAATAAATAAATTTAAAAAAATAAAACCTTTCCCCTTAGATCTCTAGTTAACACGCTTAGACAAAAATAAGTTCTTAATAACAGATAGTATCAATACACCTTTTTTTTTTTTTCATTAGCTTGGTACAATTTTATGCCTGATTTTACTCAAAAAGATTTATTTTAAACATTGAAAGTTGACATAACTTGTTACAAAACACAGGACAGGACTCCTGATATTTTTCCCCAAACTAAATGTCAGTTCAGGCAAAAACAAGGTGCCATGACCCACCGCACTCAGGATGTGGTTATGAAAACTCCCCCTGGTCCCGGCTGGCGTGGGGGATGGGGAGCGGGGGATGGGGAGCAGCTGGGGGAGGGGGCCTCCCAGCAGGAAGTGGGGGACCTGCCGGATGCGTGGGCTCAGCCACCATGGACAAGCCCCCATGGGGTGGCCCCTTCACTCAGTTAGTTTCTTGCTTACTTCTCTGTGTTGCCCCACATGGCTGTGGAGTTGGCCTGAGTCACCTTGCTTCATAATTTCTAGGTCACCTGCCCTGTCTTAGAGAGTTCCTTCCTCCTACATGCTCCCTGGCTTGCTTTCCCCACCTCCTGTGCCCCATCCTCATATGTTTTCAGTAAAGCAACTTAAAATATTAGCACAAAACTATGTTGTAACAGGCATATGTTTCTTATTTATCAGCTACATTTCTTCAGACACATCAAGGTCACTGTTTTTTTATTAGGTTAAGCTTTTTTTTTCTTTTTAAAATGTCACGGTGGGCTGCCAAGATCGGAGAACAAAGGGACGAGTTAGATTTGAACTCCCCAACTGCGTAACACATTTTTAATGGCGTAAAAAAAGGTTTTCTTTTACTAACTTTAGACATACGTGCTCATATGTTTAGAGGAGTCTGAAAAATCCAGGAGTTTTTTTTCCACAGGAATCTACAATACATGTAAACCTGTGTTTTGGGGTTTTTATATTTTTTAAATGAGCTCATCCAAAATATTTTTTAAATAGATGGTAGGTTTTTTTTAAAGATTATTTATTTATTTATTTGACAGAGAGATCACAAGTAGGCAGAGAGGCAGGCAGAGAGAGGAGGAAGCAGGCTCCCCACCGAGCAGAGAGCCCGATGTGGGGCTCGATCCCAGGACCCTGAGATCATGACCTGAGCTGAAGGCAGAGGCTTTAACCCACTGAGCCACCCAGGTGCCCCTCATCCAAAATATTTTTAGGCAAGGAGTGGTAGGAGTGATAAAGGGAACTGAGACAGAAAGAAAAGGGTGCAAGAGACAGAAGGAAAGGCTTTGTGAACTGGCGGGCAGAGAGAAGGGAGCAGATCAATTGTCACATTCTATCCTGCTTGGCGCTTTTGGGAGAACAGCACATAACACTTCTGACATCGGTGCCTGGGTGGGTTCAGGCCAATTTGGTAAAAGTTGGTGTGCCAGTGAGTGTTTAACAACCGGCTCTCTCTAGAAGAATTCTAGAAAATTCTACTATTTGCCGATTTCTGTAGCTTAAACTACTTTTCCCAGGGAGGTCTGAAATATATCAGGACAAGGAAAGCAATTAATGAGACCAGGTCTTTTCTGGGCAATGGCAGTAGAAATCCCGAGCCACAACATACAAGGGAAATCCTAGGCAAATACATACGGTGCATTCTTCACAGTGTGGTCCCGTGGCAAACGGCTGGCACAGGCATTGCCCCGTGTCCATGTCGCAGGCTGAGAGGGGCAGACTCCCGAAGGGGTTACAGTCGCAGGCTGAAAGCATGGCAAACACAATTATTCTCATTTTTATCGACCCCACTCTACTTGAAGAGCTCACACTGAGCCAAATGCATGGCCCCAAGAACACAGAGTAGCCAGCCCTGCCTAGTGTATCGTCCGCCTGGTTGCATGATTATTGTGCTGCGTGCAACCCCACATAGGAGAGCCAGGGCCAGATGCTTGAAGAGCGCTTGTGTGGTTCTGCTGGATGGCACTTAGGATGAGACAAAGGAAAAGAAGCCCAGCAAGCAGAGGCAGGTGGCCGGGGGTGGGGTCAGCTTGCTTGACTCAGGGCAAGGGTTTCTGAGGGTCGTGGTTGTTATTGATGGCTCCTTTTTTGGCCGATGTATCTAACGTCTCTCTTTCTCTTCTCTCTTCTTACTGTCTTGCTACTTTTTCTTTTCATTGTCTCTTTCCTCTTTCTCTGCCACCCAGAGGCATCCCTGAGTCCTGCTTATGTTGTGAAGACTAAGAAATTTGCTACCAGAGCAAGATATACATTTCCCCTGCAGGAAAAACTGCTGTTCATGAAAACAACCCAAATGTCCATTGGATGATGAATGGATAGGTAATATGTGGAGTATCCACACAGTGGAATATTGTTAAACCATAAAAAGGAATGAAACATGGACACACACTGCAACATGGACGAACCTTGAAAACATGATGCCAAGTGGAAGAAGCCAGTCACAAAGGACTGCATATTGGATCATTTCATTTGCATGAAGTGCCCACACTGGGCAAATCTACAGAGACAGGTTACCTGGGGCTGGAGGAAAGGGGGATGGGGAGGTGGTAGCTAAAGGTCATGGGGCTTCTTTTCTTTTCTTATGGTAATATACATTTCACCTAAATTTTATCATTTTAAATACACCCACCCTGTTGTGCAACCAATACCCAGGACTCAATGCCCATGAAATGCCATCTTCACCCCTTGACCCTCCCCCAAGCCCTTGGCAACCACTACTTAGTGTTTCCATGGACTTACCTGGCCTAGGTACCTCGTGGAAGTGGATTGATCGTACAGTAGTTGACCTTTTGGAACTGAGCCTAACCTCCTCAAAGTTCATCCATCCTGCTGCATGTATCAGAACTCCCTTTTTAAGGCTGAAGAATATTCTGTGATATGTATATGCCACATTTTGCTTGCCCACTCATCCACAGATGGACACTTGGATTGCATCTACTTTTTGGCTATTGTGGATAATGCTACGAACATGAACGCACACATCTCTCCAAGCTTTTGGGTATATAGCCAGAAGTAGGGTATAGGATTTCCTTCTGGGGTAATGCAAATGTTCTAAAACTGATTATAGTGGTGGTTATGCAACTCTGAATAGACTAAAAATCCCTGAATTGTACTTCAAAGGGTGGCTTGCATGGTGTATGAATTACAGCTCACCGAAGCTGTTACAAAAGGTCAATACTGAGCCAGGGGAAACACTCGGGTGTGATGAGAGTTGTGATGGGAATTGGCTTGACTATATAATTCACTCTCCTGGAATTTGATGTTGCCATTAAACTCTGGAAGAAGGTAGGTTCCTGCATGCTGCTCTCTAAACATGTAAATAATCTACAGTTCCTTATATGGGAAAAAATATAGAGCATGATTCTGTGACCAGAAGGAAATTATTTCCCCAGGATTCCCTGGGGAATTTGCAGCTCAATGAGATCCCAGGCAGCGCTAAATTTCTGTGATCCTGGGGCCAAAGGTCTCCCCATTTGGCCCCAGAAAACTCTAAGGTTCTTCCTATTTCCCTGCAACTTCTCCCTTGGCTCTTTAATTTTTTTCTTCTCTTTGCCAGAGAATATAGAACCAATTCCAGGAGGGGTATGAGACAAAAGGGGAAAAGTAATTTTAAAAAAGGAAAAAGAAAAGAAACCACCACTTGAAGATTGCTTAAGAAGTCATCAGTCTATTCATAAATGCATAATGTAATTTAATGAATCTGTATAAGAGAGCCCAAGTTGAGACCATTTTTCTAAAGGTTTCGCAACTTGGCTTTAAATTTTTTGGCATTTTCCCATGTTGGCCCCAGAGGGGAAAATGTGAGCGCCCCCTGCTGGTCCCTTATGATAATCTCAGCTAACCACCAAGAGAAAAATCTCCACCAATTTACTAAAATTCGTGGGAGGTTTTTTTTGCATCACTTTAGAAAACCCAGACAGAGGCTGGCAATACCTTCGGTGTTTACACTGACTGAAAATTCACTGACTGAATTTTAGGGCTGACAGAGACAGTCCCAAGCTTTAAAATGCAATCCGGGCTGGCGGACCGCCGCTGCTCACTTACGCTGACAGCCCACGGGGTCGTCTGCGTTCAACCCGTGGTGGTTGGGCTTGCACCGGTCACACTTGGCTCCTTCCACGTTCTCTTTGCACAAACACTGGCCGGCCACAGTCCCCAAAGCAGGATCAGAGTGGCTCACACACATGCCACCTGATAAGGTCCCGTCTGGGTCACATTCACAGGCTGGGGACACAGACACGCATTATTTTAGTTAATTGCAAATTGTGGGAAACCTGAGATATAAACATGGCATTTTACTCACGCTCTAACTATTTTATTTTGTTTAAATAATTAAGTACGTTTAAACAACTAGACCAGTGGGCGAGGGCTATTCAGAAATGTCTCCCAGATCTCAGGCTTTGGAAAATGTTGAACAAATATGCATGCATACATGTGTGCATGTATGTGTGTGTATGTATGTGTATATATATACATATATATAATATTGGGGTTTTTTTAAAAAAGGCTTTTAAGTGATTCTAAAGTAAGAGGATCAGAGGAAGACTGCTATTACGAAAACTGGATGGAAAGAGTACATTGATTAGTTTGGGGGGTGATGAAAACGTTTTGGAGCTAGGTAGAGATGCTGGTCGTACAATTTTGTGCTAGCAAATTGTTCATTTTAAAATGGTTAACTTTATGTTGTGTCAATTTCACTTCAATGAAAGAAATATTAAAAGAAGAAAATAAGACTCCAAAGGTGAGAATGAAGTCTAGAAGCAAGCAAGCATGGGACGCTATAATGTAAAACACAAATACAGATATATACACACAAATATGCAAATATAGATGGACGCACACACACACACACACATATATATTATCCAGGGTCGTGAGAGAGTAAGAGAAAAAACATTAGGGGCGCCTGGGTGGCTCAGTCGTTAAGCGTCTGCCTTTGGCCCAGGTCATGATCCCAGGGTCCTGGGATCGAGCCCCACATCGGGCTCCTTGCTCGGCAGGAAGCCTGCTTCTTCCGCTTCCATTCCCTCTGCTTGTGTTCCCTCTCTCACTGTGTTTCTCTCTGTCCAATAAATAAAATCTTTAAAAAAAAAAGAGAGAGAAAAAACATTACATAAAATGTCTACCAAATCTCTGAAATCTGGGTAAGAGAATAAGTCTGTCCTTCCTCATCACAGAACAACAAGGATAAATGCTCTCTTCTCTTTAATTCACCCAGGAAGGAGCACCTTCAGGGCAGAAGCTAGGATGAAGAGATTCTGCCAAATGAGATAGTCATCTCTAGCAAAGGAGCAAACAAAGGCACCACCTCACCCCCACCCCCTTTTCTGATCAGCAGAGACTTAAACAACTACAGAAAGGAGTGAGCTATGAAAAGGGACGCTGATAGTATGAATAATTCCAGAGGAGAGAAATGATAAAAGGCAGAGCTTGGAAGAGCTCTCTGATAGTCGGAGCTGCCCAGTAGAGCAGTGACCCCCTCATTTTTGAGGGGTAGTATCCAGGAGAGGCTGGAACATGTGGTTGTCTGACAGACTCTTTCAATTTTCAACTGTTATTGGATTGTGACTGGTAATAAAATCTTATTATGGAAAAACAGCATTCGGTTCTGTTTAGTTTGGGAAAACTGGAATTTTCTTTTAATTAAATACATTTGTTTCTAGAAAGGAAGGGATAAGCCGGATGCATTTTAGAAGGAGCCCAAAGGGAAAAGGTCAGCTTTATTTGGGAGACACTCCAAAGGGTCAGCAATGAGCTCCAGAATATGATGTAATTTTGTACAGAAGTATCCTTTGGGGAAGGGATGTGGGTGAGGAGGTAGTCCAGTAAAATTTTTTGGCCTCATACAGCTTAACTCCAGCAAACTCACATTGCCGGTGGTTAAATCTACCAAATCTTTGTGTCTTTTCCTGTATCACATTAGACTGTGTTTTAATCACAGAAGACTTAAAATTAATCAACTCTTAGGCCTGGAATCTGATTATGTAAATATTTAGGCTCAAACAAGGACAATTTAGAGAAGATTTATATGAGACTGCTGGTTGGTCTTAATAAATGCCATTTGTACACTCACATTCCCACACACATAAACATGTATTTAGGGAAAGTGGGGAGTCTCATGAAGGTTTTCTTTTTACAAGCTCCTCATTTGCCTTTCCTTAAAACAAAAATTCTTTGTTTATAAAGAATGACTTCTTAATTTCATATCTGGGTACTAGTTTTCTTAGTTTCCTTCAGAAGTGACATCATTAATTCTATCTAAGTGTTTTTTTAAAAAAGATTTTATTTCTTTATTTGAGAGAGAGTGAGTGAGAGCAGTCAGGTACTTACTAAGTTATCTTTTTTTTTTTAACATTTTAAAATTTAAATTCAATTAATTAACGTAGACTATATTATTGGTTTCAGAGGTACAGGCTTGTGACTGGTCAGTCTTATATAATATTCAGTGCTCATTACATCACATGCCTTTCTTAGTGTCCATCATCCAGTTACCCCGTCCACCAACCACCCCACTAAGTAATGCTTTTTCTACATTGTGAGGATTTGAAGCCTGAAATCTAGGATGTTGTATATATTCAGGTAGTTATGAATTATTTTTGTATATGACTTCATTTTATGTGTCATGATGATATAAAGTCTGAAGTTGTAGTTTTATAGCAAATCCTTCCCCCCAAAATAACAAGATACTGATGATATCGCCTAAGAAAGAGGATTTCTGGGTCTTGGGAGAAGCGGCCTTCACTGGGCCCTGGGCATCCGAACATTTTTTGCTGAATGTGCCAACAGTGCAAGGCCCTGACTGCTCTTGCCACACCCCCTGCCCCCGCTGGGCCGTTTCCCAAGGTTGTATTTTCAGCAAGCTACCTTGAGGGATGAAGTAACCTCTTCCCCTGGACAAAGAACATGCTTCCCCTTGCGATAAAAGCAACAAATCCCTCAAGCTCAGTGTTCTTTGGCTGAGGTATAAACTTATTAGGTATGTGGGATCCACTTGCCATCCTTTGAATGGCCCCATGGGACTCAGGGCTTGGGGACATGGGAACACAGACCAACACAAGCATCTTGTTGTTTGCTGTGTCATGGGTAATAAAGTCCTTAGCTTTTCCTCCTGGAGTTTCATGTCTTCCGCCAGCATCCGTAAAACAGTAACCAGCTCCTTGCCAGTTTGCCAGTAGAGTAAAATCTCAGACCCAGGAACTGGCCCTTGGTATTGGAAATCAAGTTGGAGTATTTATCCATGCAGCAATTGACAGGGACCGGAGCAAGACAAGCAACTTAAGGAGGTGCTCACTGCCACGTTTGTGCGAATGGCAGGTGTCAACCCCGTGCTCATGTCACTCAGAGAGAGACAGAGAGTTCTCCCTGAGGTGTGGGGACCTAAGTGCTTGTCTTGTCTTGCTCTGGTCTCGTTCCTGCAAGGACATTCCAATGAAAATAATGATGAGATGACTTTTCACCAGCAAAAATTGAAGGGGGACAAAACCCAGAGTTGGCCAGGATACAGAGCAACGGGAATACTCACAGACGGCTGGTGTGAGTGTTAACTGGTACCCTCACTTAGGGAACAACACCGTATCATGTAATTGAGTTGAAAAATTTCATACCCTATGGTC
The DNA here is from genome assembly GCA_028646535.1 of Procyon lotor. Classification (NCBI taxonomy): domain Eukaryota; kingdom Metazoa; phylum Chordata; class Mammalia; order Carnivora; family Procyonidae; genus Procyon; species Procyon lotor. Next base: position 77,022,752 of record CM053614.1, read on the forward strand.
CAGTAATTCCACTTCTTGGTATGGCTCTTAGGGACAGGTTTTGTGCATGTGCATAAGGCCACATATACAAGAGTGGTTTTTGAAGCATCAGAAGAAAAATGGCCAAATAGATTTTGTCATATTTAGTGGAAGAGGGAAGGGGATAGGAGGGGAAGGAGGAGTGGGAGGGGGAGGGGAGGGAAAGGAGGGGGAGAAGGAGGAGGAGGGGAAGAAGGAGGGGGAGAAGGAGGAGGAGGGGAAGAAGGAGGAGGAGGAGGAGGAGGAGGAAGTTAATGTTAGTTTATACATCTTATCAGCAAAATTAAATCGTTTACAGCCAGACAAATGTTGCAGCCAATTTCACTACAGAAGTCGATCTTCCTCGACTTGAGGCAGGGCTCTGATAAACCCATCATAAGGTGAAAATTTCTTAAATTGAAAATATATTTAATACATCTAACCTACGAAACATCACAGCTTAGTCTAGCCTGCCTTGGCAGTGCCGACAACACACACGGGCTGACAGTTGGGCAAGATCATCCAACACACAGCCTGCTATATAATGAAGTGCTGAGCATCTCATGTAATTCACAGAACGCTGCCCAGTGGGTACAGAATGGCTGTGAGTGGATTACTGGTTGTTTCCCTCCTGCCCAGTAGCGCTGCCTGGGAGCAGCCCCGCCCAGCATGGGGAGAGATGGTCTTCCCCTTACCACCAGCCTGAGGACAGATCCAAGTTCAAAATCTGAAGTAAGTTCCTATCCAATGCCTATTGCTTTGGCAGCAGGGCAGAGTTGAAGCATCCCAAGTGGAGCCAGCCGGCCAGAGTGAGTCAAGTCTTCTGTGGTCAGCTACTCCCCGGCCCGCCCTGACCTCCAGGACACCCATGTGTCCACAGCATCCTCTGAATCCACGCACTCCCTCCCGGCTCCACCCAGGCTAGTTTCCTGATTCACCAGTGCTGGCCACTGCCACGGGGCTACTGGGATGGACCCGGGTCATCTGCCCAAACTGTGCTGAGATCGAAAGCTCTTAGCGCTGCAGTGCTTTTGCAAGCCCCCTGGCCCCTAAATCGGGCACTTTGGGGATGCTGCAAAACCGAGCGGGGGGGTTGGGGGGGGTTGGAGCGGGAGGACTCTTGGTCAGCCTTTGCTCACTCACGCGGGAGAGACGGGCCCGGGCCGGGGACTCACGGATGCAGGCGTAGGGATCGGACATGGCCTTGAGCGGGTCCCTGTAGAAGAGGGGTCTGCAGCGGTCACAGTGCTGCCCCTCGGTGTTGTGGCGACAGTCTTCGCACACGCCCCCGCTGCGGCCGCCGCTCCTCACGTACGCAGTCATGTTGAAGTGACAGCGGTCAGAGTGGCTGTTGCAGTGACAAGCTGAGGAAGGAGAGGGGTTATGAGAGATCGGCCAAGGTCTGGGGGACACCCAGGGCTGTGCGGGCGCCAATCACCGCAGCCCCATGCCCCTCCGACTCCCCCCACTCCCCGGTCTTGTTAGAGATACACCACGTGGGCACAGACTTTTTTCCTTAAGATTTTTATTTGAGATCGAGTGACAACAAGAGAGATCACAGAGGGAGAGAGACTCGCCGCTGAGCGGGGAGCCTGACAGGGGGCTCCATCCTGGACTTGGAATCATGACCTGAGCCCAAGGCAGACCCTTAACCGGCTGAGCCACCCAGGCGCCCCCTATACACAGATGAAAACGGGGGCTGGGAAAAGAAACTGAGCAACAAGTTTGTATGGAAGTTCATCAAAATTCAGAGGCAGTGAACACATTACAAGAAACCCCTCTAACTTACTAGCCTAAATATTCATGAAAAACACAACAGCCTCTCAGACTTGGTCCTTGTTCTCATCTCTCAACATATGTGTTTAAGATCCAGTTCATGGGTAGGGGGTGGGGCAAATGGGTGGCTTGGTGGTTAAGCATCTGCCTATGGCTCAGGTTACCATATCAGGACTGAGTCCCACCATGGGCTCCCTGCTCAGACGGGAGTCTGCTTCTCCCTCTCCCTCTGCCAGCCACTCTCCCTGCTTGTGCACGTGCTCTCTCTCTCTGTGTGTCATAAATAAATAAAATCTTAAAAAAAAAAAACCCAACAAGATCTAGTTCATGGACTATATGATCATTCAGGCAAAGGGTAGGAATCTCCATACCAAACCTAGTGTCACCAGATCCTGGACGAGCCCTGTCCCCACTGATACTACCGTTCCGTGGCTCTGCCCCTCCTCCGGAAAGTGGCCACACGACATCTACATGACACGCATATTGTTTCCATGTGTAAATTAATGCTCATGTTTGGTGTAAAGGCTTGAGAAGGTGGTATTCTTCTCTGCGAGATCATGGGAGACATTAGGATATCCCACAGCCAAAACCAGGAGCCACAGTCCCTTATTCCTGGAGCCTGCAGCCCCACTGAAATGAACTAAGTGGTCCTTCAGGCAGCCCCGAGCACCCAGGTCAGGCTGAGAATGTTTCCCACATACCTCTGCACGTGCTATCCTGGTGGCCTGCTCCCGGCCTCCACGGGGTGTCATGGAAGAAGTCCCTGCACCTCTCACAGTTCGGGCCGTCTGTATTGTGCTGACAGACGCAGCGACTGTGAACCTGCACAGTGTGGAAAGGGCGCTCTGCTTGGAGGATGCTGAGGTTCATCACATGGAAAGTGAAGCAGCCCAGGCACCTCTGTGGGTCTTAGTGCTCCTTGCTGGTGACGGCACCAAGCTAGACTGTCCTTTGTTATTTGTTCAACCAGCTCTTAAATTTTGGAAAAAATTTAAGATGTTCGGGAAACGGAATACATTTTTTTTTTTTTTGGCATTTCTGAGTTCTACTTTTAAGACAACATATTGCAGCCCACGGCTCGAGGAGACACAGGATGGGGAGTGTGTGTGTGCATGTGTGCATGCATGCATGCGTGCAGAGGGCGGCTGAGGAGCATAAGGGAAAGGAGACAATCAGAAAACAGAAAGAAACCAGAGAAAAAGGTGTGATTCTCTTGGCTCTTCCACAAAATGCCCTGTATGTCCAAGTTCAAAGAGAGAAGTTCTATTTCTAGCGAAATATGAGGTGGCCGACAGGAAGGCATCCTGCCTTGTCTGATCGTGGCTGACAGTTTATAATTATTTTGTGGACAGCCCTCGGGACTCGGTGCAAACACACAATTCTACTACATCCCTCTTTGAAGACTCATCCCAAGCATGGGAGAGAGCAGTGCTAGGGATAGTCATTCCCAGGGCAAGAATGTTAGTCGGAGGGGCCATTTCTGCAGTGTCAGATTTTAGTCAAAGATCCTGGTACACACCACAGGCTCTCTCACGCAAGAGACTTCCCAGGCACTTCTGTGGGACAATGGGTCCTCGCCACCAAAGCTCCATTCCCCAAAAAACCAAATAAAACAAAAAGGGAGCATGACGGGCTCCCCTGAGATCATAAACGGTAAATGCTACTCACTAATTCATCTGTAGCAGAATCCAGAAGAACCTCTAGCCAGGATCCAAAGCCCGCCCCCTCCCCCGGCCCCCACCCAACTGGTATGTCAGGCCAGGCTGAGTGACACCTGAGCCCACACAGCTGTCACTTTGATGTTTGATGCTGGACTGCCCCCCCGCCCCAGGGGAGTCTCATCTACATCCCGCACAGTGAAGGGAAGAGGTGCCCTCCTTTGGGACAGCATCCCAGGTGCCCTTTGGGATGGCTCAGGAACTCACCATCCTGGGAGGGCTGAACACGTCTCCCCGAACCTTCTGCACCGGGCCACACTCGCTGGCGTGGCCATTGCAAAAACAGCTGCCCCGCACCACCATCTTATATAGAGCGTAGTAGTATTTATCCATGGACTCGTTTTCCCTCCTTCCCAGCAAAGTGTCCCCCAGGGTATGGAGTTTGGTGAAGTTTATCCTCAGGTTTGTTAATGTCACGAGGTCTAGAGAAAGGAAACCGGCAAAGCACACTTAGGTGGCATCAGGTCAAGGCCCCCTCCTGGACTGACAGCCCCTTAATGGACTATGGACCCGCGGCGATGAGGAATATGCCACACATGAAATTTTAGAAAGGGAGGTGGTGTGAATATGGAGAGTGAGTCATACCCTGGATGTAGGGGCTGTAAGGGTTTGCAATTTCAAAGCTGGGATCCAGAACTTTTAAAACGACCTGTAAAACAAATATAGGTAAATGTATAAGCATCCTACCCAAAACAGCCTTATTAAATACACTCTCAAAGAAGAGATCCTGACCTTGCAAAAGGGCTGAGCCGTTTCCTCTCCCGCGGGTGTAGGATCCAGATTATTATCTGGGTTCTCACATGAATACAAGTCCCAAGAATGGAAATGAATGAACGATCTTAAACAGTCATTCTGGCTCTTTATGCCCAAGTGGTCCATGAAGGCAGAAGCACTCAGAGCTCCTGCCCAGGGTCGGGGTGGGGGTGGGGTCATAATTCAGCAGGTCATCATCTCTCTGGATTTGGCAGGGAATTCTATGGTTTGTCCTCTGCCACCAATTCTTTCATTCTAACTGATAAAATAATACTGCCCAACCCCACTCCGACCCTGACCAGAGCTCTGCCAGGCACCATCTTTGCTCAGAGGAAGCTCCCGGAAGCTTCTAGCTGGGTGGTGGTTTATAAAACATGGAGAGAACACAGCTAATCTGCTAGCCTATAGCAAGGCTTAGAAACAGATGTTCCTTCCTCTGGGGACCCTGTGCCCTGGTGCCCAGCCTGGGTCTCAGTCCCCACTCACCCTCAGCTGGGCCCTCTTGCAGAATTATTTTTCTTTTCTTTCTTAAGTAGACAAGGGGCTTGAACTCATGACCCTGAGATCAAGATCTGAGCTGAGATCAAGAGTCAGATGCTCAGCCAACTGAGCCACCGAGGTGCCCATGTAGAGTTATTTCCTATAAGGTATTTGAGTTCAATTTAGACACGTCCATTCTTTAAAAAACAACAGCTTGAGTTCTATTTCAGTAAACACTACCTAAATTGTTTTCATTTAAGTGAACCACAGGAGCTAAAAAAGGTTTCATTTCTATCAGAGAAATCCAAGAAAGGAAAGGCTACCTCGCCACCAGTGGAGGGCTCAATATCCGAATATCTGGAGTCACAAACAAGGTCTCCCACTCCCTGGGCCTGACCTGATGTGATATTGGGAAAGGAAGCAGCACAGTCTTTCGCAAAATACTTGAGTACTTTCCAGGTGTGTCCATAGTCTGCGGAGCGTTCAACTAACATCGCGGCAGGCCGAAAAGTCTAGGAAAACATGAGGTGAACTTACAACGCTTCGCAAAGTCAGATTTCATTATCCACTTGAGATCGAATGTTTGGATTTCCTAGTCTCTGTTTTTCAAACTTTATTTGTATCTTTGAAAATCTTATCATACAATGAACACACAGAAATCTCTTTCCAATCAGTGGGCAAGCTTTTATGAGCACAAACCTTGTCTTGAATCTACTTCTGTTTAAAAGATGCGTCCGGGCTGTGTGAATTAGTCATTGAAGAAGGGGAGCATGTCAGTTTTTTAAAAAGCCAATGTGATCGATACTTTACAGCGATTTGCATGTGGTCTTCTTTGAGGAGAACATTGTTCTCTGGCAAACCTCTCCGACAGGTACCGGGAGGCTGATTCTGATGCCTCGGGAGCTCATTCTGGAACCTGCCAGCATTCTGAACGTGGTCAGTTCCTACGCTCACCATTTTGTATTTTGATTTTAAATCTCTACGTATGTTTGTATCCTTGACTAGACTGTGAGCCCTTTGAGGGCAAACCCTTGTGGGGCTTTTTTTTTTTTCTTCATTTTTTATTTTAATTTATTTTAATTTTATTTTTATTTAAGTCAGCTTCCGGCCCGATGACAAAATTAGAATTTTGATGAGTGCTTTGGAATGACTGCGGCCCAGGATTTCTCTGGCATCTAAGGATCCTTAGTAAGGACACTTTCATTTTCCTGCCTCTTTTGATCACAACCTTTTTGGATTTCCCTAAATAATCTCCACTTCCTGCCTTTTTCTCCTTAAAAATATTTTTCTAGTTCTTGCAGTCTCTATCACCCGAGTGCTTGGAGTTTTCCTTTCTGCTCTATCTTGTAAGATTTCTCCCTTTCTTTCTTTTTTCCTTTCTTTCTTTTGTTGACCATCTAAGTGATTAATGAGCAGTGGGGTTCTTGTTTGTTTGTTTTGTTCTGTTTTCCACTCAGGAACCAAAACCTAAATGACAAAGCTTCAGTAGGGATTTACAAAGCCTTCTGTGCTCTGCTGGGAAGCAAGGAAGTAAAATCCCAGGCAAGCCCAATATTTGGTAGGTAGATAGAGGGGGCGGCAGGCCCACACCCCTGTACCTTGAAGGTCAGAATGAGGTGGCTGAACTGAAATAATGCCTCGAGGTCCAATCTGATGCTGACATGATCAAGACCTAAAGAAAAATCCAGAAAGAAGAAAATCAGTGATTTCAAGAGACCGCTATTTATCACATTAATCCCTCCCTGTGGCTTATCTGTAATAAAACCCTTTGAAATCACATGGCCAGGGATCCACACTCTTTCCTGGTCCCGTCCAGTGGTTTCCCATAACACTCCACATGCAGGAAAAGGTCTCCTGAGAGCAATACAGGGTTTACCAGGAACGTGCCCCACATTCATGTTATGGTGGCAGTGCGCACGGCCACTGTATGGCAGGATTACATCCCACCAAGGGACTTCCGGGAAGGTCCCCATAGGTGGAAGGCAGAAGCTCGTGTCCTTGAACTCACCTCTTGACCTCGTGTGCTCATAACCATGAGCTAGTGAGCCAGAGCTGGGTAAAAATCGACACACTCTATTTTTCCAGCAGCTGCTTAACGATCACCTGGACTAGTTTCATTGTCACTGAGCATAAAACACAGCTGAAATATTCCCCTTGAAGTGAGGCTCTGCGGCTCCTCCATGACTGAGGAGAAGAAAGAACGAGCCCGGCCAAGGACTCTGCCCTCAGAGAGTCGGCCACCATCCACCTCCAGCCTGGATGTGGAGGACCAGACCCCCTCTGGACCTAACGGAAGCCCTGATCGCTCCAGAGCAGCCCTATCCAGTCGGAATAGGAATCACACCTGTCATTTAAGATTTTCTAGCAGCCACACTTCAAAAAGTACAAATGAGCGGGTGGAACTAATTTTAATGTATGGAACCCAATATAGCAAAAGCAGTCTGATTTCAACATGTGGTCAACGTTTTTTTGTTTTTTCTTAAATTAATAATGCTTTCTGTTAACTATTAACAATGCTTCATTTTTTCCAAATGAAGTCTTAGAAATCTGGAATGGTTTTACACTGCGAGCACATCTCAGTTGGGATGGGCCATGTGGTAAGTACCCCAGAGCACATGCGGTGAGGGGCCCCGGGACGGGACAAGACAGCCCTGAGAGCAGGAACTGGGCTGCAGGGAATGGGAGGCAGTTCTTTTTGAGGGTGAATCACTCAGGAAAGTTTGCTGCTCAGAGGGCAGCCCCATTCCCGGCTCTGGGTCAAGGGCATCTCACCCTTTCTAGAAAGGAGATTTCCTTTCCCCTCTCGACAGTTCATGGCTGAGAACACTTGTTCTATGCAAACCTAGTCATTGGGGCACTTCTTCCGTGAGATGTGGGACAAATGCTGCATATGTGGTTTAAAACAACTGTTAAACAGGGCGCCTGGGTGGCTCAGTCGGTCGAACATCTGCCTTCGGTCACAATCCCAGGTCATGATCCCAGAGTCTTGGGATCGAGCCCCACGTTGGGCTCCCTACTCACTGGGGAGTCTGCTTCTCCCTCTGCTTCTCCCCCTGCTTGTGCTCTCTCTCTCCCCCCCCCCAAAAAAAAAGAAAAGAAAAACCAGCTGTTAAGCAAAAATGGCATCAGTGAAGGCCGGCGGCTGTGGCAAAGCCACCTCCCAAGCACTAAGGTGAGCCCAGCTAGAGCTGAGTCACTGGGATCCCAAATGAGCGGGCAGTTTAGAAGACACCAATCACATGCTTGCCCGATGGGTGACATATAACAACAGCCTCATATTATGCTTGCCCTATAAATTATCATCCTACACATTTGTGATTATTCCCGTGCTCCCCTAATGGCCTAGGATCGCCTGTGGGAAATAGGCTCGAGTGTCCCAGAGGATAGAGGGATTGCAGCCCCAGTGGGACTAGAGAGATGTGGCAAACAGAATCATTTTGTGGGCTGAGGGTCCCAGATGGTGCTGAAGAGGAGCCATCACAGGTGATGTGGGCCAGTCCACATTCATTCTTTCCAGCCCGTAAGGCCCCAGGCTGGGGCGGGACCTGAGGAATCCCCCGTCTGGTCCTGATCGGGCACCTCGGAAATGCGGACGGTGGGGGCCAGTATAAGCCTCAACACCACAGTTGTTCACAAACAGAGAAGGGCACAAATCCAGGAAGGAAAGATCTTCAGTTAGTACCATCTAGCCTTTCAATTCAACTTTTTATGAAAATATTTGGCTTGCAGCAAGAAATGAAATGTTCTTTTTCCCTCTCTGCACATGTGCTGCAGAAGGAAAAAGTACATGGTGATAACTCTCAGATTTCCCCCTGGGGCATCCTTAATTCCATTTACATCAGTGTGTTTTATATTAGCCTTCATTTACCAGCACCTTATAAGTGTCCTATTTTTTCTTTTTTCCTTTTTTCTTTCTTTCTTTTCTTTTCTTTTTTTTTTTTTTACAAAGAACAAAAGGATGCCCAGATATTTTCTTCCCGCACATGGAAAGAGTGAAGCACTCGGAGTTAGGTGCTTAAAATACACTGAGTTCTCTGGAGGAAAATAACCTTTCCTGAAATGAAAATCCAGTTTGTTCTTATACGGGATTTCACATTCTCGGTAGACACTGTTCCATTCCAATAGGGCTCCCGGCTGTGAAATTGTTACAATCATACAGAGCGAAAGACATCTTAGTAAAAATGTAAAGAAATGAAAAACTGCACAGGAACTCATACCATTTTCAGATTGCCACCATTTCTTTTCTCTCACTGGTTCAAAACGTGTAATTACATTCTCAATGGTGTGGCTGCGGGATGGGGAGTATGGGTCATATGGAAATCTCGAGTCGCAGATGAAGCATTTTTGCTCCCCCTGGAAAAGACCAACATTTAGATAGAAATAAAGAGTCATAATTACTTGTTGTTGATCTGAATTTAAAAACAAGCTGTACTTGCTATATTTGTCTTTCAATCTGGCTAAAAATAAAGAGCAGAGGAAATAACAAGACATCAATTTTTCCATCAATAGGTACTTAACAACAATGACAAATGCAATAAAAATATGACCCAGAAATTTTATAAATTGACATATTTGGGGTAAAAATGCAAATTTGTGCAATTTTATAAGTTGATATATTTGGGATAAAAATGCAAATTGTTCCACATAAATTTGTCTTATACAAATTTACTAATTTTTGTCTTACACAAGAGGCGGATGACCTGGAGGTTTTGTTAACTATAGAGAATTCAACAGGATACAGTCTTTGAGTAGGGATTACTTTCTTTATTCAGAAAATGACTGTTTGGCAAGAAACTAATGAAACCACTGGCCACCAGGTTATCAGCAACCATCCTCCTTTCTCCCTCAGACATAGTTTTTGGCAGAAAAACTCCCGTGATCAAAGCCTCTCCATCGACACATGTGGATATTGTAAAAGATTCTCATTGAACTCGTAACAGGGAGGCCTTCTTGCAGACTAGAAGGTCTTATTAGTGAATTAGAACTCCTTAACTTGGAATGGACTTCCAAAGGTTACAACAGTCAATACTGGCCTTTGAGTTTGCCCAATTTAATGCATCTAACAGCTACATTTAAAAGTCAAGTCGTCCCTTGGTTCACTTGACTCTAGCTACACTCACTTCTTCATCTTCCTTGAGTTCACCAGGAACTGCCTTACAGTCTTGACACAAGCTGTTCTTGGCTCCCCTCTTCTCCAGCCCTCAAATAGTACCATCTCTTGCTCCTTTCCTTCTTCCAGGGCTCTGTTTAACTGCCCTCATCTCAGAGAGACTTCTGCTTAATATACCCCCAGCTCCTCACCCTTATGGCCTCTGCCACTGTCTGTTTCTTCCTCTGATTTGTGATATTTTCTAATCCCTTATCACCACTTGAGACTGATTAGATAGTTGTTGGATTATTGTCTGCTTCCATCACTAGAATTTAAGCCGAATGAGGACAAAGACTTTGTTTCATGTAAGGCTGTACTCTCTTTACCTAGAACAGTGTCTGGCATATAGTAGATGCTCAATAAAATTTGCTGACCAAATTCATGGTCATTTTAATGACTATTTCAGCTAACATCTGTCAAAGTAAGCCAGCCTTTCAAGAGATCCATATAACCTCTTTAGAATCACTGGCCACTATAAGCCTTATACTTACAAAAAGCACCAAAATGCCTTTTGGAAATTAAGGAGCAATGGAAGTGAGATCTATTCTGCATATGGGGAGTCTTGCCCCAGACCTGACATGGAAGAGCAACAGAAGCCCTATGAGTCCATCAAAAGATGTCAAGACTTCAAAAGATTTCCAGTAATACTATGGAAATTACTGGGGAAAATGTCTAATTGGGCGGCTTATTCTGTAAATATTTTAGAAACTTAATCTTTGATGGACCTGGCTACACAGGCTGCTTAGCTGCAGTAACCAGATGGGGGAGTCCCAATTTGAGATTTTTTTCCAGCTCTAGGATTTTAAGATTTCTGGCATTCTTGATACAAAAGAAACCTTGAAGTCTTATTTACTTCTACTTTTGGTGGTGTGACTTTGAAAGATAGGAGTCTCAAGTCCTAATTATTGTCAGAGTATGTCATGGGTTGGCTATGGCAACAGTCAGCAAAATGCCCATGGTTGGAGAACAAGATGGGTGATGCCAAGAGGGAGAGTTTCTAATACTAGAGTTGAGAACCATTTCTTTGGCCAGAGGGTCTGGAATTAGTGAAGTCACTGGAAGGGCCATCCATCCCACCTGGCCTAGAGTTGAACAAAACTCCTAAGGTGTCATTTCCTTGTACATGTAGAGAATTTGCTTTCTGACACGGGTCCTTTCCAAAGTTAGAACAGTGCTAAGCACTCAGGTATTGTCTCCACTTATTTATAATCATCCTCTTTTACTAGAAACCAATTAGAATACAAAGCATTTCCCAGAGACCTCCAAGAGTTGCTTGCAATGAACAATACATGGAAAAGCCTGGGCTGCTAACATTAGGCTTATGTCCAACTTCCTTCCTTGACGTGATGGCCCCAGGCTCCTCGGCAGGTAGGATACTCAGATGACCTTGGATGTTCGTACTCCTCCCAGAGCGTGGAGAAGGAAAAAAACCATAAAGCAGCTGGTCCTTTAATAAACCTGGGCTTTAAAGGGGGGGGGGGACGGCATGAAAATATGTTCATATTGGGATCTTATGGTCTTTAGACAAGACAATTTCCAAGTGGCATTGTAAGGCTGGCATGCCATCAGTTCAATGTCCTACAACCACCCCCGTCCCCGAGGCAGGACAATGAGAACTCACATTCAGCTTGATGGTCTTGAGACCCTGAGGGATCTTTGCTCTTCACTGATGGGTCAACTAAATTTACTCTTTGGGGGTCACTAATGAAGCTAAGAAGAATAGTACATTGTATAGTAATTGCCTTCCAAGGCTGAACCAAGGAGGTTTTTCTGTCTAATCCTAAAGGTAAAAAGAAAGAGACGAAGCAGATCTTCCCTATTTTCTGATTAGTCCAGAGGTCCTGGACTTGGAATTGTTATCACCTGTTGCCTCTGATGTTCAGGAAAGGGTGATGTGTCCTTCTTTCGTGTAGCCAGGCTGCCCCCCCCACCCCCCGCCACCGGTGTACTTAGAAAAATCTACGTCATTGACTCAATAATATCCCAACAAATAAACGAGGAACCACCCACCTCGAGGTAGCTGAGGATGCAGTATTTCTGGGCTCTGTCCAGCCCACAGGTAGAAGAAGCCGTGAGCTGTGCGCTGCGACCCACCAGGAGATCACCGGTGGTGGGGTGACAGGAGCCCCTTTTGCACTCATCGTGGGCTTTCATGAGAGTGAGCAACCCTTGAACAGAACAGACACGCTGCATAGAAGGCAGTCTAAGGGTAGCAGCAGGCTTGAAGAAGCAACCGGTTAAGTTGGAAAGTTAAGAGTCCCATTTATTTTTAAAACCAGTTCTCTGGTTTTCTGGTCATTAAGACTCTGGTTGTGGATGCTATTGGTGCTGTTGGCCTAATGGAAATCTCTTAGCCTGCCAGGTTATACCACCTGCGTTCATGTCCCCACCTGGGCCAGCCTGTAGCCAGTGACTGATGGACACACAGTTCAAAAGGCTGGCACCATTGCCTCAGGCTGTGGGCAACTGTGTGGTGTAATTTGTGCTCAGAACCTTTCATGGGAGAAGGCTGAAGCCCCACTCCAGCTGGGACCATGTCCTGCCTCCCCTCTCCTCACTCTCTTACTCCTCAGAGCCCTCCCTCACTAAATCACTGACACCAAATCCCTGTCTCAGGCTCTGCATCTAGGAAACCTGACTTGAGACAGCCTGTATGTACTGGAAATTCTCTAGGTGTCATTTTAGGGCAAGTAATGTGCATAGACACAAGGAAGGAAAATCTTCATCCAGCTTCATATACTTATTGTTCCAACCTGTACAAAATCAATCAGAGAATTTAAGAAATCCTTGGGAAACAACTTTCTCTTAAAACATGTATATTTAATTGACCCTCTTTATAACCTGGATTGTTGGGTTCGGATTCACCATGGAACAAATCATGCCCCTTTGGGATATGGAGAGAGATGGAGTTCCAGATCCACACAAATAGGCCCAGCTGATTTTTGAGGCACCAAGGCAGTTCAATGGAGGAAGGGCCTTTTCAACAAATAGGGCTGGAGGAACAGGACACCCATAGGCAAGGAAATGAACTGTAACCAATACCTTACACCTTATACAAATATTAACACAAAATGGGTCCTGGACTTCAGTGTAACATATAAAACAGTAAAGCTATAAAACTGTAACACATGGGAAAAAGTCTGAGACTTAAGATTAGGTGAAGACTTTTTAGGATTGACAACAAGAACATGACCCGTCCAAGGAAAAATTGATAAATTGGGCCTCATTAAAATTAAAACTTTGTAAGTTATACTCAGTGAAAAGTAACACATGGGAAAAAGTCTGAGACTTAAGATTAGGTGAAGACTTTTTAGGATTGACAACAAGAACATGATCCGTCCAAGGAAAAATTGATAAATTGGGCCTCATTAAAATTAAAACTTTGTAAGTTATACTCAGTGAAAAAAGTGCATAAAAGGTTATGCACTGCATGGCTTCATTTCTTGATTGACAGAATTATAGCAATGGAGAATAGATTTGTGGTTGTCAGGTATTAGGGAGGCAGGCAGGAAGGTGTGGATAGAAAAGGGTCATACTAGGGCTCCTTGAGGGTAATGGAGGATCTTAACTTCAGTGATGGTTATGTGAATAAAACTGCATAGAATTAAATACACACATATAAGTGCAGGTAAAACCAATACAATTTGAATAAGGTCACAGACTATAACATTGTTAATATCCAGGTTGTGATACCATATTATCTTCACATGAGAAGTTACCATTAGGGGAAACTAGGTGAAACTCATATGGAATCTCTCTGTATTATTTCTTACAACTACATGAGAACCTGCAATAATCTCAAAATAAAAAGTGAAAAAACCCACAGAATCCTCTGCCCCTTCAAAATCACCCCATCAGCCTCTGGTCAGTAAATCAAGTAAACCCTGCACTCTAAGATAATATGCACATCCATGGCCTGTTCTAGCTGTTCTTCTATACTTTTCCCTTGAGACATGAAGATTTATGCCAAGCCTTGATTCCAGCAAACAGGAGTGAGAGGGATGGGCATAAAATGGAAAATTATTCCCATACTGTGGAATAAACTTGGTTTCTCTCCAGCTTTCTCAACTGTAAAACAATAAGAATTTTTATGGTCTTGTTTTGCATTGCAAAATCCATGCATGGATTTCTTTCCTTCAACCTCTCCTTCAAAAATAGAAGCTATTGAAAAGTAGTGTTTTTTTCTCTTATGTCCACATTTCCCATATGAACTATGCTGTTCATCTGGTCATTTTGTGACATACACAGATTGTAGCTAAGAATATGACACAGAATGTCTCCTTCCGTGCAGGTTACAAAATACCCGTCTGGACAAGGTATTTTCTGTCTTTAATCTCATTGCAAAGATTACTCATATTCCAAAGCAAAAACACAATAATGTTTCCTTCTTCTTAAAGATAGATATGTGAAAAGAGTTAGCAACATTGCATACTTTTGTTTCGTTGAATAATAAGTGATCCTACATTGGTTAACATGAATTTTTTCTTTTATTTACCCAAGAATTCAAACCCAGAACTCCTTATATTTCCTAGACTTGACCTCTAGGATAAATCGCCAATCAGAAGTTTGGACTCCAAAAGACAGCAGCTTTTAAAGACAAGGTTAGGTATAAAAATCTCTGCTAATGCTGCTACATGTGGATTAGCTAAGACTTCCCTTCCAGGGATTTATTCTTCTAGACAAGTTCCGTCCTGAATTCTTTTATTGGAATTGCTGCCTTAGAGTTTTAACATGTTTTTATAACCTGACTTGGCCTAACTTGTTTTGATCAGATGCGTACTTTTCAGAAATAAAAGTATCCCAGGACTTAGGGAAATTGAATATTATTATTCATGTAATGGTCTAAATTCAAATATGAATTTCCGGCCCCAAATACTTGGCAAAAAGTGGCTAGCAACATAAGCAGTTAAAGCTTCATGCCCAAACACAGATCGCCTTAGCAATACCTTTCCTGAGTTGAAATTTTCAACTGCCAGATTATCCCATTAGCAACAGACTGGAATTAATTCAGAGAATAAAGATGCTTATGTCTTTAGAGAATCAATGCATTCCTCAAAAACAACATGCATCTTGAAGATAGGATCTGATTAAACATGAACTCAGGAGATCTGGTCATTTAAAGAGAATGCACAGCAAATGCTCCACAAAGTGAAGGACCATTTTGTAGAAATAACTGTTATTATGTAATTTCTCATTTTGTATATTGTTCTCATCTTCTTAAACACGTGGGATATTTTCATATACTTGAGAGTTCACGTTGGAGTTTAGAGACTGTAAACTTATTATAAATACACACATTACTTATTATGAGTAAGAAAACTTACAAAGAATGTGTGTTAGGTAAGGTTTGTACTTTGTGTCTAGTTCCTAAAACCTGACCAACGTGCATATTAGGATTCTCTTTCCAAATCTTCCTTAGTCAGAAGGCAAGACTAAGTGCTTAAATAGGCTCCAGGTTTTTTTCTTTTTTTCTTTTTTTTTAAGTTTTTAATTTATTTATTTGACAGACAGAGAGAGAGAGAGAGAGAGAGAGAGAGAGAACAAGTAGGCAGAGAGGCAGGCAGAGAGAGAGAGGGGGAAGCAGTCTCCCCGCTGACAGAGAGCCTGATGTGGGGCCTGATCCCAGGACTCTGAGATCATGACCTGAGCCAAAGGCAGAGGCTTTAACCCACTGAGCCACCCAGGCGCCCAAGGCTCCAGTTTTTATAGAAATGCCTGTGGTTGAACTGCAAACCAGAAAATGCCCAAGCTGATGTGGGATTAACTTGGTTCGTAGTTTGACCATAGGCAACTCTAGAGATATGGGTTAGATCAGGGTAAGCTTACAGTTGCAAACCCAGGATCTACTGTAGTGAAGTCTTTTTCTTCTTCTTCTTCTTTTTTTTTTTTTTTAAGAAACACCTAACGTGGGGCTCAGACATACAAACCCAAAATCAAGAGCGGCACGCTCCACCCAATGAGCTACCCAGGTGTCCCGAGGTCCTTTTCTGCCCAACCTAATTTGGTTTTGAAGATCCTAGAGATCCTAGAGAAAGGTCTCCTGATGGAGAAGGGGTCTCTGAGCAACCATGCTGTGGTTTAGAATTTTGACAAGGTGTTTAGGATTTTGACAAGGTTTAGGATTTTAATTTGCTTCGACAAGGAAGTTATCCTACATGGAGGTTCAGGGATCCTCAGTGGTTGCTTCTGATTTTGCACGTGAGTTTAGTCCCAAAGAGAGCATCCGAGGCAGATGCAGAGGGAAACAACTCTTCCCTGACCACCTGCGGCCAGATCATTGTCCTGGGGGAGGCAGTGTAACCGGTCTTTGCTCCCAAGAGCTTGTGGCTCACCTCTTGAGCCACAAGAATTTGGCAGAGAATTTCCAACAGAGAACAAATGAGCATTTCTTACTTTGAGTTGTTCTTCTTTCCTCTACCACCAGCAGATCGAACTGGGAGTTTGCCTTGGGGTTTGGGAAAAACAATACTAAAACATGAGATTCTTAAAGTTTGCCGCCTCGAAGAAATTCAGCATGAATCTTTGAAGAGAAGATTCTAAGCAATTTAGTTAGTAACTAGAAGCAGGGCTGTTACAGAAAAGTCAGGATCAAAGAGAGTAATTGATGGAAACATCCTCTCTATGACTAATGTAAATTATTCTCAGTTTATTAAAGATGGCAGAGGTGTGGACGATTTGGCCCTTCAGCGGAAAGCTGCTGCCGTTTACTCAGAAGAGGGGATTTTGCCTGTAAATTCTTCACAAGACCTCATTACTGGGACAAGTGCTACATTCAAACAGGCCTCTATTTAAAAATTAAAATGCATTCTACTTGTAAAGAACCTGAAGTATTTTTACTTTCCTCAGTATCTTTTTTTTTTTTTTTGCAATTTTTTTTTTTAAAGATTTTATTTATTTAACAGAGAGAAACACAGCGAGAGAGGGAACACAAGCAGAGGGAATGATAGCGGGAGAAGCAGGCTTCCTGCAGAGCAAGGGGCCTGATGTGGGGCTGGATCCCAGGCCCCTGGAATCTGACCTGGGCCGAAGGCAGACGCTTAACGACTGAGCCACCCAGGCGCCCACTTTCCTCAGTATCTTACTTATCTGCTAATAGTAATGTTCCATTACAGTTGATTGAAATAGCTGTGTGTGGATAGCAAACAGGTTGAAGTGGAATTTTCTAGTTGTTAGACACAATTATATAACAGAAGAACCACGAAAATATATAGAACAGAAAAAAAGAGGTGGATATGTTAAAAAAAACATTGTTACTAAATATTTTAGAAAAATTTTAGAAATATTTTACTAAATACTTAGAAATATCTTAGAATACTTACTCAATATTTTAGAAAGTAGAAAATGGATTTTGACAACTAATACTCACCGAGGTGCAAAAAAAAGGCCCTTTGAAATTGCATTCTTTTGTCAGGAACTGATTAAATTCAATGTTGCTATAGGTTAAAAAAAAAGAGGTTAAAGTTCGGACAGAATCAATAACTGCCATCAATTTTCAATGATTCAAAAATTTGACAATTCTTTAGGGACACAAAATATCTACAGTGCCCAATTTCTTAAAAAAGTAAGAGTACATAAAATTTTTACCAATATTTGTTTTCCATTTTCTTGAAATCAAAGAATACTATAGTTTGTAAGAACTAATATGAAACAAATATAATTTCCTTTGCATAGTTTTATTTTAACCTATATTTGTCCCTTTATTGCTTAGAAAAAAATTTTAATTGTGCAATCACTATGTACTCATTACTGAAAAAATAGAAAAATCAGACAGGCAAAGTGAAGAAATTATTATCTGTAGTACTACCCCCCAGAGATAAGCGGTTAATATCTTACTATATGTTTTTCCATAGTGCTTCCCTTGTGTATAAGGATTTTCCAAAAATGATAGCATACTGTATGCTTGTTTCAGTCAATGCATCGCAGACATCTCTCTGTACCGGCAAATATAATTTTACATCAATAATTTTTCAACCCAGTGAGGGACATCAGGATCACCTGGGGGCTTCCACAAACCAAACTTGTATCCCCGTTTGCAGATTCAGCTTTGTCCCTCTAGATGGAGGGCGCCCCCCAAAGCACTGTGTGGGGAAGCCTAATAAAGACGGGTGTGTGTGCAAGCATGCCCCGCGGAGGTTGGAAGGAGAGAAGGTAAAATGCTCTCTTGCACCAGTATTTTTAAATTACTGGATACTATTCCTCTGAATGCAGGAACCAGAATTAATTTAACGAATCTCCTTTTGGTGGATGTGTGCTTTATTTCTAGTATTTTCCTGTTGTAGACATTTTTGTTAAGTCTTTCTTCCTATCCTGAATTTTCCCCCAGG
Source organism: Procyon lotor (assembly GCA_028646535.1). Taxonomy (NCBI): domain Eukaryota; kingdom Metazoa; phylum Chordata; class Mammalia; order Carnivora; family Procyonidae; genus Procyon; species Procyon lotor. The sequence goes on from CM053614.1 coordinate 77,040,949, forward strand.
ATATATTAAGTGGAGTGGGAATAATAGATCAAAGAGCCTGTGTGGGTTTGGGTGTCTCTGTGCATGCAAACATATACGTGTGTAATTAGAGTACATAGAGTATATACACATGTGCATACATACATACTACATGTATGTAGCACGTGTGTGTATAAAGCTGATACTGCCAACCTGCCATGTGGACATTTCATCCCAGTGTACACGCAACAAGCTGTTCACTCGTGACCTTCCCAACACGGAGCATTATCAATTTTTAAAGATTTGTCAATTTAAAGAGCAAAATATTCTATCTTGTTATTGTTTTAATGTTTCTATTTGGATAGTAGTGAGCGTAAAAATGCTTTTCCACGTATTTACAGAAAAGAATTAATTTTGCGCTTCGATCCTTTGAGGCTTTTCCTAGTGAATTATTTATTTTCCTCCCGGCCCATGCTCTGAGTCCCACTAACCTGACGTGCCAGGCATTCTGCTCTCTGAACCCTCCTCTCACGCTCTTTGCTTTGCCTTGAATGCCACCCTCCTAATCTCAAATGCCAGCCTCCTTACGAAAACATTTCTTTAAATGCCTGATTTTAGGCGAATTTCCTTCTGTGACCCAAATTCTTCCCCCAGCCTGGGGTTCCTTTTGGACCTTCCGATGTCCTAGGAAGATGGGTCACTGAGAAGCATTGTCCCTGCAGCATCTCCAACTGAAAATAAGTCCTAACTCTTAGAAAAGCCTGTGATTTGGGACTGCTCCCCTATACAAAATCTTGTCGAGACCTACAGGAGAATCCAGAATGGAACCCTCAGAAGGTCCATTCTGTACGGGAAAACTCAAGTGCTTTTCCTAGGTGGTGTGCCTTCTTTTGCCCCTCCCCAGTGTGGCTTGGATCCCTCACTCAACTATACATTTGATACTGTGAAATCCCCCACCTCATGTTGTCCTGGATTCCGAACTCTCCAGCCTGCGGGCTTCATTCTGTCAAATGCAGGACGATTAACAACGTAGTTATCCTTTTAATAAGAATGGGCAACACAAGTGAAGTTTAAAAATATTCTTCTCTATAACCAGAGAAACTAAACTCGGTGAGATCAAGATGTATGCAAAGAGCCTACAATTCAGGGCTTAAAATGATCTAGGCTCGGAGTTGCTGAAGACCATCGAAATTACGCAGGAAATATCAGGAGCATCCTTGCTTCTCTCCAGGAGGGAATCCATTCACTGGGCAGATTCCAAACTGAAACACTGTTTCCAACTACAGACTGGGTTAAAATCTCCCTCCCCTGGGAAGGTGGGAGGGACGTGAAGGGCACAATTCTAATGACCCAGGTTCAGAGAGAAAGAGCTGCTGTGTTGACCACATGAGCAAAAAGCTCGTGTGAAAGGAATGCCTTTGGAAACACAACCATAAGAGACTCTTAATCATAGGAAACAAGCTGAGGGTTCCTGGAGGGAAGGGGGTGAGGGATGCAGTAATGCATCCTGAGGGATGGGCATTGGGGAGGCTATGTGTTGAAATGAGCACTGGGTGTTATATAAGACCGATGACTCACAGACCTGGACCCCTGAAACAAATAAGACATTATATGTTAACTAACTGAATTTAAATTAAAAAAAAAAGAAAAGGGAAAAAGAAAAGAAAGGGATCGCTTTGGCAGAGCATTTGGGGGGACAAATCTTCCTTGGTATCACAGTTCATCACACATCTGTGATGCAAATAAACTCCTGGGAATTTTGTCAGTCTGCAAAGTATCTTCAAGCAGCAGCAAAGATCGTGATACAAAGAAGTGAACTTTCCAGCGTGCATCGGCCAGGTTCCAGCCCAACTTGCCCCAAAGAAAAGAGCACTGGAAGGGGAACCCAAGCTAGACTAGAATAGATAGCATTTTCTTATTCATAATTGCTCAAGGCGTATCATCAGCCTTGCCGGCCGAGCACCTCCGCAGCCATGGCTGCAGCAGCTCAGATACCCCTGGGAAGATTATTTTTTCATAACTTCTTTTTAAAAAGACTCATTTCTTTTCTTTTCTTTTCTTTTAAGATTTTATTTATTTTGCAGAGAGAAACACAGCGAGAGAGGGAACACAAGCAGAGGGAATGGTAGCAGGAGAAGCAGGTTTCCTGCCGAGCAAGGAGCCTGATGTGGGGCTCGATCCCAGGACTCCAGGATCATGACCTGAGCAGAAGGCAGCGGCTTAACGACTGAGCCACCCAGGCGCCCCACTCATTTATTTTCCGATACAATACGCATAACATAAAATCTACCATCTTAACCATTTGGAAAGTGGTTAAGTACATTCACATTGTTGGCCCAGCCAATCCCCGGAACTCTCACATCTAGCAAAACGGAAACTCTGGACTCATGAAACAGCTTGTCACTCTCCGATCCCTGCAGTCCCGGGCAACCACCGATTAGGTTTCTGCCACACTGATGAATCTGACTACTCCAGCTACCTCATATAAGCAGAATCACACAGTATCTGACTTCTTGTGACTGGCTCGTTTCACTTAGCATAACGTTTTCAATGTTCATCCGTGTTGTGGCACATGTCAGAATTGCCTTTCTTTTTGAGGCTGAATAATATTCCATTGTCTGTACCCAGGGAGATTTTTAAGCTATGGATGCTCAGTCAGAATGGCTGGAGTGGGACCCAGGCGTCAATGTCCACATTCTAGGTAATTTTAATGCGCAGCAAAGTCTGGGAGCCACTGAGTGTTGCTGTGACCCCACTTGCTTGGACCAAAATGTTGAGGGTCATCCTTGATCCCTCCCTCTCATGCCTCTGAATCTAAATTTGATCTCCTCTTCTTAAACAGTCATTCTCAATGTGTAGTCCGTGGCTTTAACAAGGTACCCAGTTCATCCCAGTGTGCCAGGGACTTTTCTGGTGTTAGCGCCCAAAGTCCCCATGCCCTTGGGATGCACTTCGGTCTGGGAAAATTCGAATGTTGGTCACCCTACTGGATCAGCGGCGTCAGCATCACCTGCGAACTGGTTAGAAATGCAAATGCTCAGGCCCCAGTACCGAGCCACCGATTCAGAAAGTCTAGGGATGGGGCCCAGCACCCTGTGCTTTTATAAAGTCCTCCAGATGAGGCTGATTACCCCAAGTTTGAGAACCGCTGCTCATCAGTAACTCCTGGGTCTAAAGGCTGAAGACCAGACCTCTGCTGCTCCTGGGGACAGCCGTAACATCTCAGGAGAACCTAATCTGTGCCACATGCTTTCCCAGCTGTCTGCCTGGGTTGGGGGCCCCCCACTTAAGGCACTGCAGGTCCAGGCTGTGGTACTGCGGGGACAGAGCGGGTGGATGGGGGAAACCTTCACTGAGCTCGGCCTCAGCCAGATCATTCCCGACTGAATGTGCCTGTGCTTCCTTTTTTTTTTTTTTTTTTTTTTAAGATTTTATTTATTTATTTGACAGAGAGAGATCACAAGTAAGCAGAGAGGCAGGCAGAGAGAGAGGGGGAAACAGGCTCCCTGCTGAGCAGAGAGCCCGATGTGGGGCTCGATCCCAGGACCCTGAGATCATGACCCAAGCCGAACGCAGAGGCTTTAACCCACTGAGCCACCCAGGTGCCCCTGTGCCTGTGCTTCTTAGAGCTTGCTCCACAAAGGCCTTCTTTTTCTGGTTCTCAATATTCCAAAGTGATTTTTCCCATTAGACTAGAAGCTTTTTATATTGTTAATGAGCTTCCAGGGAGAAAACAGAAAACAAGAGAGTTCGTTCTTTCTTTCATGCATGAGGTCTCTCTTATGAAAGTTCCCATCTCCCTGAGTGGGGGTACCCTCATTTCCATGGCACTTATGACCTCTTTTAGGGCATAAAGTATATCCTGCTCTTTAGTTTTTGGTGACATCTTGACTCAGATGATTCACTTATCATAAAACTCACTCTTACAGTGGCTTTTAGTTTTTCAGAGTTGTGTAGCCATCACCAACTCACTAACTTGAGAACATTTTCCTTACCCCAGTAAGAAATCCCATACCCGTTGGCATAAACCACCTCTATCCGCCCCTTCCTGAAGCACCTGGAAACTATTACTTTATTTGCTTTCTCTGTGGATTTGCCTGTTCTGGATACTTTATGGAAATGAAATCATGCTATATGTGGTCTTTTGTGACTGGCTTCTAATCAGCATAATATTTTCAAGGTTCATCCACATTGTAGCCACTATCTGCATAGCAACCCCTTTTTGTTGCTGAATAATATTCCATTATGTGGATATACCACTTTGTTTGGTCATTCATCAGTTCATGGACATTTTTCTCTACTTTTTGGCTATTATGAAGAGTGCTGCTATGAACACTTATCGACAAGTTTCTGTATGTATTTTCATTTCTCTGGGGTACATGCATACTCGTAGAAAAACACTCTGTTTTTCTAAACAGACCTCGTCTAAACCTTCCTCATAGACTGTAAGCACTTGAAGGCCAACGTTCATCTTCTTATCCCCAGAGATATGGAGAAAAATACCAAACACATTTGCCAACTTGAATGCCAACTCCATGTGTAGTGTTCTAGCTTGATTTTTATTACTGCCTCTTTCATGAGCTTCACCTCATCTGTCCTGACTTGAAGGCTCTGACTGTGCCCTGGGGGGGGCCCATCCCTGTTGGGGCTGCTTTGGTCTTGTTTTCACAATCCCCATGTCAAGTGCCAGTCCTGGGTGTTCCGTGATGCAGACCTTTCTCTGCCTCTTCCCCCTCCACTTTATTCTGTGGCTTCTAGTTTCTGACATTCTCCCCGTTTCCCTAGGTCTTTGCTTTCTACAGCCCCAGTGTGAATCTAGAGGTGTCTTTAAGCCTGAAGGTTTAAATACTGTACCAGGAGGCACCTGGAGATTAATGGGGCTACAGATGTAACCACCATCCACACTCCTAATTTTGTTTTCAAGTCACAGCTGGAAGAAACTCCAAAGGAGGTCATCCGTTCCTGGTCCTTGTCTCTATTTAGACTGATCTAGAACTTTGCTTAGGGAAACAATTCTGAATCACACCCTGTGAAGGATTTATAGCTTTTCAGGTCAAAAGAACTGGCCTACAGGGCCAGTGGCATGACAGGTAGAAAATGGGCTGAGGTACCCGGCTTCCTTTCCTCCAGCCAAGTAGTGGAGTGGTCCCAAAGGGAGGCCAACATTGGGGTTTTAAATCCTTTGGGCCAGCTATCTCTGAAATCCCTGAGGCTCAGCCCTCAGGTGAGTTAATTCTGATGAATTCAGGCTACTAAAACTATTCTCTCTGAAATGTCCAATAAAATGTGGCAAAGGGACTTCAATCATCCTTCATTTCCTTACTTCTCTGTGTCACATCGCGATAGCATCCTGTTACCAATTCATTCCTTCTACCTCCCCTCACTCCATTCTACTTCCTGAAATAGAAACTCCTTCCTTCTCAGCGAAAGTGGATTATGGCTGATCCCTGTGATTAGGCTGGAAAGGCTGAGGTCCAGGTCAGCTTTCCTGCTTCTCAAGTGCACAGTGGGTTCTGAAGATCCATTTGCCCAGCACAGCGCACAAGGTCTGCTGACATTTGTGGCTGTCACATTGGGGAGGGGGATCTACTGACATCTAGTGGGCAGAGGCCAGGGACAAGGCTGGAGAGTCTCTTACAATGCACAGCGCAGCCCCATCCCCTGGGGAAGCACAGGGCAGCCCCATCCCCATTAGGGAAGAATTATCCGGCCCCACTTATCTATAGTGTCCTTAGTCAGGGCCTCGTCACTCCACCCTTCATTTGCATAAGTTCCTCAGCTCTGGTCCTGCTCCCAGTTTTCTGTTTCCCATTTGAGATGATCTAAGTCGCAAGCTAGATGAGTGTTAAGGGTATAGAGTTTAGCAACTTTACAAACTCTGTTTTCTGAAATCAGCCAGTCACTGTAAAACACGGCTGTACACAGAGCACATTTTCGGGGGCGGTGGTCTTGTTCCCCATACCTTCCTTCACCAGGCTTTCTGCTTCATTGGTGCTGCTTCTCTGGTTAGTGTACCAGACCGACCTTTGTGAAGCTTCCCAGAGACCACATGCAACTTCCTTCTTGCTGAATTCACTGGTGAGTTTAAATGATATTTGCAAAAGTAATCGGGATAAAGAAACTATCACCCCTTATTTGCAGAAAGAGCATGTAAATATATTTACAAAGGCACTGGATGCATTTTGGTGATGGTTTAGTGAATGCCCCCAGAGGACCCTGGTCCCAAACTATATTAAGTGGTGCAATAAACAGTAAAGTACATGAAACTGACAATAACTATTTTCCTGGCATTGCTAATCGATTTTAATTTACTAACCACCACCATTATCTCATCTGCCCTCACTGGAAGGCTGTGCTCAAGGAGACAGCTCGTTAAAGAGTTTCTTCTTTTTTTTTTCAAAACAATGTGGAGGCAACAGATGGAGACATGAGGGGGATTTAATGTCAAGCTGCCCAGCAGTGTCCAAACACTGGCCTAGGTAGACCCATGGGTGCGAATAGCACGTGGAAAACGGCCTTTCTGCAGGCTTCCTTCTGCAAATCGTACAGTAATCCTTAACACAGGGGACAATTATAATCCAGATATTTATCCTAGCCCTTAATTCTTTTTCTGGCACACTTCAAATGGGTTATTTTACACATTGTAAAATGATAGTTCTCATAGAAATCTTATGTTTAACTTTCCCTTATCTATGTAACATGAGTTTTTTTCCTTCCACATTAAATCAGGAATCATTAGATATTTCAACTGTGTTGCCTTAAAATGCGTCACAGTGAGGAATGCAGAACATGAAGCTATAAAGCTCACTTTCCCTTAATTAGAGCAGACACCAAGCTTTCCTTAAAACTCACTACTTGTACATACCTAAGATACTAACAATACATTTTGAAGATATGGTTAGTTCCACAGAACTGGAACGTTTTCCCAACTGTTCCAAGTTGTAGCGCCATGGTAAAAATAAGTGTTCACTTAATACACAATTTAAATGGTGCAGCTGAACATTGCATTATTGGAAGCATCCTATAAAGAAGAGAAAAGCTCAAGGCACTGGCTGCACCCCACTCGCCACTAAGCACCACTAAGCACCCATTTTTCCCACTGGATATTGTACCATGTGTACATGTCTTGTGTATACATGTTATCTGATTATCATTCTGTGAAAGTTATGGGTCTACTCCATGCTCTGATATATCACACTCTACGCTGGCTCCCCTCATACACAACAAATCTTGAATTTGCTGATACCTTCACTTAATCCAAAAACTGCCAACGTGTCAGGGAGAGAGAAGACGAGACTTACCTGGATTTGTGAAGCTGTGTTGAGAGGTGAAGTCTGCAAACAGGGCATGTAAAGGCACACCTGAAAGTGAGAGTCAATTTAAGTAGAAAACCTCTCCCCCGAGGCACCTATGGGGAGGGGAAAGAAAAGATGACAGATGTTCCTGAACCTGCCATAAAAGGTGATGCGTGAAGTTACTTGCCTTGTGTTTTGACTTACACATGCGCATGCCACACACTCCCCCGCCCCCCCACCTTGTATACAGAGGCAAATGTTTTGCAGCAAACATTCTTCGTTTATGTGCCAGACTTCTGAAAGCAAAGGCTGAGTGGAGTTGAATCAGGGTTACAACAACAAACTGCAACATTCCCACCAATTTTGTAACTAAGTTGCAGCTTCCCCTTAGCTGCTCCAGCAGTGTGAAATTATGAAGGAAGTCGCAAAGAATCAGAGGCTCACACTGTGCTCCCCCAAGCAACCAGGGTGCAGGCTTTCTAGAGGAACGAATTGTCTTGGGGGAGCAGCTCTAAGTTCCTTCTGAGCGAAGGAACACTTGCCCATTCAAGGGAACACTGAAGCTCATTCAAACACTTGCCGTAGGCGTACTCCTACTTGCCAACCTAATGCGTTACAAAGTAAATCTCACCCTGGAGAAGAGTGGTTGATAAACCCAACGTTTTTATTATTCACTAACTTGTATAGTCTTTTGCTTGCCCATCAGACTTTGCCTTCAGATACCAGGCTTCTGGTGCTTTGGAGAAAACAATCTGTGTCTAATGAAACTTACAGAGAAAAAGTCAGACAGTCCTTGGAATGCATTGGCTCCTAGAAGTTGGGTAGTAAACTTACTCTCTACAAATGCAACATTAAGACAGAATTAGCTAACTCATTTCACTGATTTATACTGACATCAGTCAAAGAGAAGACATGGCAGAGAAGACCAGTCTTTCCACATTCACTTAGCCTTGAAAATCATCTCTGTTTCTACCTTTACCCAGATATTTTGGTAGCACACACTCTGCGAAGAAAATTCTGGAAATACCATTAAGTACCTCCCAGGTTGGGAGTGATCGGCTTTATTGCTCCATTATTTAATTGGATTTGATTATGTCAGTGAGTCATCAAGCAAACAATGTTTATGTTGTCGTATACCAAAGAGATAAAACAAAACATTCTTGTCTTCTACCTTCCCTTTAAAGGTTGGTGTTTCCTCTGGGCTTTATCACCTGGGCAATCACTGTGTGTATTCCTCTGGCAAACTCATTCACATAGTTTCACAGCTTAAACCCCTTCTTTATCTCCAACCTCACCTACTTCCTGAGCTTCGGTTCCGTACTCCCAACTGCCTGCTGACACCTCTCTCTGGGTGACTCCCCAGCACCTCAAACATAAGACGTTCACAGTTGAACTTTTCTGTTGGTCAAACCCCTCCCTCTTCCTCATCTTCCTACCTTCTCAGTTAATGGAGCCTTTATCCAGTCATTTGTCCAAGTAGGGAACCTCAGCTGTGCTTAATTCCAGGCCTCCTCCTTCCATTGCCCTGAGACATAAAATCACACTCTCAGCACAGCCTGGGGTCCAGTAACAGATGGGGACGTGGTCTTCCGCTGCTTCCTCCAAAGTTCCTGTGGTTTTCCCCTCAGCACAGACATAGCTGGTGGCTGGTGGCACTGTTAGGGACTTCCCTTGGGCCTTGGCTTGCTGGCACTGGGACACCGTCCTGTCCTTTCAGAAGGCGATTGCGGGGCACACACGGATCTCAGAGCATCACCAATGGGAGGACTTAAAGGCTCTTCCTCATGGTGCTTCCTTCCGGCTCCTGTCCATTTGGAAGCCCCTGCATCCCTCTGTTTACCTGCCTTAGGTTGTCAGTCAATGGGTCGTACCTTTCACTGGCTTTACTCCTACGACCCTTTCTAGTACGTGCAGGAAGGTGGCGGTGCTGGGGGGAAGAAGGCTAAATATTACTGAATGGACTCTTTCATTTTGCTTACAAGGAGCAAATTTAATATCTCATGCCAAGGTCTTGGTGACCAAAACAGAGTTATGTCTGCCTCAGTTACTCATAGCAGAACATTTTGAAAGATTAGTTTTGGTTGGACTCCTAACGTGGCCCTTCCTGAGAATGGTCAGATAACATTATGAAGCCAATCCCCCAAATGCTGCTAAGTCAGCTGTTTTTCCGCACTTATTCTTTCTTCTCCAGTCTTACCTCAATGCATTCATTTCTCACAGGCTCTGTTGCCCAAATTTTTTTTTAAATTTAATTAATTTATTTAAAGAGAGTATGCTCGCACACACGGGAGCTGGGGGGAAGGGCAGATGGGGAGAATCCCAAGGAGACTCGGGCTGAGCATGGAGCCCAACCCCCAGGGGGAGTGGGCGGGGCTAGATTTCGGGTCTGAACCGAGAGTCAGACACTCCATACACTGAGCCACCCAGGCGCCCCACTGTTGCCCAAATTGTATCCTTGCTTCTTCTGAGCCATCATCCTCAACATCACCAGAGAACACAGATTTAGACTCGTGGCTTCTTTGCTGGCTGCCGTTCACTTACAGGATCCAGGTTTCTTAGCGTGGCAGAACAAAACACGTTTAGGGTCTGGCCCCAACACCGCCTTCCGCAGGGCCTGCCCACGAGCTAGGCTCTGCTCACTCTGTGCCTGGACACGTCACGCAGTCGTTGTGATGCCGGCCCTTGCACCGGCCCTTCCCTCCTATGGGACACCATTCTCCCCTCTCCACTTTTCCTTTAGCTGCCACCTTTTGTAAAGCTCTTCTAGAGTCCTCTAGGGAGAGCTGGCTGCTCTTGCTTTGGAAGCACAATGATAGAGGGACAGGCTTGCCGTTGCAGTGAAATGCTGGTGGCAGCCTCCCCCTCATTCCTCAGAGCAAGGTGATGTCAAGGACCGCAGAAGGGACCATCCTTATTGCTCTCCCTCTGACTCAGTGGCTGGGCTTCTCCTGTTTCCCTTGCCCAGAAGCCAATGGCTCAGTTCCAGCAGGTAGACTCTTCTGTACCCTCTGATCTTCATTATCACCAGACTCAAGGTCCAGTGCTCCAGGGCCTCGTGCTCCAGGCCTCGCAGCACTTCTGAAGTGCCACGCAGACTTCCCTTCCACCTGCGGTGGCCCATTCTGCAGGATGGGGCTTCTGTCGGGGGTCCCTTTAAGCATCCGACTCTTGATTTTGGCTCAGGTCATGATGTCAGGGTCGTGAAATTGAGCCCCGCATTCTGCTCCATGTCCAGTGGGGAATCTGCTGGAGATTCCCTCTCCCTCTCCCTCTGCCCCTCCCCCCACTGAGGCAGGCACGCGCTCTCCCTCCCTCTCTCAAACAAAGGAAAAGGAAGCTGCTCTCTTCCTCTTAACATAGAGAACAAACTGATGGTTACCAGAGGGGAGGTGGACGGGTGGGGGCTGGGGGATGGGTTAAACAGCTGAGGGGGATTAAAGAGTACATCGTGATGATCACTAGATCTTGTATGGAAGTGTTGCATCACTCCATTGTACTCCTGAAACGAATATTACACTGTGTGTTAATGAACTAGACTTTAAATTAAAACAAAGAAAAAGAAGCTGCTCTCTGGGCCAGTCTTTGTGGCTAAGAGAACCTGTCATCCACCCTCCAGGGTTGAATTCATTGGGGCATGACCTTCCATCCCACACCTGTTTTGGGCAAGGATTTAAACTATACACACTTTATTCCCAAATGCCACGCTGAGTGCAGGGCACACAGTAGGTGCTGGCCTTTTGACTGAGGCATCATTAAGCTGCAGAAACTGCTAACAAAATTATATGGAGACATTTTTATATCAGAAAAATTGAGGGGCGCCTGGGTGGCTCAGTGGGTTAAAGCCTCTGCCTTCAGCTCAGGTCATGATCTCAGGGTCCTGGGATCCAGCCCCGCATCCGGCTCTCTGCTCAGTGGGGAACCTGCTTCCCCTCTCTCTGCCTGCCTCTCTGCCTACTTGTGATCTCTCTCTCTCTCTGTCCAATAAATAAATAAAAGTTCTTTAAAAAAAAAAAAGAAAAATTGAAATCCCTGAATTTAGATTTGGAACTTATATTCTAACATTTGGGGCCATGGGATCTTAACTGCTTTCAGTAGGCTTTCCCACAGGCATGATAAGTTAGCTAAGTGGATGGCACAGAAAAGTCATCCAAGGGGATTTGCATTGAGTAAAACATTCAAGGTGAGAGAGCGACAATTTTCTCTAGTGTCTAGTAATTTAGAATGGCAGGAAAATTCTTCTTCCTGCCCTCATAATGCCCTGCAGTAATTTAAAGCAACTGTTATTTCTCCTATCAATCACAGTCTGCCTTTTCCACAACATGTAATTCTCTTTTGTTTCATTTTTTTCTTCCCCATCTCTTAGACCACCCTTGTTTCCCCCTCTTAGAGCTTCTCCTCTTCTCTGAAGCCAATCCGAATTGCCGGGGATAAGGCAGGAATATTTTGTTCCCTGTTTTGTTTATTCATTTTTTTCTGGTTCATGCTCCTGCAGTCATTTGCAGACAGCTTGATACTTACCAGCTGTTACATGTGTTGAACTCGAGGGGCTTGTTTCTTAGAAATGAGGGAGCCGACCGCACCCCAATCTGCTTCCAGGGGATCAGGTACAAAACCTTCTTTTGGCTTCTCTGTGCCCTGTCAAGTCCTGACTGACCAGGGGTTGTCTTCAGTGTCAGCATCTTCTGTTTGCCTTGTGATCGGCTTCTCTAAGGGCAAAAATAAAACTAAAGCAGAGTCTTAAATTTTACTCACCTGCCTGTATATTAAAGCATCCACGACACCTCTCCTCTGCAGTGTCAGCTGGGTGTGTCTGCTGGTGGCTTGCCGACACCTGTGGGATTTCTACAAGCTAGTGGAGGGAGAGGACTGTGAACTGAGCAACACTTGATATATTCATTTTTCATACAATATTGGGTAGTGAGAGAACAGATTCAACAAACTTTCCTCCACCATTAATTTTATAGACCCGTAAGCGCTTTTAGAAGAGTTTACCAAAGTTTCTTACCTGTTATTTAATTCTGTGTTTCTATTTATTGCTGTATTTTAAATCGATGCCCTTTGTTTTTAATGGGTTCCCTAGAGGCCAGATTATGCATTCACTTTGGACATCCTCGAAAGCAGCTCCTAGAAGACTAGAGCCTTGTCTTTTCCAGGGCAGAACTAAGCACAGAGGAAGCTTGCAGTCAGGAGCTGCTGCATTAACTTGGTTCACGTCCTTCTACAAACCATCAAGTTCTACAAAGGTGGCCCGGGAACCCAAGAGTAACATTTGGTTTTAGGCAGAAACTTCAGCAGGAGGTTTGGGAGAAATGGAGGGACTTCTCTGTTGTTTGTTTGACTGGTTGTATTAGTCTAACACTATTGTTCCTTTTAGTCTTTTAACTTATTGTACAAAACAATTGAGCCCCGGGGGGCTCAATTGGTTAAGTGTCTGACTCTTGATTTCAGCTCAGGTCACGATCTCAGGGTTGTGAGACAGCCTGCACTGGGCTCCGTGCTGGGTGTAAAGGCTGCTTAAGATTCTCTCTCTCTCCCGGGGCGCCTGGGTGGCTCAATGGGTTAAAGCCTCTGCCTTCAGCTCAGGCCCTGATCTCAGGGTCCTGGGATCAAGCCCCGTTGGGCTCTCTGCTCAGCAGGGAGCCTGCTTCCCCCTCTCTCTCTGCCTGCCTCTCTGCCTGCTTGTGATCTCTCTCCCTCTGACAAATAAATAAATAAAATCTTAAAAAAAAAAAAAAAGATTCTCTCTCTCCCTCTCCCTGCATCCCTCCCCACTCCCCTGCTCTTGCTGTCTCTCAAAAAATAAAATAAAATAAAGCCCTAGACACTAAATATTTATGCATATTTTAATCTTATTGTAAACTTCTGAATTCCATAAAAATATTTTTTTCTTTTTTCTTTTTGAAATATATAAATTTAAAACGTTTGCTGGATTCTTGGGTGATTTTTATTATATCTCGAGGGTGTTTCCCTGGATATTATTTATCTCCAATTTTATAATGAAAATTGAAATGATGTATCATTCAGGTTTCAGAAACTTGCTCTCAAATAACAAGTGACTATGGCTATTCTTCTGATAAATCGATGCCAGGTTCTTATGATATCTGCCTTCATCTCAGAATGGCTTAATTATTTACCTCTTAGGATTAAGGCCAGGGTTAGAGTGTTGTCAGCCTGGAGAGATTTTCAAGAAAACTAATTTGCCCACTGAACCAAAAGCTCCATTAGTTAATCAAAAACAGTCTCAGGGTATAGCTCTTAAGCAAAGATATGGCCTTTGGCTGTTTTCTTTTCCAAAAAGAAAACAGCTTTGTTGCTTTTCCTAAAAAAATAGTGCATGCTCATTTACCCTGCATCAGACAATATAAAGAATTATGGAAAAGAAAACAAAAATTCGGGGTGCCTGGGTGGCTCAGTGGGTTAAAGACTCTGCCTTCGGGTTAAGTCATGATCCCAAAGTCCTGGGATCGAGCCCCACATCAGGCTCTCTGCTCAGCAGGGAGCCTGCTTCCCCATCTCTCTCTGCCTGCCTCTCTGCCTACTTGTGCTCTCTCTCTCTGTCAAATAAATAAATAAAGTCTTAAAAAAAAAATCACTAGAAAGCCTAAATTTTCTTCAAGTCATCACACTTTTCAATTTTTTTAAATTTTAGCTTTTTTAAAAAAAATTTATTTCTTTATCCATTCATCTATCAATAGATACTTGTATTGCGTCCATATTTGGTTATTGTAAATAATGCTGCTATAAACATGGGATGCATGTATCCCTTTGAATTAGTGTTTTTTGTTTTTTGTATTCTTTGGGTTAATACCCAGCAGTGGAATTACTGGATCATATGGCAAATTCTATTTTTAGTTTTTTGATGAACCTCTGTACTCTTCCATAGAGGCCACACCAGTTTGTATTCTCACCAATGATGCATGGGGGTTCCTTTTTCTCCACATCCTCAACAACACTTGTTTCTTGTATTTTTTATCTTAGCCATTTTGACACATGAGAAGTGATATCTCATTGTGGTTTTGATTTGAATTTCCCTGATGATTAGTGGTATTGAGCATCTCTTCATGTGTCTATTGGCTATAGGTATGTCTTCTTTGAAAAAAAATGTCTATTCAGACCTTGTGCCCATTTTTAATTAGATTATTTTTTGGTGTTGAGTTGTGGAAGTTCCTTACATATTTTGGGTACTCACATCTATTGAATATATCATTTGTAAATATCTTCTCCCATTCATTAGGCTGCAATCTTGTTTTGTGGATGGTTTCCTTTCCTGTGCAAACGCTTTTTATTTTGGTATAGTCCCAAGAGTTTATTTTTGCTTGTGCTTCTCCTGACGGAGGAGGAGACAGATCTAGGAAAAAAGCTGATATCAAAGAACTATGTTTTCTTCTAGGATTTTTATGGTTTTAAGTCTCATATTTAGGTCTTCAATCCATCCTGGGTCTATTTTTGTGTATGGTGTAAGAAAGTGGTCCTGTTTCTTTCTTATGCATGTAGCTGTCCAGTTTTCCCAGCACCATTTGTTGAAGAGGGTGTCCTTTTCCCCATTGTATATTCTTTCCTGCTTCGTCAAAAGATTAATTGACCATATAGTTGTGGGTTTATTTCCGGGTTTTCTAGTCTGTTCCATTGATCTATGTGTCTATTTTTTTTTTTGTCAGCACCATACTGTTTTTTATTACTACAGATTTGTAGTATATTTTGAAATCTGGGATTGTGATACCTTCAGCTTTGTTCTTTATCTCAATATTGCTTTGGCTATTTAGGGTAATTTTGTGTTTCCATACCAATTTTATTACTTTTGTTCTAGTTTTATGAAAAATATTGTTGGAATTTTGCCGAGGATTGCATATTAAATCTGTAGAATTGCTTTGGGTTTATGGACTTTTGAACAATATTGGTCCTCCCAATCCATGAGCATGGAATATCTTTCCATTTTTTTGTAACATCTTCATGTCTTTCATCAGTGTTTTTATAGTTTTCAGAGCGTGGGTCTTTCATTCCTTTGGTTAAGTTTCTTCCTAGATATTTTATTCTTTTGGCGCAATTATAAATGGCATTGTTTTCTTAATTTCTCTTTCTGCTATTTCTTTACTAGTGTAAAGAAACTCAACAGATTTCTATATATTAATTTTGCATTTTGCAACTTAACTGAGTTCATTTATCAGTTCTAATTTTTTGGTGGAATCTTCAGAGTTTTCTATACATAGTATCATGTCATCTGTAAATAGTGACAGTTTTACTTTATCAATTTGGATGCCTTTTATTTCTTTTTCTTGTTTGAGTTCTATGGCTAGGACTTCCAGTACTATGTTGCCTGGAAATGGTAAGAGTGGACATTCTTGTCTTGTTCCTGACCTTAGAGGAAAAGGTGTGATTTTTCCCTATAGAGTATGATGTTAGCTGTGGGTTTTTCATATATGGCCTTTATTATGTTGAGGTATGTTTCCTCTGAACCTACCTTGTTGAGATTTTTTTATCATGAACAGATGTTACATTTTGTCAAATGCCTTTTCTGCATCAATTGAGATGATTATATAGTTCTTAACCTTTCTTTTGTTAATGTGATGTTTCATGTTGATTGATTTGCAAATATTGAACCCCTGGCATCCCTGGGATAAATCCCACTTGATTATGGTGAAAGCCTAAAATTTTTTGGTAAACATCTTTCCAGATAACTCCTCTCTCTCATTCTCTTGTTCTTGCTTGCCCTGGCATCTCTCAGAAATAGACCTAGGGAAGACTGAAGGGCAGAGGCAAGTCCCACACTCAGCAATGTGGAATCTTAGCCTGATTTCTTCAGTTGCAAAACCTTCAAAAGTGGGAAATTTCATTATGTATAATTTGCATACCATAAAGTACACTTGTTTCAAATGTGCAGTTCAATGCATTTAGTTGAACTCAAGTTATATTGAGAAGTAAATATATTATTGAGAAGTGAAAGTATTATTGAGAAGTGAATAATAATAAAATGTGAGGGGACTTTAACATCCCACTTACATTAACGGACAGATCATCTAAATGGAAAATCTAGAGGAAACAATGGCTTTCAGTGACACACTGGAACAGAGAGATTTAAAAGATATATTCAAACATTCCATCCTAAAACAGCAGAATATACATTCTTTTCAAGTGCACACGGAACATTCTCCAGAATAGGTCACACAGTAGCCCACAAAATACCTCAACAAATTCAAGAAGATCAAGGTCATACCATGCATCTTTTCTGACCACAACATTGTGACCACAAGAAAAAATCTGGAAAGACTACAAAAATATAGAGGGTAAATAACATGCTACTAAACAATGAATGAGTCAACTGGGAAATAAAAGAAGAAATTAAAAAGTACATGGAAACAAATGAAAATGAAAACAGAATGGTGCAAAATGTTTGGGATGCAGCAAAAGCAGTTCTAAGAGGGAATTTATAGCAATGCCCACCTCAAAAAGCAAGAAAAATCTTAAATAAACAACCTAACTTTATACCTAGAGGGTTTAGAAAAAGAACAACAGACAAAATTTAAAACCAGCAGAAGGAAGGAAATAATAAAAATTAAATATAAAAACTAAAAAAACAAAACAAACATACAAACAAAAACAATAAAACAAATTAATGAAACCAGGAGCTGCTTATTTGGAAAAAAATCAATAAAATTTATAAACCTCTGGCTGCCACACTCATCAAGGAAAAAAGAGAAAAGACTCAACAAGTAAAGTCACAAATAAGAGTGGAGAAATAACAACCAAGACCACAGAAATAAAAAAAATTATAAGAGAATATTATGAAAAACCGTGTCAGCAAAATGGACAAGCTAGATGAAATGGATAAATTCCCAGAAACATATAGACTCCCATAACTGAAACAGGAAGAAATAGAAAATTTGAACAGACAAAGAAATTGATTCACTAATCAAAGAACTCCCAACAAGCAAAAGTCCATGATCAGATGGCTTCATAGGCAAAGTCCACCAAACATTTAAAGAAGATTACCTGTTCTTCTCAAACTATTCCAAAAAATAAAAAAGGAAGGAAAATTTCAAATTCATTCTATGAGGCCAGCATTATGCTGATTACAAAACCAAAGACTCCACTAAAAAAGGAGAACTACAAGCCAATATCCCTGATGAACATAGATGCAAAAATCCTCAATAAAACATGAGGAAACTGAATTTGACAATATACTAAAAAAATCATTCACCATGATCCAGTGGGATTTATTCCTGGATTACAAGGGTGGTTCAATATTCACAAACCAATTAATGTGATACATCACATCAATGAGAGAAAGGATAAGAACCACATGATTATTTCAATAGATGAAGAAAAAGCATTTGACAAAGTACAATATCCATTCATGATAAAAACCCTCAAAAAAGAAGGTTTGGAGGGAACACACTTCAACATAATAAAGGCCATATATCAAAAACTCATAGCTAGCTAGTATGTGGGGATCCTCATTCTCAGTGGGGAAAAACTGAGAGCTTTTCCCTAAAGTCAATAAGACAAAGATGTCCACTCTCACCACTTCTATTCAACGTAGTACTGGAAGTCCTTTCCATAGCAATCAGACAACAAAAAGAAATAAAAGGCATCCAAGTTGGCAAGGAAAAAAAAACTTTCACTTTTTGCAGATGACACGATAGGATATTTAGAAAACCTGAAAGACTCCATCAAAAAACTGCTAGAACTGATAAACAATTTTAGTAAGGTTAAAGGATCAATATGAAGAAAGCTGTTGCATTTCTTATGCAATAATGAAGCAGCAGAAACAGAAAATGTGGTGTCTGGGTGACTCAGTCAGCTGAGCATCCAACTCTTGATTTAGGCTCATGTTGTGACCTCACAGTCATGAGATCGAGCCCAGCATAGGGCTTCCCACTGGGTATAGAGCCTGTTTAAGATTCTCTTTCCCTTTCCCTCTGTTCTTCCCTTGCTGACATGCACATGAGTGTTCTCTGTAAAAGAAAAAAAGAAAGAAAGAAAAAAAATGGGCAGAAGACATGAACACACATTTCTCCAAAGAAGACATCCAGATGGCCAACAGACACATGAAAAGATGTTCATCATCACTTCCCATCAGGAAAATGCAAATGAAAACTACAATGAGATATCACCTTACACCTGTTAGAATGACTAAAGTCAACAACACAAGAAACAGGTGTTGACAAGGATGTGGAGAAAGGGGAACCCTCATCCGTGCTCTGTTGGTGGGAATGCAAACTAGTGCAGCCCCTGTGGAAAGCAGTATGGGTTTTCCTCAGAAAGTAAAAAATAGAACTACATACAGTCCAGCAACTGTACTACCACGTATTTACCCGAAGAATACAAAAACACTAAATCAAAGGAATACCTGCACCCCTATGTTTATAGCAGAATTTTGTACAAGAGCCAAGCTATGGAAGGAGTCCAGGTATACATCAATTGATGAATGGATAAAGAAAAGGTGGTATACACACACACACACACACACACACACGCACGCGCATGCAATGGAATATTATTTAACCATAAAAAGAATGAAATCTTGCCATTTGCAAAGATATGGATGGAGCTAGAAAGTACAATGGTAAGCAAAATCCATCAGAGAAACACCACTAATATATGATTTCACTCGTGTGTGGAATTTAAGAAACAAAACAAACGAGCAAAGGGAAAGAGAAAGAGAAAGAGAGACAAATGAAGAAACAGACTTTAATTATATAGAGAACAAAGTGATGGTTACCAGAGGGGAGGTGGGTGAGGGGATGGGGGAAATAGAAGATGGGGATTAAGGTTTGCACCTGTCATGATGAGCACTGGGTGGATGTATGGAATTGTCAAACCACTATATTGTATACCTGAAACTAATATAACTCTTGTAACGGGCATTCCAATTAAAACTAACAAAAAAAGATTTGGAAAAAATAAAGAATATAAAGGAAAAGGAAAAATAAAAACAACTTTATTCATATGTTATAATTCACTCATTTAACATGTACAACTCATTCTTTTAAAATATATCACAAGGTTATACAACCATCACTACAATCTAATTTTAGAATATTTTGTCCCACCACGAAGGGTATTCCATACCCATTAACCATCACTGTTCCTCTAACCCTTCCCTCAGCCCCAAGCAACCACTAATCTACTTTCTATCTCCAAAAATTTGCCTATTCTGGACCTTTCTGACCAGAAATGGTTTCCTCTAGAAATTTGCCTCTTCTGGACCTTATATGATAAACGGAATCATACAATTAAAAAAAAAAAAAAAAGTGAGAGAAGTGAATACACTCTAGGACAGGGTCTTTCCCTGGAAGGCAGCCTAGGAAGAAATTCCTCTGTGCAGCCTTATCTCAACCAGAATTGCTCGATGAGCTTTGTCAGGTTGTGGCCCGCCAAAACTGTGGTGCTGAACCCCAACACAGATTTGCCCTGACTCAAGATTTCACAAGGGCTTAGGAGTCTTCTTCTAAGTTGCAAGGAGGCGTGTATGCCCTGACGGGATGTGGGGAGGATGACCAAATCTCAGGAGACATCAGACAGCTGGTCAACCTGTAATAAGATTTGGTGGATCTGAATGAAGCTAAGATCACAGTGCTTAATGGAGCTGACACATGCTGCCCAAACTCTGAAAGGACATATTTGTGTGGGCCTGCATACAAAGTCCACAGGCGGTGAGGAAACCACAAAGTCCTGCCTGACGGGATTGATGTCAACCACCTTGTGTTACCTCAGAGTGACCTCAGGCAGAGAGCCTTGGGCACCCGGAGAGAAGATAGATTTACCCTTTGTTTTCTTTCATAATCAACTTCCTCCCCAGAGAAGATAAGATCCTTAAGCCTGCAGGGGCCTGGGTCTGAGGTAAAGACTCCCACCTCAGAATCTGCCCTGAAATGCTCCAGTTACCAAACTGAGGTAACTCAAAGGAGCTCATAGGGCATTTAAGAGCAATCCAGGGGACTCAAGTCTATTGAAGAATTTTAAAATGCATTCCCATACTTAGAGATAAATGTTGAAACACACCAAATATTCAGTTGTTGGTAATCTGTGTAAAAGCTGTGTCGTTTCTATACAAAAGTTGTTATCACAGAGTCGTGGATAATTTTAGTTCTCTTTGCCTTCAAGATAAGGAAACTAAACCAGGAGAAGTAAATGACTCAGCCAATGCCACACCCTGGTCCACACCATCCTCCACTTTTCCCACCCTAACACTCACGGTGAACGGCCACGTTTCTTTTATTTCATCCTTTGGTGTGGTGGCTTTGTGACACAGTGTCACTCTCGCACATTTTAAGGTTTCAATGATTTCAGAGAAATGGGAGTGTTTTGTAGGAGAGCAAGGAATACTGAATCATTTGATTTCCACCTCAAACCCATGGGCATTAAATTATTCTCATTTTGCTGACAGGGAAGCTGAGGCACAAAAAATTAACTCACCCACTGTTACACCTACGGCAGCATTGCCTTTCATTCTTTTGAAATAAATTGATTCAACAAGGAAGCAAGAGGAAGCAGAAGGAATTAGGGCCAGGTTGTTGAGGCTTATCATGGGTAAATATCCTGACTATCCTGTGCCTTAAGCCTGAATGTCAATAGCCAAAACATTCTAAATTAAAGTCAGCCGGCTGTGGAACATTCTGGACAAAAAAAAAAAAAGAAGAAGAAGAAAGAAAGAAAGGAAAGAAAGAGAACAAATCCCCCAAGACCACTTTCTTGCAATCACACTGAACTGTGCCAAGAAAAATTGTGAAATGAGGAAAAAGATTCCTTGTATCCCCAATAGTACATCCTTTGTCTTTGAGCTATTTTATAACTGAATACTGATGGTAATGCAAATGACTTTTGTGTCCATAGAAATGCAAACTGTGTCCTATGGAGATGCAATTGATTATTGCTTACAGATATTGACCAATTGATTTCAGCACTTCTTTTTTTAAAGATTCATTTATTTTAGAGAGAGAGGGTGAGCACCAGTGAGTTGGGGGAGGGGTAGAGGGAGATAATCTTCTAGCAGACTCCCTGTTGAGCACAGAGCCCAAAGACCTGGACCCCCAGAATCACAGCCTGAGCTGAAGGCAGATGCCTAACCCACCGAGCCACCCAGGTACCCTGATTTCAGCACTTCTGGTGGCTTATAGGTATGTTTTTTAAAAGAAATTTTCCTTTGAATTGGTTGTCAGTTTGTACTAGTTCCCTAATTACTGAATTAAATAAAATCTCTGGTATGTTTGTTTTATATTTGTATGAGAGCCATCATTTTACTGTTGCAAAAAATTAATCTTAACAACAGCTTGTAGTTCCTGATGTGTCCGTACCCCTCCCCAGGAACTGCTTCCTCTTCATGTGATTGCTGTGTTCTCTTCTTCACTGTGGTCAAGGTTGACAATCTCCAGGCTACAGGCCCTGCCATCTCACCAGCTGCTTTTTTAACAGCCTGCAAGTTTAGATGTGCTTTTACATTAGTAAGATGAAAAAATTCTCCGAGGAAGAATACTGTATCAAAAGAATAATAATGAAGGAAGAAGAATTTGTGGAACGAGGCAATGAGACATAATGCCCATTTTTGTGTTCATAAATAAAGCTGGAGGGAAACAACCATATTGACTTGTTTATGCACAGTGGAGGAGTCTTGCTCCAATGACAGAGTTCAGAAGCGGTGAAAGAAAACACACCACCCACAAAACCAAAAATAGTTACTATCTGGCCCTTTCTAGAAAACATCAGTTAATCTATTGCTATGGTTAACAATGGATCTTTGAGCTCCCCTCAAATTCATAAGTTGAAATCTTAACCCCCCAAAAACGATAGCATTAGGAGGTGGGGCTTTGGGGAGGTGCTTAGGTCATAAAGCTAGAACCTTCATGAATGCCATCAGTGACCATATTAGAGGCCCCACAGAGGTCGCTGGCCCCTTCCATGGCAGGAGGGCACAGAAGTCAGCAAGCTGCAGTCAGGAAGAGGGTTTTCACCAGAAGCCATCCATGAAGGCACTCTGATCTCAGACTTCCAGCCTCCAGAACTGTGAAAAATTAATTGTTTGTGAGTCACCCAGTCTCTGGTATTTTGTTACTGCAGCCTGAATGGTCTAAGACACCCATGATCCATTTAACATCCCTAAGGTCTCAGCATGTCCTCCAGAACCCTCTCTCACTCTCCAGTCTGGGCTGGCTCTGCCTCCCTCTTTGCGGGGGTGTGGGTAACCTGCTGCACTTGCGTCTATTGAGCAATCACCCTCCGAGTGGTGCTTACAGACTCCCTTACACCTTCACACCCTGCCTGTGAATCGCCGGAGGATGTGGACTGCTTTGTTCACCCTTGCACACCCAGTGCCCAAGAGAGTGCCTGGTTCACGACGGGCACCCCATGTGTTGAATGAATGCTTCTCTCACCCTCTGAGCAAACACAACAGCCTTCTGAGTAAGTCTTTAACAATCAGCTCTCAACCTATTTTTATTTTTTATTTTGGGGGGTTAAAGCAGTAAGAACTAACTCATTTTAAAATGACAGAAATCACTATTTCTTTTAATTCCCCTGAAAGGAAATCGCATAGCCAGGCAGCAGTGGAGGTAGAAGTAAGGAAGAAGAGCTTGCTGTGGTCTCACAGGGGTGGCTGTGCTCCACGAAGGTGGGATGTGGTGAGAGCACTGGCTGAAGAAGCTTTGGGGGCTGGGCCAGCTTTGACCCACATCCCAAGTTGGGCAGGGCGAGGTGGCACAGCTCCTTGGAGGACCTTTCTTGTTTTCCACATCTTGTGTTATCCATGGGATTCAAAGCCTCCCCTCCTAGTGTTCCCATGCCCATGAATTCATTCGTGTTTTTCTGCTCTGTCCTTGCCATGTCGAGAAACTTCTCCCTCATGCCCGTGGCATCCTCTACCATGCAAGTGTTTGAACTATTCACTCCCTGGAGTCCGATATTCTGTTTTTTTCTGGCAGTTCTTTCCAATGCTCTGAATTTCCACTTTCAGAAGGTACAATGGGTGATAAAAGCCAAAGGGTCGTGTTCAAGAATTAATTTGGAGTCAAGTCATTGAACGGCATGGGGAATGATGATATGGTCAGAACACGGTTTGCAGAAAACCCTGAGCCCTTCTAAGGAGCTAAGCATTGTGCTGCTGCAAGTGTCCCCAACACTGGCAGACATTTCTTCCCCGAATCTGCTCATTCTCTTCCTCTGTCTTCTGGTCTGAAGGGTTCACCTTGTCCTTTTAAGGATTTGTCATCACTTGGATGACATATGGATTCTCTAGTCTCAAACCTGAGACCACATGGAGTTTGATGCCACCTCTACCTGCTATAAGCCAAGGCACAAATGTCAGTTCCTTGAGGGCAGAGACTTTCTTACCTTCCCTTTGTAGGTGTCATACCTCTAGCATATTGTGGGACCCACAGAACATGTTAGCTTGGCAGGACTAAGTTCCTATTTACTGTGTGGTATGGGTGGAAGTGTGTCCCCCGCCAATCCCTGAATTCATCTGAAGTCCTCGCCACCCGTACTTCAGAATGACCGTATTTGGGATTGGGGTCACTGCGGATATCATCAGTTAAGGTCATCCTGGAGTGGGGTGGGCCCCTGACACAATAAGGCTGGTGTCCTTATGAAAAGGAGAGATTGGGACAAACGGAGGTGTGCATCCAGGGGGAACACCATGTGAACACTAGAGTTATTTTGCTGCAAGCCATGGGCCTGTGAGAAGCTGCGAGTCAGGCCTGGAACACATTCTTCTCAAGCATGGCCCTGCCAACATTTTGACCTTGGACTTCTAGTTCCTAGAACTACAAGACAATACTTTTCTATTGTTTAAGCTGCCTGGTTGGTGGTGGTCTGTGCCTTGGCAAATACATCTTGGCATCATACATTCATCCTTCTCCATAACCCTAGTACTGGGACTTATAAGTCACTGCCTTTTGGACTTGTCAATCTTGCCTTTTTTCCAAATTGAATGACCCCCCCAACCCCAAATTTCTTGTCCTATCGCTGCCGTAACCAATTGCCATAAATTTTGATGGCTTGAAACAGCACAAATAGATCACCTCACAGTTAGGAGTTTGGAAGTTCAGAGTCAAGGTCATCAGGCTAATGTCCAGACATTAGCAGGCCTGGCTCCTTCTAGACACTCCGAGGGGAGAATCCATGTCCTTGTCATTTTCAGCATCGAGAGACTGCCTGCATTCCCCTGCTTGCTTCTCTGAAATCTCTTGCTACTGATGTCATATCTACTCATCTGACCCTCATGCCTCCCTCTTAAAAGGACACTGTGATTATATTTGGCCTACCAGATAATCCAAGATTATCTCCTCAGCTCAAGATCCTCAACTTAACCACATTTGCAAAGTCATCTGAACCATGCATCTGAACCATGTAACATAATGTGGTTCTAGGGATTAGGCTGTGGGCATCTTTAGGGGCCAGTATTATGACTACCATTCCACTTTTTCCATCTTCATCCTTTCCCAATTCCATTCATCTTCCAAGGTTCTCTTCTGGGACTCCTCTACTCCAGCCCAGTGAAATCTGTTTCTGTCTCTGTCCCTCTATCCACTACCACAGCGCCCCATCCCAGATCCCTAATTGTTGGGCATGAGATCACCCCCTTTCGCTAATCTCTCTGAAGGTGACTTGAGTACAGAGCCCATTGCTTATGCTCTGCTGGCTCTCCTGGCCATGCTCTCAAAGATGTAAAGATTGCTTGAAGGCGGGATCCATTCTTAGGTGGCATAATTAGACACAGTGCAGGAAATCCAGACCTCCCAGTGGGCCCCCTCGCATTCCTCTCTTGGCTCACTTAAGATAGAAGTGAGATGGGGCGCCTGGGTGGCTCGGTTGGTTGAGCGACTGTCTTCGGCTCAGGTCATGATCCTAGAGTCCCGGGATTGAGTCCCACATTCAGGGATTGGGGGGGAGGGGTGGTCCCTGCTCAGCAGGGGGACTGCTTCCCCCTCTGATCTTCCCCTCTCGTACTCTCTATCTCTCTCATTCTCTCTCTTTCAAATAAATTTTAAAAATCTTAAAACAACAACAACAACAACCAAAACAGAAGCAAGATGGAGTTTGGCTGAGCCAGGTAGAGGGCTGAGATCCCAAAGCCATTGTCTGCCTGTGAACTTGGTCCCCAGAGTGGAGCTGGTAAGCAGTTAGGCATGATATTCATAGTCATGTCATACTGTGCCCTTCCCCTCTCCATGGCACATAGTCATCGTGACACACCACTGACCACCTCTGGCAAGTCCCAACAATTTTTAGGGGACTTTAATGTGGGGAAAAGTCAAGGAACCTGTGGTTCTGCCTTCCAGAGCTTCTGGCAGGCCCACACCCAGGAGAGCTGGATTCTTCTTCAGAACCAGCCATCCTGAAGTCGGGCACTCCATATGCAGATCCAAAAAGAGTGAGTTGTGGGTCTGAGCCTGGGCAGAGAGCCCCAAACCCGGGTACCCAGGCAGCCGGGGCTCTCCCTCCTATAGCTTTTGGATTGACCTTCAGAAATAGGATTTCTTTTCATTTAAAAATTTTTTAAAAAAAAAATTTATTAAATTGTCAGAGGGAGAGCACAAGCAGGGGGAGCAGCAGGCAGAAGGAAAAGCAGGCTCCCCGCTGAGCAAGGAGCCTGGTGAGGGACTTGATCCTGATGCAGGACTTGATCCCAGGGCCGGGATTACGACCTGAGCTGAATGCAGATGCTTACCTGACTGAGCCACCCAGGTGCCCCTCTTTTCATTTTTTTTTTAAAGATCTTATTTATTTATTGGACACAGAGAGAGAGATCACAAGTAGGCAGGGAGGCAGGCAGAGAGAGAGGGAAGCAGGCTCCCTGCTCAGCAGAGAGCCCGATGTGGGGCTCGATCCCAGGACCCTGAGATCATGACCCAAGCCGAAGGCAGAGGCTTTAACCCCCTGAGCCGCCCAGGCGCCCCGGAATTATTCATTTTTAAATACTGGTCTTTCACAACTGGCTGCACCTGCCATGTCTAGCCCTACTGTCCTCCCATTCTGAACACTGGACTTTTACCTTATTTAGTTTGGGTGCGAGAAGAAATAATTTAAAGGAGGGAGGAGCTTGTATCTGGGAGCTTGTATCTGTGCTTGAGTCCACACACTAGATCTCTCCGACAGCCGAGCCGTCTCTGGACAGAAAAGCAGTGCTGCCTCACAGGACTGATGAGAACAGTAAGTGGGAACGATCTACCCGGAGTGCTTTGTAGACTACCTAGCCCTTAATGAGCATGGGAGATGGGTTAGTTCTTTTCTTCCCCGTCCTCATTTTAACACAACAAATTCTCACTGACTCAAGAGGATTAAATGCTGAAAACCCATAAAAAGTAGGAAAACACCACAAAGATCGTTTGCATTGAGGTGACAGAATGTGATAAAAAATAATTTGCAAAGGATGAGCTCTTAGCTTAGGCTGCCATAGCAAAATGCCACAGCCTGGGTGGCTTGAACAACAGACGTGTGTTTTCCTACAGCTCTGGAAGTCCCAGATTCAGGTCTAGACGCATGGGTTCCTGGCAGGATGTTGCTTCTGGGTGTACAGATGCCTACCTTGTCCCCGTGTCCTCACATGGGGTGGGAGGTGGGAAGCGCACGTGAGCTAGCAAGCTCTTGACTGTCCCTTCCAGGAAGGACACTAGTCCTAGGGGATCAGGGCTCTACTCCCAGGACCTCATTTAACCTCAATTATCTATAAATTATATTTATACTTCTATAAATATTTAAAATTATATATAATTATATCAATTATATAATCTATAAAGGTCTGTGTCCAAATACAATGGTATTGGGAGTTGGGCTTCAAGATAAGAATTTTGCAGCGGGGGAAGATATAATTGAGTTCCTAACAGATTCCACGGTCAGGCTTATACTTGGTATTTCCTTTTATTTCTCATTTTGCACTGGGCATTTTAAATTGTGTGAAGACCTACAAAACTGCTTCCTTCCCCACTTCTCCATTTCTGGACGTGACCAGAAAGGAAAGCAGAGGCCGTGGCAGCCTCCCTCGCATTTTGGCATTTCCCCACAGCTCTGGAGATGAATGGGGTCTTCTCACAGGTCCCCAGAGGCCCCTGCTCCGTGAGCAGCCCTGTGGTTCCCTGCAAATGAAGCAGGACTTCTAATGTCACCTCCGTGACAGGATTTAGCCCTTGTGCCTTTGGAGAGACACGCAGAGGGGGGAGTGGGGAGAAAGACAATGGACCTTGAACCCCACATTCCGCCTTGCTGAAGACTGCGTGCTCTCTGCACCTGCCACCCCCGCCCCGCCCCAGTCCTCCTCCCTAGGCAGGCGTCCACTGAAAGCACCAAGAGGACAGTTGCTGCAGCTTCGATTTGCATTGATTATTTTGATAACTCAGGGCTGCAGCACTTTGCTCCAAAAATACATTTGATCACTGTGTTCCTATGAAAAGTGGCTCCACGCCTGGATCCGATGTACGGAAACTGTATTATATAAAATTGTATCTTTGCTTTTTAGGGGGTTATAACCCCCCTCCCGTTTTTTCCTTTTAGCCAGAGAACACAGAAAAATAGGGCTGCAGGGAAAGCCACAAATGGGAGTGGTGATCAGCGGGCGATGCCGCTGAGGGAGGGACATCTAGGTTTGTCCCGGTGATCTGAGGAAGCGGGCTTGTCACTTTCCTTAGTGACACCCCTGAGTGCTTAGCAGTTCCCGGGGCTGTGAGCTCTACTGTCTGGGTGGAGGGAGAAAGGAAAATAGTCATCCATTCAAACACAGATGTTCTCAGGTTAGCTGAGGACCTGTCTTCCCCCAGCCAGAGAGTTCAGCATGTGCTGGATAGTGGATGGACGGCCACACGCTTAGTCCAGCGAGGCGTCTAGAAAGAATCTGGAAGTGGCTACATTCACACATTCTTTCCTTAAATCACTCCATCTCTGTGTATTGCATGTCAACTTTGAGCCTAGAGCAGCGTCTGACACATCCTGGTCACTGAAGAAGTGTCTGTGAACGAGTAAGAGGACACACAAGTCCTTGGCATCTTATTCTAGGCATGAGGGACACGTGATGACTGTGAGAGCCCAGCCCCCGCCTTCCTAGAACTGTAGCTGGGGACTGCAGACACTCGACAAGTCACTAGATCAATACGCAGGTGGATTTGGAAAGGGGGGTCCTGTAAAGAAAGCAAATGGTGATTCGTGCATGAGAGAGAGAGAACAGAAGGAAGGAGCTTCTGGTAGAAAGGAGAGAAGGTTCCATTTCTGCTGCAGCCTGGAGAATGAGCTAACAGATCCGCCGGAGACCTGGCAAAGGGAACAGTGAATACAAAGGCTCTGGGCAGCAAGACCTAGAGTGAAGGGAGGTGCAGGAAAAACCAGGGGACCAGTGTGGCTGGGGCACAGTGGGAAGGAAAGAGGGAGGGGCTGTGGCAGGAAATTTGGATTATCTTTTAAGTGGAGTGCAGAGATGAGCAAACCAAGGCCAGCAGGTCAAACCTGGCCATTCTCCTTGTGGTGTAAGCACCTGACATTAGCTTTTTCTGATCGTAATATTAATGCCTGACATGAAGTTTTTGATGGTTGAGGTATCCACTCTGAAGACAACCATCTCAAGTAAATACAGCACCAGATAAAGAGCCAGGCCCTTGAACCCATAAATCCCTTTTTAGAGAGCTCTGGCTGATTTCCATAACTGACCCTTTCACTGCTTGCTTTTCCTTTCTGGAGCTTTAATTTCTACTCATAGGTTTTATATTTACCAATAAAGAGTGAACCCTTGAAACCCCAAGCATCCCAACCTCCACCCCAGTAAAAATAAGACCACAAGTCCATGCTCTCTCTCTCTCTCTCTCACTCTATCCTTGACCTCACAGTGTGGCCCTGGCTATGTTGTATTTCTCCAAGACTTGTGAGAACTAAGCCTTGTCTTGCAAAGTTCCATGATGGTTATTGTTGACATACATCTTGCCATCATACTAAGAGCCACAAGGGCCAGTCTGTCCACAAGATTGGCTCTGGTGGAGATGTCTGGAGGGGCTGGCCATGGGCCCAGCTCAGCGCGTCCCAGGCATTTCTAGCCAGAGCATCACTATGGATTGGCCAAGATGGACTCAAGACAACTGGCATAGTCAGCAGGAGACGAGTCACTGCCATCACAATTAACGCAGGGAGGTGCCCTTTAGCTGCAACTGGCTAACCCAAGTGGGGACCTCCATCTGGGAAGGAAACACTGCCTTCTGGACATCTGTCATGCTATGTGCTTTGGCATGTTGCCTCTGTTGTGAGTTGCCTGCTGAACCCATCCCAGAAATAATCTAAGAGTCCAGAGCCATGTGATCAAAGGCATAGGATCTAACATGACGATTAGAGCACTAATTCTAAAGACCTTAACTGACAGTTCTGTAGGTGAGGGTCCTCTGCCTTGAGGCCAAGGAGGGCTAAGGAGGGTGGACTGGATCTCAAGGCTGTGGTGACCATGTAAGGAGTGGCTCTGAGCTAAAGGTCCAGGGAAGGATTTCCCCATAGGTGAGGATGGGAGACCTCCACCTGAGACTACTGAATCAGTGGGTCGTGCCTGGACTAGGTGTCCTAACCCAGAGGAGGGAAACCACCTTGCAACAAGAAGTGAAGGCCACAACCAGAGAAGACTCAGCAAGGGTCAATAATGCCCACATTGCCACTTAACTCTCTGCTCTTTCTCCTTGTTCCTGAACTGATGGGATATCGTGGGTCCATCCTTGACAGGATATTGCTAAAAAATTAATGGAAAAATACAAGCATCCTAAACATCTGATGCTTCTAAGAATGCCAAGGAGGTACACCAGCTCCTTGATAAATTAAACCCAAAGGCTCCCTGGGCATTGCTCAGTGCCATGCATAGCAAGAGGCCAAGACTCTGGTACTAAGCTCCAGAAACTTAGGGGCTTTTCCCCCAGAGACCCTGTGCATAGCATGCTAGTGGAGGCAGAACCCAATCCCAGAGAGGTCTCTTGGAATATCTTGGCAAGGAAAGCACCTGCCCAGGAAGAGGGCTTACGCTGATGTTATCCAGAAATTTTTCCAGGAACAACACATAAATGAACAAAAGAATCACGAAGTAGTAACTGAGATAAAGAACTATATCTTAACTGAAATTCAAGCCTTCCTTCAAGACTTTGTAAGGCAGGAAGGGGAGAGGGGAGCTGATTGTCTATCTTGGCTCAGAACTGTAACTTGTGGCTGGCTACCAAACTGTGTTAACTGGCCAGGATCTCTAAAGACCCTAAAGCCTATAAACTTCTTACAATCCACCCAGACTATATGCTTGTTTCCTCCAAGAAACCACAGATGCTACCCCCCTCGACTTTCCCCTGAATGGGGCAGAAGCAAGGAACACGCTTCAGGAGGAGGTCCGTGAGGAGGAAGAAGGGAAGGCAAAGGCTTCTGGAGTCTCCCACATTCATACCATACGGTATGGGATACCATACCATATCCCATTCATACCAGAGTCCTCCCTCTCCTTATTTGGGTGTTTGTTGTCTGGCTCGTCCTACCATCTCGGTCACTCCCTCTGCCCCAGGGGCCACGTCAGCAAGCCGAGACCTAGCTAACTTCCATGTCCCAGTAAATGCTGCACTTGACCAAAAAATAGCATATCCAGCCAGCCAGGGCCCAAAGTGAAGCCAACTCTGGGCTTTCTCACCCCAATGAGGCTGACAGCATGGCCCCGGCCAATCAGACCTTTTCTCTTTGTTTCTTTTGTTGTTCTTTATCTTATAAAAGCTTGTGCCTCCCACCCCATTCTGTGGTCCAAAAGGAGACTATTCATGAGATGTTAAAGTTTGTGTCCCCTAACTTGTCTTCACTCACTTTCTAAACAAGGGACAGGCAATAAGGTTGGAAGACTGCAGATAAATAGTAGATGTATTCAACATATATTTTGGAAAAAAAAAAAAGAAAGAGAGAGAGAGAATTGGCTGTTGGTTTTGTTGAAAAACAATGGCTCCTAGGGGTTCTGCCTGAAGCCGGGCGTGGTAGCATTGACCAGATGGGGTGCACCGGGGGAGGGAAAGTTATAGGGCACAAAACAGCTCAGGATTTAAATTTGCGGTTAATTCTGAGATGTCAATTAGGCTTCATTTGAATGGAGAAGTTGGAAAACAGGATGCCATTTAAGCCTGGGAGAGCAAAGAGAGACACCAGGAGTAAAGAAGTATGAAAGAGTAAAGAAGATGAAAGTCCCCGAAAGAAAAATAAGAGAGAAGAGGGATGGAGGGATGGCAGCAAGGGCCAAGCTGGGGATGCCAACGAGCTGGAGTTTCTGAAAAGCCCCAAAGGTGGCCTTGTCACCCAGAGATGGACATTAGAAGGGGTTGTCCCCCAGATCTTGGGGACCCCCCAAGGAAGGTCTGGGTGTGTTCTAGAGCTGACAGACATACTCAGATTCTGACAGGCAGTCATTAAGCCCACAACCAGTGGGGTGGGAGAGAGATGGCGTCCAGCAGACCTTTCTCCAGAAAGCAAGCCGGGAGCCTGATCTCTTGCATTTGTGACAGGCAGACAGTTGCAGAGCTATATGCCCCCCCCACCACACCCCACTCCCTTTGGGCAAGTTGTCCAGAGAGAAAGAGAGAACCAAGAAAGGACTCACTCAGGCCCAGTTCTTTTATATTTTTTTCCATTTAAAACCAATTTTATTGAGATATAACTTATAACAATAAAACATATCCATTTTAAGTATATAGTTTTGAGTCCTAACAAATGCACAAACCCCTGTAAACAGAACCACATTCAAAATCTAGACCATTTCCCTCCTCCCTAAAAGTTCTCTCAGTCCCTTGGTAGTAAATCCCCACCCCGCCCCCAGCCCCAAGCAGTCCCCATAGGCTTTCCCTCCTCCTAGATTGTGTTTGCCTCTTCCAGTGTTTCTCATAAATGAAACTTGTTTGGCTTCTCTCCCTCAGTGGAGTGAGAGACCTCAATCAATTTATTCCTTTTTATTGTGGATTAGTATTTCATTGACATGAATATTAGTATGTATTAGTATGTATGCCAAAGTTTGTTTTTTTCGTTTACCTGTTGATGGATGGACAATTTGGGTTATTTCAAGGTTTTTTTTTTTCTGTTTGAAAGGAGCTTAGTTTTTCCTTTTCACTTCAACAGATAATCACTTCCTGTCTCCAGGTGGGAGATGAGGGCGGCCAGCGTGCAGACTGAGCGTAGTGTTTCTCACTAGAATACTGCTAAATCACTTAAGTTAGAGCACTTGCTAAATGAAGTTCGGGGCTGTTCTGTACTCTCTCCCCCCCGGGTTTCTGATTGATCCGGGGATGGGCTGAGAATCTGCATTTCTAACAAGGCGTGCTGACGCTGCCGTTCCAGGGAACACACTTGGAGAACCACTGGTCTTGGGGAAGCAGGAGGCCAGGGAGGTGAAGCAGACTGTCACGGGGTGCTGTACTCTTCACAAGCCTTAGTTATACACAGTCCTGATGGCTTCTCAGATACCTATAAGCCTAGGATAGTTTCTTGTAACAGCTTTATTGAGGTGTAACTTACCTACCACAAATTCACCTGTGTTAAGTATACAATTTGACAAGTTTTAGTAAACGTGCCAAGCTGGGCAATCCTCAACACAATCCAGTTCCAGAACATTTCCATTGGTCCAGTCAGAGCCTTGCTGCCAATCTCCAGGGAATCCTTGCTCCCAGTCCAGGGCTACTTTCTGTCTTTACGGGTTTGCTTTTCTGGACAATTCCAGTAAATGGAATCATGCAATATGCAATTTTGTGTCTGCTTCTTTAATTTAGCATAACATTCTTGAGGGTCCTCTATGTTGTAGCATGTGTTATTAGCACTTAGAAAAAATCACCAAATAGTATTCCATTTAATTGTAATGGATATGCTGTCTAATGGTATGGAGCGACCACATTTTTTTTATCTATTCATCAGTTTATGGACATTTGGGCTACTTATTGGCCATTATGATTAATCCTCCTATGAATGTTCATGTACAAGTCTCCATGGGGACACATTTTTTCATTTTTTTTGAATATATACCTAAGAGTAGAATTTCTCGGTCATATGGTAAATTTATATTTAACATTTCAAGAAACTGCCAAACTGTTTCCCAAAGTGGCTGTACCATTTTCTATTCCCACCAGCAATGTGGGGTCTGTTTTCCTTAGATATGTTTGTTTTTCAAAAAATTTTTGTTTTATTTATTTTAGTTTATTATGTTTTAAAGATTTTATGTGTTCATTTGACACAGAGAGAGAGCTCACAAGCACAGGCAGGGGAAGGGGGAGCAGGCAGAGGGAGAAGCAGGCTCCCCACTGAGCAGGGAGCCCAGTATGGGGCTGGAGCCTGATGTGGGGCTTGATCCCTGGACCCTGAGGTCATGATCTGAGCAGAAGGCAGACGCTTAACTGAGCCACCAGATGCCTCTGGTTTTTTGTTTGTTTGTTTTGTTTTTAATGAGAGGAATATAAGAGAATTTGAGATTAACTTTTGTGAAGAAATGGATTCAAAAGACTGTTCATTAAATACCTGAAGTGCACCTGCAACAGGGTGGCAATGTGTTCCTTTACACTGGTTTCAGTCTTGCTGCACATTAGCATCATCTGGGGAGCTTGAAACCATACTGCTGCCAGGCTACTACTCAGATAAGAGCACCAGTAGAACGGGGTGGGCGGGCGGTGAGGTTTTAAAGCTCCCAGGTGATTCCAGTGTGCAGGCTGAGCCCGTCTGATAGAAAGAAAGAAAGAAAGAAAGAAAGAAAGAAAGAAAGAAAGAAAGAAAGAAAGAAAGAAAGAAAGAAAGAAAGAAGGGAGGGAGGGAGGGAGGGAGGGAGGGAGGGAGGGAGGGAAGGAAGGAAGGAAGGAAGGAAGGAAGGAAGGAAGGAAGGAAGGAAGAAAGAAAGAAAGAAAGAAAGAAAGAAAGAAAGAAAGAAAGAAAGAAAGAAAGAAAGAAAGAAAGAAAGAAAGAAAGAAAACGAAAGAAAGAGACAGAGAGAGACAGAGAGAGAGAAAGAAAAGAGATGCCTGGGTGGCCCAGTCGGTGAAGCGTCTGACTCTTGGTTTCATTTCAGGTCATGGTCTCAGAGTCCTAGGATTGAGCCCCGTGTCAGACTCTGTGCTCAGTGTGGAGTCTACTTGAGATTCTGTCTCTCTCCCTGTGTCCCTCCCTTAAATAAATATATCTTTTTAAAAAAAGATTTTATTTTATTTATTTGAGAGAGAA
This sequence comes from Procyon lotor, assembly GCA_028646535.1. Taxonomy (NCBI): domain Eukaryota; kingdom Metazoa; phylum Chordata; class Mammalia; order Carnivora; family Procyonidae; genus Procyon; species Procyon lotor. The sequence goes on from CM053614.1 coordinate 77,075,349, forward strand.
AGACAGAGAGAAGGAGCAGGGGAGAGGCAGAGGGAGAAGCAGGCTCCCCACTGAGCAGGGAGCCCAATGGGGGGCTCGATCCCGGGATTGCAGGATCACAACCTGAGTCGAAGGCAGATGCCTAACTGACTGAGCCACCTAGTCGCCCTTCGAATAAATAAATCTAAAAAACAAAAACAAAAACTGAATGGCTACAGCTGCAGACTGTGGGTAGCACAAACTGAATGATCCTGGGGAGGTTGCATGGCCCTAGAAGAACAGAGAACAAGCTCTCTGACAAATAGCAGCTGCGTCGATTATCCTCCTGGTGCTATTTCTACTTTTCCAGGCTTTTTGACCATAGAGGAGAGTTAATGGTAACTGAAGGTGGTGGACAGGTGGGAAACCCAAGGGTTCAAAGGTCTGTTTGTCTTCGATGGGAGAGAACTGGAATGTGTTTAAGTGGCACTAGACAATCTGCGTGAGCAGAAGGGAGAAGGGCGGGGCGAGAGTCCAGCAGGGAGGAGGCGGCCCCACACCACCGATCTTCTCTTCGACAGGAGGAAGGGAAGGATGGCTCCTCTGTTTCAACAGGAGGTACCGGAGGGGAGCACATGGCGACAGGTGTTTGGTTTGCGTGCGGTAAGATGAAGGGATTCCCACCTCTGCGTTTGCTTTTGCCTTTCTTAGTGAATTGTGATGTAAGGTCATCTTGTAGAGAGTGATGTGTGAGGCTGGATAGTGGAAAGGATTTGAAATGGTCCTCTTAGGGTGTGAGAATATATGTTCATCTGAGAAAAAAAAGCAGGGCTGCTGGGCAGGGTGGGGCGTGCAACCACTGGACACCTTCTGTTTGCAAGGACACGGACCTCTATTCTATTTCTCAGCCCCTGGGAGCAGGCAGGAGATAGCAGGCGGAGGACTTGATCCTGAGAAACAGCACACCTCCATTGGGATTTAGAAAAGACAGAAGGGCAAAGGGCCTCAGGGTAAAGCAGGGGTGTTTCAGAGAGAATGGCCCTTAAAAATCCATGCCAGACAAGGGATGGAAAAAGAATAAGATGAAGGTGGGGCGCCTGGGTGGCTTAATTGTTAAGCATCTGTCTTTGGCTCAGGTCATGATCCCGGGGTCATGGGATGGAGCCCTGCGTCAGACTCCCTGCTCAGTGGGGAGCCTGCTTCTCTGTCTCCCACTCCCCTTGCTTGTGTTCCCTCTCTTGCTGTCTATCAAATAAATAAATAAAAATCTTTTTAAAAATAAAGTATAAGCTGAAGGATAGAGAAAGTAGAGGGGCACTGGGTTGGGGGAAAGGTTGAAGGTAGGGAGCGGGATGCTTAGATTATGTGACTATGCAGGTAGAGATGCCAAGGAACTGAGCCTGGGGGAGGGGGATGCCCGGGTGGCTCGGTTGGCTAAGCGTCTGCCTTCGGTGATCCCAGGTCCTGGGTTTGAGTCCCGTTTTGGGCTTCCTGCCGAGCAGGGAGTCTGCTCTTCTCCCTCTCCCCCTGCCCCTTCCCCTGGTTGTGTTCTCTTTCCTTCTTTCTCCTTCAAATAAATAAATAAATAAATAAATAAATAAATAAATAAAATCTTTAAAGATTTTAAAAACAACTTTTTTTTTTTTTTTTTTTTTTAAAGGAAGAAAGAAGGAACTGAGCCCAGGGACATATGGGCTGTCCATGTGGGTAATGGCAAATCTGTTTCCTGTCTCTTCCCCTCACTCCTCACCTCAACCTGTTACCATAGTCTACAAATCAGGTGGCCTCCATGCCTTCACATCCAAGAAGTGTGTGTTTCAGCATTATGTGACACCATTCCTGAAATGGTCTCTCCCACTGGATTCTAAGACAGCACACTCTCCTTATTTCTTCCCAATTTTTCTGGCTCCTGCTTCCTGGTCTGCTTCAGAGGTATGTCTGCCTCTTCTTGTCCATTGTACGTGGGAATTTCTCAATAGGGTGGACTCCTTAGCCTTCTTGCTTGTGTTTCCTCCCTAGGCAATCTCATCTCTGCCTCATGGCTTCATTACTACTCCTCATCTTAGAAGTTTCTTTGGAGCATTAAGCCCACACATCCAATTTCTACTAGTCCTTTCTACATGGATATTTCAGAGGATTTTCAAGCTCATTTATTAACTCGAACTCATGACTTACCCCCAAATCTGGTTCTTTCCCGTTGTTCCCACCTCAGTGAACTTGACTTCTGATTAGACAAGTTAGACACTGAAGAGCTGTCTTTGAACCTCCCATGTCAAATCTATTGCTCCCATCAGTTTTATTCCTAAATAGCTTTGGGACCCACCCACGTCTCCCCATCTCCAGTGGGATAACCTGGGTCCAACCCCCATCACCTGTTGTCTAAACAACTGTGAAGCTCCCCAGTGGCTCGTCAGTCTCTCTGGCTCTCCTCCTCCAGCCCATCGCTCACACTCAATCTCATGAATTCTGCCTCCAGCCCAAATACAAATCTAATCATACAACCCTTTGCTTCAACCTCTTCAGTTACTCCACACTTGACACTGCTCCTTGAATAAAGATGAAAACCTGTCCTGTGGTCCTTGGGGCCCAGCTTGGCCTGGGCCCCACCTTTGTTCCAGGCACTCTGGTCTTTGTTGTATAGACATATGTCCTATGTCCTCCTTCTGGATCCTTCCTGTGTCCAACACCCAGCTCCTACTTCCTTAGGGAAGACTTCCTGACCACTTTGCACGGTCATTCCCTTCTACTGCTTATTCTCATGGAACCTGTGCCGCCTTCTCATGGGGCTCATCTTGGTTTGGAATTACATATTCATTTAGGTGGTTATTTGATTCCTGTCTGTCTTCTCACATCAGGCACCATGAGAGCAGGAACCACATCTGGTTTTGCTCATCTTGTTCCCTCCTCCCTTAGCAATATACCTGGCTGTAGTGAGTGCTAGAAATTTCGGGGGGGAGGGGGGAGTTGGGGGTTAATTGGGAACCGTAGGATTTAAACAGAAAAGGATGCTAGAAATCATCTCCTCTCTGATGTTTTGAAGTTGGAGAAACAGACTGGTGGTGGTGCTGGGGGGTGACTTCTACATGGTCACAGTTGATGGTGGAGTTGGGATGTCAATCCTGGTCTCTTTCTAGCTCAACCTGAGAACCATTTGTTTACCATAAATACCCTGGTTGTATTCTCTCCCTCGCCTGCTTTTTTTTTTTTTTTTTTTAAGAGAAATAAAAACTGTCCTTAAACGGTGCCATTTGTGTTATCCAACCCCAGAACATTGGGCCACTGGTGCCAGACAAAATGACACCCTCTGGTGGAAAAGGGGACACTATTTTAAGGACCTGCCCCATCCGCACCCCCACCAGCCTGTGGCAGTGATGGGGGGCCTCTTAGGAGCCAGGGGCTCGCTCCTCCTCTTCTTCTCTCTGCTGATCAGCCACCTGCAATCAGTAAGAAGAGGAGGCACAAGGCTCACAGTGACCCATACTAGCTCCCTGGAAGGTGTGAACCGGTCAGAGAAAGTTGCAAACCCCCATCTTCTCTGGCCACAGCAGGCACTCAGTCTCTGCCCCGCTAGACCACAGTCTGATCTTGAAAAGTGGTTTGCACGATTTTCTCCAGAGGCTTCATTTTCCAGCAGTTTTCTTTGCGCTGAATGAAGCACAGGAGCCCTCTGGTGGTAGTTTGTAGAAAAAAATCCCGTGAGAGGGAGAGAGCGGCTTAGTCTGGGTGAGAATTCTTTGTATCTCTCTCCCTTGCCTCCATGAGCCGTTTCCAAAATCAGGCACTAAAAGTAGATCAGGGCTGTTATAAACTGTTTGAGCGGGAAGGCCCCCGGGGACTGTTGCTTTTTGCAGTCAGTTTTCCAATGTGCCAGCCCTGTCGTGCCACACGGCGGTGAGTGATGGTATCTGAGGAACAACGGGGCTGGAGAGGTGGGAGCGGGTGACAGATCCGTATTATTGCAAATGCCCAAAGTGCCTCACAGAGCAGAGAAGGAAAGGAATCCGCGTTGTCCGGGGCTCGGGAGGATGGAGGTCCGGCCACGAGGACAGGCTGACAGTGGGCACCTGGGAACCAGGCCCGAGGAGGTCCCACTGCAGCCAAGGAAGCAGCACCTTATTTCTCCATCCATTTCTCAAAAGGCTGGCTGTATCTCCACCGGCTTCTCATTACAAATTTCTTGGCATGTCTCCTATTTTATTAGCTCCATAGTATACTGTATTTGGTTTTGTATTAAATTTTCTCTGCATGTAACAGCCTTTTGAAGGCGAAAATAAAAATCTGCACTATTTGAAAACATTAGGAGAAAGATGTTGGAAAAAGTTCAAGATCACAAAGAGATCAAGATGGTTTAATAGTGATTTTTTTTTTATGGAAATCCTGTCATATCTGCCTGTACTCTTAAATACACCATTACTTTGGACATTCACACTCCACTAGGAACATGACTTATTACAAAAGAGAGAGGGACGTTTAAAACCACATTTAATTTTTAATACAAAATCTGTTGCACTATTACAGAGGTGACCCCTTCATGCACAGATAACTCTAGCGTCTACCATTACGGAAGAGTAAAAACTGTACTTTCACTGTCCCCTCCCCCCACAAACATTGGCAAACTTAAAGTCACTTTTATCTTTGTGCTCACTGCTGCCCAGGCAAGCCTGTCTTGTCTTTCTGTATTTCCATTAGCAAGGCTGGTCTTTGAAAAGGGAATATGGAGCCGTTAGGGCCATTTTTACCTGGGATGACTTCAAACTGGGCTTTGCCTACATAGAGTGAAGATGCCTACTGAGCCCCACAGGCAAAGCTCCGAGGATTCCATCTAGAAACTCACTGTCAATATGTCAGAGTGTTCACTATTTCAGTTTCACAGCAAAAAAGGGAAAATAAAAACCCAAAAGGCATTTAAGGAAATGCTTTCCAATCCCATGCACTGTATTCAGGAGCTAACTTCTTAGACAGTACACCGTCAACATTGGTTGTGTGTTTATTCATATTTAACACCTCCTAGCATGTAGCATCTACACTTTCAGTGTATTTACAAATTCAACAAAATATCTACATATAAAAAGCTTTACTTAAAATTAAACTTGATGCAAGTTATGAGAAACCAATTTATTGGCAAATGAAACTGAGCATTCCTTCAACCATAGGTTGTTAGAGGATTTCCTATTTGGAGGTAAACCATTTGATAGATATCGTTGGTGGATACGGTAGGACGTGTATGTGTGTTTTGGAAACTGTGGATGGAATCCCTTTGACTGTTGGCCTTGTTAGCACTCGTCAGATTTCTGAGAGTTGGAAATGTGTTCATGGCAATTTGCATACACACTGTTTAATGCTGCAGACAGTTTCAAAAAGCTTGGAGAAAAGCATTCCTGTTGGCATGCTATTGTCTGCTTCTGGTTTGGGAATAACTTTTTTTTTCCTAAAAAAATTCCCTCCCAAATCGACAGCTTTCTGACCCAATTGGCTTATTTGAATGGAAACCACAAAAGCCCATAAAACCAGCATGCCCTCCAGGTGGGGCTAAGGCTTCTTCTTTTTGTACATATGGGGAAATGCTCCTTACCATCCACTGTCTGATTGATTTTATGGTCACGTTGCCTTTCTTTCAGCGTTGGCCGTTTCCAGGACCTCTGCTTTCTAGAAGTTACTCACGGAGCCCGACAGGAAGCTAGGGCTCTGCGCCAGCCGCCCCAGAAGGCAGCTTGTTATGGAATGCTTCTGGTCTGAAGGCACTGCACGTGTCTTGCCCTGTGCTTTCTGGAATCGTTTTTGGAAGTGAAGTGGAGTGATTCGTTTTCAATTCTTTCGGTCTGGCGTTCTGTGCCAAAACATGTTGCGATACATATCGTTTATGCCTAAGAACTGACCATAGGGAAGATGTGAGAAGTCGAACACTGCACTGTTATTACTGTGGTAATACCCGGAGGAATAAGGAGGCTATGGAGTAATGGCGGGCAGAAGCTGGGCACAGAGCCTCAGAAAAAGCATCTGCAATGTGACCGTCGTCGTGAACTCATATAGCAAGGATATGCTGTACATACTGTTGCTAACAGTCTCCCAAAAAGACTAACGACAGCTAGACATAGAGTCACCAATGTCACCACAATGTCCACAAAGACATTGGAGTTCTAGAGAATACTACAGTAACACTCTTGGACAATGAAAACGGAATTCGAATTTTGGGGGATTCGGTTGAGGAGAGTATCAACAAAGTACCAAACCATGTTTTAATAAGGTACACAGGTATTCCTTTACGTGTAGCATTTTTCATGCATCATATTGAACTGTATCCCGAAGAGCAAATAACGTGATCGGTTGATGGTGTTGTATTACTTCTATCAGTTCTGAACAAGAATACCTATTTCGACTGAAAAAGGATGCACTTTGCACTGCAGTTCACATGAACAAACCATCTGAGTTATGTTCCTGTTTGCACCACTCTCATAAAATTAACGCACGGCAGAACAGAACACTTTCTGCCTCTGTGTTCCTAGTATGAGAAGGCAGACCAACAAGTGCTTAAGAGACACATTCTAAAGAAATGGGATATTGGCAGAGAGTTTACAGATTAAACAAAGGAATTCATGGCATTGACAGGAGAAGGAGCCTCGGAGCTCTCGTTTCCTTCTGGTGGTTCTTTCTCTTTCTTACCACTGTATTGTCCAATAAAGGAGCCATCCTCATTGAACTGGCCGTTCACCCCTTCTCCATAGTCAACGAGGCTGTCATCACTATCCTCTTTCTTCACTGTCCTGTCTGAAGGTGTTCGGCTGCCTTTTTTCAAGGGCTTATGGTCTTCAGCATCACTGGAAGAAAGAGAAAATGTTTTTCATGGGGATCGGCATTTAGGTCAAATGTTGTGTTCTTAAAGATCATGCATGCAGGTTACGATAAAGCATGTGGATCCCGAGCCTCGTAAGCCAAATCTAATCATCACGTGGACTCCGATGACTGGGATGTGGTTGGGATGAAAGTCAGGTGCAGGAATGGTTTAATCATGAAGTCTTCAGTAGGTGGATGGCTTCTCACTGCACATGTCAATGTCAATGACTGATTCCCACTCCCGATTTAGAAGCAATTGAGAAGTAGTCACAGGCATTTGAAAAGGAAGAACTGAGGAAAGTCGAAAATCATCACTACTTTGAATTCAAAAGGAGGGAAAAGTTTATGGCAAGTAGAGAAGTTAGTATATTAAACTGTGTGAGATTCTCGGATTCCTTGGATATGAATGGAGAATGATTTTGGTTAAGTGTGAAATATGAGGAGTTTTCTTTTCTGAGCAAGAGGAAGCAAAATCCTATTTTTCAAATAATTTTGTTATTGAGTGCAGGCCAGACTGTAAACTTTAACCTTACCTTTCAAGAGACCTAGAAATTCCATTAAAAGGATGCAGAAGAAACAAATGAAAACAGCCTAAGAAGAAAAGCAAAATCCTTAAACTGATAGTAAGTAGTATTTTTTTTCTGTCAGAATTTAATTAATGGGTCAAGACTGATTAATTTGGAAGGAGACACAGTTGAACTTCAAAGCACTACCTTTGTACTATTAATGGCATGTCAATATATTCTAAAGAGTGTGAGTGATTTAAAAAAATGTCAGAGGGAATTTTATCTCTGTGCTCTCTTCTCCCAGTGTGGTAGGTAGCCTACCCGTGTTGGATGGGAATCTGAGGAGAATTTTAAAAGCTGTTATAGAACTCAATATAGACTTATAGAACTCAGTTTTTTTTTTTTTTTAAAGATTTTATTTATTTGACAGAGAGAAACACAGCGAAAGAGGGAACACAAGCAGAGGGAAAGGTAGCGGGAGAAGCAGGCTTCCTGCCGAGCAGGGAGCCCGATGCGGGGCTCGATCCCAGGACCCTGGGATCTGACCTGGGCCGAAGGCAGACGCTTAACGACTGAGCCACCCAGGTGCCCTAGAACTCAGTTTTTTTCCCCCTTTATTTCTCTATGAAATCCCTTAGCACAATATCTGGGAGTAGGAGCATGTGTTAGAGCACCTGCTCATACAGTTGTGTCATTAGGAATGAATAGCGACTGACTCTTGAAAAGGTGACATTCGGTTTAAAAAAAGAAAAAGAAAAAAGGCCACGAGAACATTTTGTTTCCTTTTGAAGGACAAAAATGCAAGGCAGAATAGGAAACATAAAGCAGTATTAGTGAAAAGTGGAAAGGCATAATGTCTAAAGGAGGTTGCGTTAGTGGCCGTATTTCACCTGGGAACTTGTGCTCCCTCTGTCTCTGACAGTGACTTTGTTCTAGCTAAGATACACACATTTCAAGATGCACAAATATTCTGGCTCTTTGGCCAATAACTCCTACTAGGGTTTTCAACTTTTCTCCAAGAAGAAAATCTCAACACTGCAAAAATAATAGCTTGCTTAACAGGATGCATGTGTCTGCTACTGGAAATGACCAGCTGCAACAAGACCCAAGCTCTTGTCACAGGCTGAACAAACAAAATGATCAGCTCTGCTAATCGACAACTGGGGAGGGATCACAGGACCATGGGACCTTGAAGTGACCTTTGTTTGGGGCTCTTTGGGGGACAGAGCATCTAGTCTCCAACCTGCTGCAAGGATAAAGTGCACATCTTTAATCATTAACCTCTAGGTTGTGCTTGAATACTTCCTGCGAAACACTGTTCTTGACTTGGTGAGGCCCTAAATTCCATCGACGTGTTTAATAATGAGCAGATTTTTGTCACTTGGATTTCACTTATTCATTTTACTGTACAGGACTAGTGTTCTAGGGAACATACAGGAAATTCTAGTCTGTGGCAGTTCTTTGATCCAGCCATTTATCCATGCATTCAACCATTCACACATCTAATACATGTTTATTGAGTGCCTACACTGACACTGTTCTAGTCTTTGGGAATATAGCAGCAGCAAGTGAAACAGACTAAAACCCCGAATTCATAAAGCTTACTTCTAATAGGGGCAAATATAGAAAATGAACAACCAACATATGAAAACACTAGCTCCCTACTCTGTCAGAAGGTGACCAGTGCTATGGAAAATAAGGAACTCAGTAAAGGGGATGGAAGATGTCAGGGGACGGTGTAGAAGTTGACACTGAAATAGGGTGTCCATGGAAGGCCTCAGTAGAAATGACATCTGAGCAAAGACTTAAAAGAGTTGAGTTAGCCAGGTGGATAGCTGGAGGGAGAGCCATTCCGGCAGGTGCAGTGAGCAGTGCAAATGCCCTGAGGTGGCCACAGAGCTTGTGTGGCTGGAACTGAAGAGGAAAGAGAGAGAGCCGAATTAAAGTAGGAGGTGGCACGGCGAGATCAGGGGGATTAGTGTAAAACCACAGGAGTCAGATGACTGGGACCCAAACAAGAGTGGAGCTCCAGGGTCACACAAAGTGGTCAGATTATGGACATATTTTAAAAGCAGCACAGGAACGATTTTCTGATGGGTTGGATGTGGAATAATAGAGAAAAAGATTTTTGGTTTGAGCAACAGAAAGGAGGGAATTACCCTTACTATGGAGGCAGCATGTTTGGAGTGGAAGGTCAATAGGTCAGTTGTGGACATGCTAAGTTTGCTACGTCAGAAAAACCACTCCTTTCATTGTTTTGTGAATCGAATATGACAATGCTATCTAAACCCAATAAGAACACTTCAAGAAAGTGAAATTACAGGCAAATCTCATTCAGGAACCTAGATGTGCAAATCTCAAGGAAATCATGAGCCCATGGAATTTAGCCATCTACTAAAAGGATACCATAGCATGACCAAATTGGGTTTATACAAGTTTGTTTCAGCATTAAAACACCAATTGATGTTTTTCCATTTTAGCAGAAGAAAAAAACATGTTATGATTTTTTTTTAGTAGATTCAGGGAAAGGTTATTTGGTAAAATTCAACACCCATTCACAATAAAAACTTCAATACTCTAGGAATATAAAGTATCTTGATTGACCTGATTAAGGGTATTCACAAGAAACTTGCAGTAAACATTATCTTTGATGGTGAATGTTGACAGATTTCTGTTTCCCATCAGAAATCACAGTAGGGATGCCTGCAATCATCACTTTGAACCAAAACTGCATGGAAAGTACTAAGCAATGTGCAAAAAGAAATAAGAGGCATATGTCATTATTCATAATCGATAAGGTTACACATAAGTAAAACACCCATAGGATCTACAGGTAAACATTAGAATAAAAAGAGAGTTTGGTAATATTGCTAAATACTATATTAGCATAAAGTCAATTTTATTTCTGTACTTGCAAATAATTGGAAAATGAAATTTTAAAAAGATTCCAGCTATATCATATAAATATGAAGTATTATAAGAACAAAACCAATAAAAATGTTTTAAGTTCTCTATGAAGAAAATGAAAGTTTTATTCAGTTATTAAAGAAGAGCTAAATAAAAGGAGGAACATACCATAAGTATGGACGAGCAGACTCAAATATCCTATGTTAACCTTCTTCATATTGGTCTTAAATTTATTTCCAATAAAATCCCAGCAGGTTTTTATGTGGATCCTGGCAAGCTGATTCTCAGCCACATATGTAAACGAAAGGGCTAGGAATATCTAAAGAATTCTTGAGGAAGAATAACAAAGTTGGGGAGGGTGTCTTGACTTATCAGATATCAAGACTTACTAAAAGCTACAGTATTGGGCACCTGGGTGGCTCAGTGGGTTAAAGCCTCTGCCTTCAGCTCAGGTCATGATCCCAGGGTCCTGGGATCAAGCCCCGCATTGGGGGGGGGTCTCTGCTCAGCAGGGAGCCTGCTTCCCTCCACCCCCCGTCTGCCTCTCTGCCTACTTATGATCTCTCTCTGTCAAATAAATAAATAAAATCTTTAAAAGCTACAGTATTAAGATAGTATAGTTTTGGTGCAAAGATAGACAAATTAAACAAAGGGCCATGAAATATTTGGGAGATCATTCTATTGGCTTTATTCCTACATCATATTTCTATCCTATCGTAGCTGGGATTATTTTTAAAATCCTATTTTCCAACTCTTTGCTGGTACATAGAAATATAACTGACTTAATGTTAATTTTGCATCAAGCAACATCACTAAATTCTTTTATGAACTCTAATATATTCCTGATTCACTTGGATTTTTATACACACAATCCTATCCGTTATGAATAATGACCAGCCAAGAAGTGGCTACCCAGAAGCATCCATTCTAGCTTTTTTTTGTTTGTTTCTAAGTAGGCTCCACACTAGGCGGGGCTTGAACTCATCACTCTGAGATCAAGACCTGAGCTGAGATTAAGAGTTGGATATTTAACCAACTGAGCCACCCAGGTGCCCCACATTCATTCCATCTTAATGATCATAGTGGATGAGAGAATCTATAGCAAAGTAGGCTATACTTGAAAGAAGAGAAGGAAGAGGGTTGTTCTATCCGTACATGGAATCTTTCTAGGAAAACCTGTCTTTCTAAGATTGGTTTTTAAAAAGCGGTGCAATGTAATGTCACACTTCTGTTAGAATCGGGTTAAATGGGGAAAAAATCGTATGAGGCACCGCACAGTGCCTAGCACAAATAGAAGTACTCATCATTCTACCATCACACCTCCTCGCTCCACTGCAAGTCCCCACCTCAGGGAGATTCTTTTTCTCACAAATACCCTGTGTAACACACTCGCTTAGAAGTTTCCAGAAGAGACACCTGGTTACAAGCCCGTGTTCAAGCACTGTATTAATCCTTGGCTTTTTTTCAAATCAAAGATGCATTTTATAATGAAATAGCACACAAACTCGCTCGGTCAAGTTTCAGTGTGAAAAAGCAGCCTCCCAAATGAGAGGAAATTAGAAGTTATGGAAGATGACTTAAAAGTCATATGCTTACTTAGCTACATGGTATTCAAAGCTTAAAAATATTCAGCCACGTTTTACGAGAACGATTAAGGACAAAGATTCAACAAATTTCAAAATAAGTCATAAAAAAGTACATGTGGCTCCAAATTATACTTTTTGATCCTCATGGTCATGAATGAAGATGGTTTTGCAGCATAAAGGAAAGTTCACATCATGGTACTGAAACTCAGTTCCTGCGCGGTGTCCTCTGGGAAGACTTCCCACATCACCTCCTTCCATCCACCCAGTTGGCTTTGGCTTCCAGCCGGAGTTGTACCTCTTTCATAGCACTTTTCATATGATGCTGACTGTCCTTTTACTTCCCTGGGCCCCTCACTAGACTATAAACTAGTGAGATAACATTCTATCATTTTTAAGATCCCCACCGCCTGGCATGCAGTAGGCACTCAATAAATACGGGTTGAATGAATGATTTCATTGTAATATCACAACAGAAGAGATGGTGGGCATTTTAAGAAATTTTTCAGAATTCTAGCATCAACAAATTTTCATTTCTTGTGACATGATGTCCAACAAAGCATCGGAGTATAGGTATTTTTTTCCTTTCTCTTACCCTCAGGATGAATTTTAAGGAGTTCACCTTTTTTTGCAGTAGCCCTTCCAAAATCCAGCAGCAACAGACAAATCTGTGATCATTCAATCTGACTCTCCTGTGGTCACCATCCCACCACCAAATCCACCAAACCCTGCTGCAGTTCAATTGACCTTCACGACCCAAATACTCCCTCTAAAGGTCCATCGTTATTTATACTGTTCACACACCAGTTTATGTTTGTGAGCAGAATAAATCTAAAGTAGACAGCACGTGTGACCCCTCTTCACAATCATTCAAGCCCAACGAGCATGGGTTAGCATGCTCAGAACTGTACCATGTTCACTTAAAGGACAAAATTCCCATGCCAGAGCCTCCATGTATGCTATGGGTTCAAGTACCACGGCCATAGGCTTTATGACCTAGGTTCATTCTGGTTTCTACAAGAATGGATCTAAAGAATAAAAAAAAATACTTACATGGTTGGTTGCATTGTTTCTCTGATTTTTCTATATGCTAGTAAGGATGCAGATCCTACTGTCTGTATAATTAAAAAAACAAACAAAGAAAGCTGCAGGCTTCCACCAGAGGGTCACTGCTTGGGGGTGGGAGTTGGAGGGAGGGTACAAGGTTACAACTTATGAAAAAAAAAATCAAATTTGGCCATTGAAGTTCCATCCCTCTTTGCACTATGAAATGTCCTCTGGCTCAGAGCCAACCATGTAGAAACTGTTCCATCCTCAAGCTGGAGAATGAGCAAATCAAAAACAGAATTAATTTACATTTAGTGATAGCCCCACTTTTGTCTGTGTTGGTGTGTGATCCGCATACTAATTTATTTTCAGAATGAAGAAGAATAAGCATCAATAAATAATATAGAGCTCAAACTTTCAGAAGGTGCAAAGCAGAGAATGGACCCTGGTGAGCCCATTTAGGAAGGAGAATGACACTTCAATGTATTCAATGTATTATTAAAAAAAAAATCTGTTGGAATAAACAGTAGGAACCATTTTCATCCATCATGGACATCTAAGAAACTAAGTCTTTTTTTTTTTTTTTTCTTTTTAGGTAGAAAAAAATCCATAGGGAAAAACTTCTGACGTAGTGTCAAGAAGTCATAGGATGAAGCCACAGCCATAGCAAAGAGTGGTTGGGTATTTGGGACAGTGATTTCACTTGTGGGATTGATTGTCCTTCTGGACTTGCAGTTTCAGTAAAAAAAAAAAAAATACTGGGTTGTGTATTAAGTTTTAGACACTTGTCAGAACCTTCCCTTGGCACCTCCCATATTACTGTAATTGAATGTGTGACAAATATTTCTGTCTCCACACATGAACCAATGGGTCTGCTCGATAGGTCCAAAGAAAAGTCTTTCTCTTCTGAGGAACTCAAGGCATGAGTTACAGACAGCTATGTGAAAACACTTCACGAACATATCACACATGAATGAACACCAAGACAAAGAAATATGGCCAAAGTCATGTAAATACAGTGATAATGAGGCCAGTTGCCAAATCCTAGCCATGTACTGCTCTGGAACCCCAAAACATATTAAAGGTTGTTAGTAGACATCTTGTGGGGGAGGTTAGAAATCACAGAAACTAGAAGCCTTCAGTGATCATCTAATAGTTGAACAACTGTATCATTTTACAGATGAAAGAGATAGAGACTCCCAGGCACATCACGTGCCTTATCTAAAGGAATCAAGGGGAGGGCTGGGTTGATGGTAAAATGAAGTTTCTGGATTGAGAGCTAGTTCCCATTCAGCCTCTATTTCCATCACATCTCCACAGAGTAGGCAGCATGGCTGCCCTGAGAATGTCACATTACGTCAGACCCTCATTTTGCACCACTGGAAAAGCAAGCTGACATTTGGGAGGCACAAGGTGAGCAGCACATCACCGGACTGACTTAAGCATGATGATGGACAACAGGAATCCATCGCCATGTGAGGAATGCAGGAGGCACCATGCTTTCTTTCCAGTTCATGCCAACACAGAGGTGTTTCAGGCTACACTGAAGATGTAGCTTCATCACCATAAAGAAGGGAATTGTGTGCCCATCTTGTGTAACATTCTAGCCACAGGAACGCTAAGAAGTTATTTAGTCATTATTGTGACATTACCTGCTTTACGGGAAGAACAGGTAGAAGAGTGAATTAAATCATCGGAGACAGCAACTCACCCAGCATCACAGGTGGCCTCCCTAGACTATGGCCGTCTGCACACTGCCCTACCATGGACTGTGGAGAGTGGAGGAGGGGATGGTCCAGGAAGCTTCCACAGACTTTTGAGTCCCAGAGTCAACACGTGACATCCAGGCAGCCCTCATTAGGCATCTTTCTGTATCATGACGTACAGAAATTCTGAGAAGTTTTACAAATTATAATCATCTGTGATCTATGATCTATGATCATCTATGATCAGAGTATCTGAAGGTGTAGATGATAGGCATGAAGCCCAAACACTTGTATCTGTGTGGAGACTGATATGAAACCAAATGTATCCAAAATATATGGTTTTTCTTAATCAGTTATCATATTTTTTATCCTTGGCATTCCTTAGCCCCTCATGATACTGACATGGAAATACCAAAAATGAGTTTCAGAGATGGATAAAAATTAGCACAAATATCTCTTAATGTCATCTGGCAATCACAATAGGGAAATATGTTATTTCACCTAAAAGTCTTTTCTTCTGCCAAAAAAGGCTCAATCTGGGCTCAGTACATATTTAAAAGATTATATTTTTATAATCAAGAGGCTGATAGAAAAAACAAGGTATAAAAGCATTTTATAAATAGAAGTATTCCTCAGGAACACCCAAATCCCAACTTTTTAAAGGAATAAAGAGAAGCTTGTTTCTGATTTTAAACATATTTAAAAAAAAAAAAAAAAAGAAACATATCTAAAGTAATCAACTCTCTCTTTTTAAAAAGACCTAAATCTTAGGCAAGACTACCTTTATCTAGAGAGTTTCTCTCCCTCTGTCTCTCCCCCTCCATTCTCTTTTTCATTACTTTGCACTTAGGTAATGTTAAAATTTATCCTTAATGATGGAGCCAAGCCAAGAATGTATTATCAAAGTTCTGTGAATTAGCACACTGCCTAGAGGGCTATGATAGTCTTAACAATTTACAGCTTCTAAAAGAGCCTTGCCATCCTTTCACGATGAATGGAAGGGATATAGGTATTTTTTTTTTTGGAAAAATAAGCATCAAATCCAGGATTAAAGAGTAACACCAAGATTATAAACTCACTACTTAGAAAATGACAGGTGTAGTTTCCTTTATAATGCAAGTTGTGTAGAGTTCTTTATTGTTGTTTTAACTCGTATTGTAACACACCAGCTCTTCATAGGTTGGGCAATACAGCAACGCCTCTGGAAAAATATGGTGGAGTGGAAGGTACCCTGTCTCCAAACCTATGACTAAAATGGAAATTTATTTTTTAATGAAAAGTGAGAATATTTTCATTGGGGGAATAAATAGCCATGTAGATATGGAAGTGTTTCTAAACTAATATTTGAGGAAAATAGGAAACGGAACAGAACCTGTTCCTGGCCTCATCCTATGGGTGGGAGTCTGTATGAGCGTGGTGCGTGGACTGCGCAGGGAAGGTGAAGGGAGGCTGAGAAGTAGCGGCTCACCTGTATTCTCCAAAAGTGCCATCATCTTCCTTCATGGGCTGGATTTCGGGATCAGCATGAGCATCTTCCTTCTCTTTGACTAAAAAATTTCAAAGTGATAATATTACCTATTGATTCCATGTTTCCTTATTCGAAGTTTTAAAGACTGCACTCTTTGAGGTGTATCACAGTAGAAAATGATTCTATACATGGCAGCTGTCCTACCACAACAGATGGATTATATGGCCATGCATATACTCTGCTGTTTTAGTCTCTTTGAGATAACCTAAGAGAATGAGCATTTGTTAACCTATAAAGTTGACTTCCTGTGAGCATCTTACTGATGAAGGAATAAGTCTGAAGCCTCTAAGATCTGTCCCCTATTTGGCCCATCTATTTATTAACTATATTCAAGGTTACAAATTGTTTCAGCATATCTCTTCTTTGGCAGATTTTTTTTTCTTGCCACCGAAGGGGAAATGGCCAGAGAAAGAAAATATAAATTCACTGGACCCACCGAATTGAACAAAACATTAGCCATCATGGAAAAGCAATGTTATACATCATGATATCAAGACTCAGTTCATGCAGTACTTCCTCTAGAAGATTCCATGTACCTTCTCCCTCTACCTCTTGGTTTTAGGTGTAGCACCTGTGACTTAGGTGGAGCCTAAGGAAGCAGAGTCACTAATATCTTCAGAGAACAGATTAATTTATTCCCCCAAATACCTTCTGATCCTTGACAATGTTTAGGCTCCCATTATTAAAAAAAAAAAAAAGGCATCAAAACTTGTTGGGACAGAAAGTCCAAATTGATGGCTCTGGGAAAACATGCTTATTGAAATCTACATGATCACTCTCATTATTTCTTTATAGCTTTGAATAATTATGCAGCATTCTAAGGCAATTTTAATCTTTCTTTCTTACCTGGATATTTACCACCCTTGTTTCTTCTGATGAAACAAACAATCAGCAAAATTAAGATAAGGAGAGCAACAGCACACATTAGACCAATGAACCAGCCCTGAGTCGCAATATCCACCTGCCGGCTCGCCATTGCTGGAAAACAAATCAGGGGTGTCAGGGGGCACAGCTTAAGGGGGAGATGAGAACTGTCATAGTCTCCTGCAGTAAAAAACTAGCATAGCATATGAGCTTTTATACATTTTACACGTGGCTCCCAATTGAAATCTGCCAGTTATCACTCAGGAGTTACATAAAAACTTACATAGGAGTTACATAAAAAGTTACATAAAAACTTTGAAAAATCTTTATTAATTAAAAAAATTCAAGTTGCAAAATCTGAATGCTAATACCATCAAATGCTAACGAATCCTGCTAAACACTGTGTTTACAGTGATTTTAACTACATATTCTCAATAGAAACATAGTTCCAAGTCAGTTTTTAAAAGTCCTGTCTACAAATAAACCGTACATTAAGTAAAACGATAAGAATGTAAGACCAGATTTTAAACAGAACGGAATGTATACATCTCATGGAGTATTTTTCCTTCAGAGGAACTGCTTTTGGAGGCTAATGTATCATTGCAATGATGTTGTCATTTTTCAAAATGTTTTGGAAATCTTTTAAAACAGAAAACTTTCCACACAAGAAATCTGTCCACATAAGATAGCCAGCCTTATTATTTTATGTAACATCTCAATTTGCATTACTTAGATTTGTTATTCATCTCATTTACAAGACTTGGTTCTAAAAGATTTTTGGAAATTTCTGAAAAATCCAATTTACCCTCAAAGGATCAATATTCGATATTCAGTATTTCTTTGGATCTATTTAAAAGACTTTGAAAGGTATCTTGATCAGCGGAATCATTATTGGAATAAATGACCAGCTTAAAGAGAAAATACTCATTCACATGTATACATAGTCTTTGTCTTCATCTATTCTGTTTGAGTCAATAAACGTGAAGCCCCTTATTCAACCAGTCCCAGTATGCAAATTTCCTAAGAAAAACACAGAATAATTAGCATTTCTGTATTATTCTAAAGCATCAATCAAATGGGACAAAGTGCAGCATCAATGGCTATTCAGACATGCCCATGAGGATTTGTTTAAATAAATTAGTATGAAACTTTTTTTTAAAAAAGGCCTTTATTTTTTTCTTTTGACTGTAATCAAAGTAAAAGGTTTTCTTCTTTAGACTCACAAGCATGTCTATATCATGCTTTGAATTTGATTGAGTTTCTTCTGAGTGCATTTAACACAGTTGGGTTGGGTATATGTGATCTCTGGATGCAGAAACAAACATGGCTACATAGACCCTAGGTTCTGCCCTCTGTGGCCAAAATCGCACCTCATTGCCTTATTTTCCTCCACACAAAGCAGAGGGAGAAAAGCGAAATGCTTTAAATCAAGCATGAAGAAGGATGTGAAGAACCTGTGCGTGTGTGTTTAAGAACTAACACGAGAAGTGGAAATACATCTTCTGGATTATTGATCAAATGCCAGTAGTCTTGTTCTCCATGGCCATTGGTGCCTTGTTGATTCGAGGGATTTTGAGTTGTATCTTGACTAGATACAACCAAGGCAGGAGTTCGGGCGGTGATCTTCTGCACACACACACCATGACCATGATGATGATGATGGAGGTGAAGACGGGGATAATAAAAGCTAATATGCCGAAATTCCTACCATGTGCTGGGCACTGTACTGAGGGCAACATCTGATTTAATCTTCACAGCAATGCTTTGAAGTGGGCAGCAGGAACAAACCCATGTCCCGGGAACAGAAAGAACTTGCCCGATGGCTGGAGTTGGACGGAGTCTGTCTAACTCCTGAGATACTAGCCATTACACTCTACCCCTCTCATGCATTCCAGAAAACAAGCCCAGACCTCAGATCTGCAGAAGTCTTTGGGAAAAACAGAAGGCTAGAAGGACCCTCCAATCTGAGACAGGCAAAAAGATTTTAAAAGTCCATCATTATGTACTCCTTGGCAATACGTTTTTTTTTCTCCCCTTCAAATTTGTACATGGTCTTTGGTTGTGTGCCTTTTTGTCAAAACTGAGCCAAAAATCATCAGGGAAAAATAATTTCTCTTGATTTCTCATCCATAGAAGAAGGGATTTAAAGCCCAGAATGACTATGAGAGGCTTCAACTCTTCCCAGGACACTCTGAAACCACTTTAACTGCCAAGGCACATAGCAACCCAAGTCATGGCCGCCATTGTGCTTCACACACACACACACACACACACACACAAACACACATACACACACACACACACTGAAGCCTGTGGGGTTTTTTTTCTTGAATCTGGGTTTCACTGGGCAGGTACTTGTAGGATTGAGTAGCAGAGTTAAAAAGGATTTTCACTTTATTTAAACCTTAGAATAAAATTATGTTCATGCATTTCTTGAGTAATTCATAAAGTGATAAATAAAACAAATAGACAAATATAAAGAATATGAAAAAAAGGATATAAGCCAGAAGGATAAAATCTGCTTTGTTTCCTAGAAGTCAGTTTTAACAAGTGTTCCGCCAGCACGTCACTTGCTGTCTTCTGGCTAACCTGTGCTCTGTGGTCATAGGTCTCTGAGGAAACTCTTAGAATAGCAGAATAACATAAAAGGTAGAGAGTGAATAAATGGCTATTGATGAAGAATCCGTTAAGGCTAAAAATGTCCTGTTGAATCAAACAGTTATGGAGACAGTGTTGGATTAACACTATTTGCTCCTGGAAGTCATATGTTAACTAAGGATTTAATCAAGACTTACTCTTTTTCATCATTATATTTATATGTCAAAGGTGGCAATAACTGCTTGTAGCCTTGTCCTACCTCTGCATTGCTAGCACGTAAGAATGGCCCACCCATGACGACGGCTCACTTTGAATGCAGCTAGCATTGTAGGTATAACAACACTGGAGGAAAACATTTTTCTGAAGCGTTTGCCTTCTGTCCCATAAAAGGACAAAAAAAATGCCACATTGGATGTCATAGATAGAATCCAATTCGAGCTTGAGCTGCAAGCTAAGTGAACACTGGAGCCTTCAGGGGTCCAGAAAAGCTGAACAGACGCACTGAATGCCAAACAAAGGGGTCACTCCAGCCTGTTTCCCCCGGGGCGTGGGCATGGTGACCCTTGGCAGGGGGATGTGGGTAGGGGGCTGTCGTGAGAGCCTCTCTTCCAGCATTGGAAGGCTGAGCCTCCAACTCTAGCTCCCTCATGTTCCAGCCGGGTGACATGCCACTGACCTGACGCCTAGGTAGGAACAAACACTGTCCACCCCATTGGATGGTGGGACCGACTGAATGAGAGGAGCCATTGAAAACCAGTTGCCTGGTCAAGATTTTAGCTCATGAAATGCTAGCGCTGTGACTATTGTCAGCCTTCCAGCTGTCAATGGACAAAATGTCTCCCTGAGCTTTCCGTGTTTTGAAATAAATTAAAAGCCATCGCTAACAACAACAACAACAAAAAACCTGTAGTCCTGTGAATTGATATTCCTCTTCTCAACCAAACGCAGTGCTTTCCTAGAGCTCTGTCCATATGCGGTTGTGAAAACACAAGGAACAAAATTACAGAGAAGTGGTTTCCTCTTTAAACATAATGATTTTCACTCATGAATAGCTTAAAATGTAGTTTGATATGTTACTGAAGATCACCTTTGATTTCTTATTTTAAAACCGCTCGTGATGTAGATCTTATACACGCTGCACGGTTTTAAATGACTTTGAAAATCATAAGGCTTGTGTCATGAAAGACACACACAAAATGCATTTTGCCTGTGGGTTCTGAGCTAATGCAGCATCTTCTCAAGAACGCACGAGGCCACGGAGCAGAAGTAAAGCGGGTGCATGAATCACAGAGTAAGCCTGTGCCACAGCCCTTCTTTAATTTGGGAAAGCAGGGATTATTCTCCATCTCGTGAGTTAGTATGAATATTCTTGCATCCTACGTGAACAGTATCTTTATTTTAGAACCTTCGATCACTTGTCTCATAGTATGATACTGTTCAAAGAACAAAAATCATGCAGGCAGTCAGGTTTGGTGTGGTTACAAAGAGATACGTGATTTGAACGATTTCTCATTCTTTTCAAGTATAAGAATCTTTATGTCAGTGGTCTAACCAGACTGCAAGGTTCTGCCCGATTATCTCTGTTTTTGTAAAGGTTTTTGTCTATGCTGTGATTAGAAGGTGATCTGCCTAATTCTGTAATCCATTTGATATAAGAGCCAAAGACAACTAAAAACCCAAAGTCCCAACCAACTGGGCCCCACAGAAAGATATTCGTGGTCCTACCCATAACCCAACTCCACTAGGCCCCTGCCTCCAGCTGGGCCTATCTCAAACACATCCTCTGAACTCACAAAACCAGAGTCCCTTCAGCACCAACTCAAACCTTCTATGCTCCTGGCATCGGACACCTTCACTTATAGAAGCTCCAAGAACCATTTACAATTTCTTTCCTCCGTTCTTGTCTATGGGAATTTTGCAAAAACAATAAATTTTAATATTTTGAGGAACTGGAAGTCACTTAACATTTCAAGCAAGAAAAATTCTTTATACACTAAAGACATCATTTTGGATGATTATAAAGACATCATTTTGAATGATTATAAATCTAGACACACCAATTAAATCAACTGAAATGAAAAATGACATGAAAATGCCCTCAGAAAAATTGACTGGATATAGAGATTGCACATGAATCGCAGACATTCCCATTGTATTAAATCTTCTTTTTAATGCAAAAGAAACTTCTTTCTCTTCCCTTTGCCTTATGAAATTATTGTTTCTCTAACGATGTTTATAAAAAGAATTGTTATACATTAAATAGTTTAAGTGAACTATGGAAAGAATTGTTTTTTGAGGCTCAAGAGATGAATCTTGGTAAACTTAAAGGCTTTCATTTTTTTTTAAAGATTTTGTTTATTTATTTGACAGAGAGAGAGGGAGTATGAGCAGGAGAGGGGAGAGGGAGAAGCAGACTCCCCGCTGAGCAGGGAGCCTGCCATGGAGTTCAATCACTGGAATCATGACATCGGCCGAAGGCACCCAGGCGCCCCACTTAAATGCTTTCAAGTTTGTCCAAGTCATAGATACAACCTTTTCTGAGTATTCATTTTACCAAAGGAATAGTTACTTCTAAAAATATTTATTTGCACGATAAAGGCCTAAAGAGAAAGTTGGACAACTTTCAACATGTTGTCACAAACATGCATTGGCCGTCCAGTTCACCCTGTGCAGAGCGTGCTGCACTGGGGAGGGGCCGCAGATTTTCATCAATCACTGAAAATTAAAGCTGCCCCGCCTCCTTATGGGCGTGGCCAGGGTATACACTGGTGCCTGACTTGGGAATGCAATAAACATTGAAACGTAATGGATGCTCCCTCCAAGTGTTAATGTTCTGCAATTTCTGATAAAATTCTATTGGGTAGTACAGGTAAAATGACTATTCAGTTTGATTTTTGCTACCTCAAAGTCCGATTTGAACAGACTTTTCTTCTTTCCTGCTTGTACTGGCAAACATGATTTTGGCTACCCTACTCTTGTTTACATGTTGTGGGTATAGAGTGGTTTTAAGTACCATGATATGAAAACAACATATGCAGCAGAACATATTATGTCCTTTGTTTTTCATAAAAGGAACAAAAGAGACTCCTAACGATGTATAAAACATATAGTTTGATGGTTCAGTTCACTAGAATTTTTTTAGATAAACAGGATTCATTTAATTGGATCAGGTTATTTTCCAAAATGATCCACAGTAAACCCTTAAAAATTGTTCTTACTCTCTTAAATGAACTATTGGGACTTCATCAAGATCAAAAGCTTTTGCACAGCAAAGGAAACAGTCCACAAAACCAAAAGACAACTGACAGAAT
Source organism: Procyon lotor (assembly GCA_028646535.1). Taxonomy (NCBI): domain Eukaryota; kingdom Metazoa; phylum Chordata; class Mammalia; order Carnivora; family Procyonidae; genus Procyon; species Procyon lotor. The sequence goes on from CM053614.1 coordinate 77,098,188, forward strand.
GGGAGAAGATATTCGCCAATGACATATCAGATAAAGGGCTAGTATCCAAAATCTATAAAGAACTTCTCAAACTCAACACCCAAAGAACAAATAATCCAATCAAGAAATGGGC
>CM053614.1:77098799-77270485 GCA_028646535.1 Procyon lotor
CAGCTGTGGCAGTTAAGTTTCCTGATCCCAGGATTTACGACTTAAGATAAATATATGACAGAAGAATAAAAGAAACAAGCAATCAATCTGCAGCATCCAACACGTGAATATAAACTAAGATGAAGTCCTCTGAGATTGTGCAAATAAAACTGAATTAGATTTATTGCTGAGATTTAGGGTTCACTCGGATTTCACTTCCATGCCAGAGTTTTCATTTATAAAAGTAGCAATAGGATGTGAATGAATAATTAGGAATAATGACGTACAATATCCAGATTGATGAGTTCTGTGATATGGGTCCTGAATGATGTAAACTGTTGTCCATTAGATAGAGTCCCAGGAAACCTCAGCCCTCGTTTACTGATGTGGGGCAGGGAGCGGGGTGGCTGAGCAGGGCTGGGGGAGAGGCAACAGAATCTTCCTGCAAGGTCAACCCCAATATGAGGCGGCTATTTCTTAGGTCTACTGAATCAGTAGAAAGGGTGGGTCTTTAAAGACTCTGTGTTATGCTTCTTAGAACAGTGGCTTCTGACCTGTTTTGAGTCACGGACTTCTCTAAGATCCTGCCTGTGGGGAGTTCGGGGACCCCAGGGGGGAACACCTGCTTTAGAGACTGTTGAATGGTTAGAACACACTGCTCAAGGAGCTGCAAAAAGAACTGTCGAATATGCTTTATCAGAAATCTGAAAAGAAGTCAAAGTGTTTTACTTGACAGACCCCAGAGAGTAGGATGATCTTACCTAAGTGTTTATTCTTGAAAATCGTAGTACATCCCAATGGTTGTACAAATGTACAAACCTAAATGGCTTCTCTAAACACAAATTATGGACGTGATGGGACACTCTATGCCTACTACTGAGTAAAAGTGAAACCTGCAGCTATTAAAGGATATTAACTTGGCTACCTGAGGCTGACCATCCTCTCGGCCTTCTCACAAAGGCCTCAACTAAAAATGACCTATTTCAGATACGTTAACCTGGGTAGTCATGAAAATAAGATCAACGTATTATCCCAGAGAAAATGTCCTCAGATAGTAAATCAGAAGGTGTCCAATGGCTGACTTAGACTTTAAGACTAAATTCCCAATTTTGTTCTAGAATTTGGAAGCTAAAGGCCTCTCCTGAAATTAACTTAACGAAATAGCATTTCTTAGGATCAGAAAGAGAGGTACAGACAGTTCCCAACTAAACCATCATTCAACTTTGGATTTTTTTTCTTACTTCCTCTTATTTATGTATTTATTTATTTATTTACATAAATGAATTATTTGCCCCAGGGTCCATGTCTGTGAATCGTCAGGCTTATACATTTCACAACACTCACCATAGCACATACCCTCCCCAATGTCCACAACCCAGCCACCCTATCCCTACCCCCCGCCCCCCGCCTCCTAGTCACCCTTAGTTTCGTGGGTTTAGGAGTCTCTTATGGTTTGTCTCCTTCCCCATCCCATCTTGTTTAATTTCTCTCTCGACTTTGGATTTTTTGACTTTACAATGGTGTGAAAGCAGGAAGTGTTCAGTAGAAACCATACTTTGAATCTGATCTTTTCTGGGGCTAGTGGTTTGTGGTATGACACTCTCATGATGCTGGGCAAGGGAGACAGCCTCCGCTCCCCTCAGTCACATGATCATGACAGAGAAGAACCTATACGCTCACAACCATCTCGTATCCGCACCACCATTCTGTTTGCACTTTCAGTACAGTATTCAATAAATTACATGAGACAATACTTCTTTATCAAATAGGCTTTGTGTTAGATGATTTTGCCCAACTGTAGGCTAATATAAGTGTTCCGAGCTCATGTAAGGTAGGCTGGGCTAAGCCATTTTATGTAAGTTAGGTGAATTGAATGCATTTACTACTTAGAATATTTTTGACTTATGCTGAGTTTATGGGGATGTAACCTTATCAGGTTGAGTAAGTTGTGGGCACCTGGGTGGCTCAGTCAGTTAAGCATCTGCCTTCGGCTCAGGTCATGATCCTGGGGTCCTCAAATTGAGCCCCGCATCGGGCTCCCTGCTCTGCGGGGAGTCTGCTTCTCCCTTTCCCTCTGCTGCTCTCCTTGCTCATGCTCGCTCTCTGTCTTTCAAATAATTAAAATCTTAAAAAAAAAAATGCTGAGGGGCACCTGGGAGGCTCAGTGGGTTAAAGCCTCTGCCTTCGGCTCATGTCATGATCTCAGGGTTCTGGGATGGAGCCCCGCATCAGGCTCTCTGCTCAGCAGGGAGCCTGCTTCCCCCTCTCTCTCTGCCTGCCTCTCTGCCTACTTGTGATCTCTCTCTCTGTCAAATAAATAAATAAAATCTTTAAAACATAAGTTGAGTAAGTTATGTACATTAAATAAATGAAATAATGCACTTGACCTCTGACATATAATTTACCACCCTACGTGTATAGTGTACCTCTCTGCTAAGGGTGGAAACAGTAGTGAAAGAAGCTGATTATGGAATTATGTAGGGTCCTTCTCTGGACCTATTTGATTTTATCATCTGAGATTTTCCTCTTAAGGGAGTAGCTAATGATAGGAATAGGATCAATCCACAGAGACAGTAAATACAAACACATATGTAAAACATCAGTGGTAAAGATCCCAGGCAAAACATTAATTTTCTTTAAGGGATTCTGGAATCACAGAACTGAGGAATTTAGTCTTGGTGTGTTGATGGGAGATGTTAAGGCAGAAGCACTGTGAAATACTTCCAACAGAAGAGCATTCAGCTCTTCTGAGGAGGAGATACCGCACTTTCATCACAGAGAATTCCAGTGTTCCTTGCTTTTACCCTCCACTCATCCACTTTCTGGACGTGCCAGCCAAGGGAGTGTCATATCTCATTGGGGCTTTCTGCAAAGCCTGCCCCTTGTCTCTCTCCTTACCCTAAGTCTTTTTTGTAGATCCCGCCAGTGTAGCCATCTACATTTTAGCTTCGTGAACTATGTACATGATCCTGTCACTCCCTCTTTGAAACATGGATGGCTCACCTCTGCCCGTAGGTAAAAACTCTTTCCTTAGCAAGACATTCATGGGCCTTATGATCATTCACGTCTGGCTTCATCTACCTCTTCAGACACATCTCTGGTAAAACTGAAACATCCTGTGGATTTTTAAGCCCATGCCTTTACTTTTGCCTCCTACCAAGAATTTATGCACCCCAATCCCCTGACTCATCTGTCCAAATTTATCTATCTTTCAAGGCCCAGTTCAACATTATTATTTTCGTGAAATTTTTCCTGATCCTTTTGGGGAAAATAAACAGTTCACTCCTCTCTGCTTAGATAAAATATTGTTAAAATTACTAGTTTAGCATCTATTTTTACCCTTCTTTTTCTTCATGTATTTGAGAGAGAGTGAGAGAGGGTGAATGGGGGGAGGGGCAGAACAAGAGAATCTTTAAGCAGACTTCCCACTGAGCACAGAGCCTGACATGGGGCTTGATCCCACCAACCCATGAGATCACGACTTGAGCCGAAACCAAGACTCGTCTGCTCAACCAACTGAGTCACCCAGATGTCCCTGTTTTTACTCTTTTTTTTTTTTTTTAAATGTGTGGGTCTCAGCGGTCACATTTTTAGCATATCAAAGGCAAGGTCTGTCTTATGGTCCTGGTACACAGTGCCTTAAAAAAGGCTGGTGTATTTTACGGGGTAGATAGACATTAGCTGTTGAACTGACTGAACCTGTTATAGTCGTTTTGTTGCTGTTGTTCTGGCCAAACTTAAAACGTGACTTTTGTTTACATATTCTCTGGCTTCGCCTTGTTTCTTGACCTCATTGGTAGTGGTGGGACCAACTCTGGTGTAATTATATGGTGAGGATTCGTCACCTCCTCCTTGGTGCCCAGCTCTGCTTTGTCTTTGACCTGTCAGTCCCTTCCTATTCCTATACCCCAACTGGTCCCTGCCAAGAGTGTTCTGATGGCTGGTCCCAAGGATGAGAAAGTAAAGGCTATGGGTAAAGCAGTGTCCAACCATCAGCAACACTGGCTCAGAACGCAAATCCGTTGGCTGTGTGTTTTTGGATCATTTCTATAGATGCCTTCACAGGTTGATTCTCTAGAATCCCAGACCCTGAAACTATTTAAAGGGACACAGAAATTGCACAGATGCAGCTAAACAACTCCGATTCCTACACAGACATTGAGGGCTTTACCCGAATGAGGACACAGATCCAAATAAGTGATTCCTAAAGATCTCAGGAATGTGTCCACACCCACATGGGGCGCGGCAAGGGGTGGAGTGAGCATGGCCCCATACAGCCAACGGGATTGCTCTGGATTCTACTTAGTGGTTTAAATGCTCCTTTTGCAATTCCATATTTGTAGGTTTGGGTTTCATTAATATCTCTTAAAATCTGTAAGAAAATTAAAAAAAATGTAAGCTCGGATGCATGTCTTTCCCGCTTTGACCAGAGGAGAACTGAAGCCACGAGGGGCCGAGGCGCCCAGAGCTGGGGTATCACACCTGTCTCAGCCACCTCAGATTCTCTCATCCTCTTGTAAAGAAAAAGTGAAAAATCATAAAAATAGGAAAATTGAGCAGGACCACAGAAAACTTTCCTTTTTCTCCTCTCTCAGGGAGTATCTAAATTGTATGGAGAAGAAAAAGAAAGAGCAGAAATCATTCTGAGCTCCAAAAAAGAGATGTTTTTAAGGAATGAAAACCCAGGGTAACAAATTATTTCTCGAGCAGTTAAAAAGTCTTCAGGCATTTGCCCTCCCTTTATACAAGCGATGTTCAATGGCTAGTGCACTATTAAAAGAGGCAATGCAGAAAATAAGGTTAGATTTAGGTTTTTAAAAACCACTTAAACCCTATTTCTCTTATCTGAGATGCACCCAAATTCAGCATCAGGCGCTTGGCGAGCCTCTGACAGTCCATTTTTGCTTGTCTCTATCCTCGTAAGTAACTCACAATCCAATTTAGTAACATTAAATGGTAGGACCTAAAACTATTTTAATAAGGATTTCTCTTAATTGGTTTTAATTCATTAACATCATTGGGTAATTTTTTTTTCCCCCGGCGAATGCACGCTGTCTTCTAAGGCGGTGAGTCAGTGGGAAACTCAGGTTCGCTCAGGGACAGCGCTCTTACAGCATAATTAACGTGGCTACAGACTCTGGGCGGAGCCCCGGGGGGCGCGTCCACAGCTTCGGGAAGGGGGCCAGGCTTTCTCTGGAATGCTTCAGTGAAAGGTTACCAGGGGAACAGAGCAGGGAATTATTGTAACACAACCAAGGACTTTAATTGAGATCTAATTAAGCCAGGCAAGGTGCATACCCGGAAAGGGGAGGCTTCTGTCTTTCTACAACATTGTGGAAATCTGGAATATTCACAGCCTCGTTCTCTCAAGTCTAAAAGCACACAGATCGCGTTATTAAGATTGCTGAACATAGCTATCATTCTTATTGAGTCACTTCAAAATCTAGCTGACCTACAGTTTATCATTTACCAAGGCTATGAATATAAGCAGATTTCTAAAAAAAAAATTAGTAAATAAATAAAGATCTGAATTAGGCCTGTGTGCACAAGATCTGAGGAATTTCGGGCAAGGTACTTTTTTCTCTTGGTTTTCTTCTTCATTCCTGTTTGTACTCTGTCTGTCAAAGTCCAAGACCACCCCTGGCCAGGGGCACTCCACAGGAAAACAGTGCCCTGTGACTGGGACTCACAGCTCGTGAAAAAGCTAACAGATCAACCAAAAGCCAAGGGCCAAAGATAGAGCAGGATCTGCCTCAGGGGGAAGACTGAGCCCAGGGGATTCGAGCACTGCTCTCCCAACACACCTTCCCATCCAGAGAGCCGAGAGAAACAAAGGAGAACAAAAGTACTACTCCACTGTGCCCCAGGGGAAAGAGACTCGCATCCTTGTGGTGAAGACAGGATGGATTCACACAACTGGGTAGAACACATAGGCTGACAGGAAGCCTCGATCCGAGGGATCCTGGTGGGAATGGGGGTCCCGGGGCCAGTTAGGGGGCATCGCTAAGCCAAAACTCCGAATGGACGGTGTGGTGTCAGCTCAGCACAAAGAGGGCACTGTGTCTACAAGGAGCAGGGCTCAATCAGATGAGAATGGAGAGCTCGGCTGATGCGAGTTCTTACAGGCTGTCTGCAGCACGGGACGCATATTTCTGAACCCTGAGCACGTGGTGTGGCCAGAGAGAGGATCTGTGACAATCCACAGTCTGGTTCCTGTCTGATTCAGCCCCAATCCCATCATTAAAAGCGAAGATGAGGATCTGTACCAGGGAATGGGTCTTGTGAAGAAGGGTTAGCAGAATTCAGTGTGTGGCTTTCTGCTTGTGGAAAAGACTAGACATGAATTTTCAAGCCAAGATCTTCTAAGAACTTCCCCTCCGTTTGGTGTTTTCAAAGCTCATTTTATCTTTTTTTTTTAACCCATGCTGCACTTCGCCATGTTTAACATTGCAAATTTCACACATGTATAAAGTCATGCAGATGAATGATTTTACCTTTGCCTGCACCTACATCAGGTGGAGGAATACCAGCTTTAATGAAGGGAAACAGAAATAGGACACTATATAGTTAGATGTAACACACCCATGAGCATGTAAAGCGATATAAAAAACTTATTAAAATGCCAAAGCATGCAAGAAGAATGAAGTGTCCCACATCAGGTACAGGGGACAGAGATATGCTGGTGTCCCCAAGCTTACCCAGCAAACATATCCACACATTCCTTAAGGTGCATTATTCATATTTCCCACTTATGGAACAAGGCTTAGGGTATTTCAAACCCATTTTTGGGTAGGATTGTCAATTCCTCATGCTAGGGAAGATAATCAGATAGATAACCCTCCAGTAATTCTATGATTTAGTGACATGCAAAATCAGAAAATCTTTTATGAAATCTTTGGACATTTTCACTGAACTGAATTTTTTTCAAAATAATTTTTTTCAAGTTGGAAAGGAAGTATTAATTCCTTTTCTCGGTACTCTGATGGGACTGTTTTGCTTTTCCTGTACCAGACGGCATACCAAAATACAAAGTCCCGCAATACAAAGTCCCACGCTCAAACACAAAATAAATGCACTATTTCGTAACTGTTTCGTATTCCTTGCTAGAAATCCTCAACCAGTATGTGGCCTAGCAAACTATCTTCTGGTGATTCAAGACCAGAACCAGAATTAGATCTACTTATTTGCATGTGGATGTGCGTGGAGGTGTGCGTGACTTTATCAGTGTCGGGATGGGATTTACAAACAATGTTTGCATTACTTGGGTAAGATGGATCCTCCATGGGACGAAGGAAAGAGAAGGCATACATTCAAGTTAAGGACTTGGGTCTCGTGACACTTAGAGTTATGTGAATTTTATACATACCCATCTTACCTTCATCCACAGTTGTCACTGCCTCCTCTGTTATTTGACTTCCTGATCCTGCTGCAGTTTGTGCGTAGAAATAAAACTTATACCGCGTGCTGAAATTTAAATTTTTTAAAGTCCAGCGCGTCTTGTTGGCAGGAATTTTCAGATCTACCAGTGGGCCTAACTCGTGGGTGCTATTAACTGGTAACAGGAAATAAAAGAGAAGGGCATTCCTCATTAATTGCTATCGGAATACTATTATAAATAAATGAGTCAAGCAAAAATGTCAAACTGTATAATCCTCTTCACTCCTTGCCTGACGTAACTGTCATTAGCCATTTACAGCTCCAACATGATTGTAAAACAGGGGGAAATAGATTCCCCACCCGCTTATAAGCGAGGGGCATTTTATGGCTGAATTCCAATAGCATTTCTTTTCTCAGGTACTAATAAACCTAAACCTTGTCTTCAGAGGTCTTGTGCCAAAGGAACCTCTCTTTCTTCCTTTCTTTTCCTCCCTCCCTCCCTCCTTCCCTCCTTCCTCTCTCTCCCTCCCTTCCTTGCTTCTTTTTTTTTACCATTTTCTAGTTACAGATAACTAATGCCTACCTAATATAACAATAGCATCCACCCCATGCTCAAAGGTCTGTAGGATTCTACAGACTGCTTGATTTTCAATAGCATATATGTCTTTAGAAAGTCTGATGTGACATTCCTTCTAGAATATCACTTGAAGGTATATGCATATATTCTACAATGCTAAAGAAATAACCAGTTTGTATTTTAAGAAAACAGCTAAGTTTTTTCCTTTTGAAACCATATTCCCCCCTTTCCTTCTCCCAATAACTTACTTGGCTGATATTTTAAGGTGTATTCTGTCAAAATGCCATTTGGGCGGCTTGGTGGGTCCCATTCCAGAGTGAGGGAGTCTAGTGTTGGGTTAACAATCTTCAAAGAGGACGGAGCACTGGGGACTTAGAGAGTGAGAACACAGAGTCAACAAAAGGGTTTTTGGATGTTTCAAAATGCATTCAGGTGGCATACTGTAACACGTTCACATCATTCATCAAGGTTCTCTGGAACTCACTCTTGTTCCCGATTCAGCCAAAAATACACTACCAGAAACCCATAACTAAACCCGTCCAGCTATTCTCTTCCTCTTTTTCTCATTTCCATTTAGTCTCATTAAAGCCATCCTCCAAAATCCATAAAGACTTTAGATGAGTCCAAACTGATATTTTTAAAGGAAATGGTACTTGTTTTGTGAATGGTGTCTTAATAAAAGCAAACTGGTGACTAAGTGAATCTATTCTAACCAGACCTTTGAGTAGACGCAGCTGTGTTCTGGGCTATTAAGAACTGTTTTCTCCAACAAACCAGGTGCCTTCAAGCAGCCAGAACACCCTGCCTGCTGGGCTCTGGGCGCAAGCCAGCCTGCCCAGTTGCAGAGTGATTCTTATCTGGAAAGCTGACTCCCAGAATCTTGCGGTGATGGACAGAAGCTGCGGTACTGGCAGACTGACCCTCTCATCCCACCCTGGCTCTGGGGACAACCCACAGGGTGTCAGGTTCTCTATGGCAGATGACCGGAGGACACATGCCCGGTACTCTTCTATTCACTTCCTCATGAAGATGATGGATGGAGGCAGCTCTCCCTCATGATCGCTAGCTCCTCTATGCACCCACCAAATCCCCTAGGTCCATTAATGGCACCCCTGTCTCTCCTGTCACTCTAGCCAGAAACCAAGGAGTCAACCCGAATTTCCCTCTCTGCCTCATTTCTTTCATCTCCTGGGACACCACAACCTGTCAATTCTACCTCATATGTCTCAACCACATCCATTCACTACTCTCCTCTCTACCACTGCCCCACTTCAGGCCCTTGGTGGCCTTTGCCTGGGCCTGGAAAAGTCCTGGCACATAGTTCTCAGCTTCCCCAAGCCACTCATCTCAGAATCTGACGATAGTCAAAAACCCTCCCCAGAGAAATAAACACACATTGTATATAAAGTTGGGGGTTCATGGAGCCCCTTAAACCCATTCATTGACCCCCTAGGAGACTACAGTCTTTAGCTTAAGAGCCGCTGGCTTACAGGTTACTATCCATAGCATGTAAGACCATCCATGGTACATGTCCTCCTTCCCTGATCTTCCTCTCTTTCCTCACCATTCCTGGCTACACAATTTACAGTTCCTTGAAGGAGACATGCTGTTTGATACCATTGTGACTGGTGGACATACTACTTTCTCTCTTCTTTATCCTTTAATTCACTGGTCATCTCTACCATGACACCTTCCCCGAACCATCTCAAAGAGCAGTGTGAGGTGTCACTAGTGAAAGCCTCGAGAAGAGGACTTTAACCTCTGAAGAAGCAATGGACCAAGGACAAGCAATTGTCATGGGACGGGAGCTGGGACACAAGATGACCCTCAGAGGATGTTGGGCAGGCGCTAACATCGTGAGCCCTTCCAAGGATCCAGGACCTGGTTTGCCTGTGAACTACTTGTATCAAAAAGACCTAAGGCATCCACAGAAGTTACTTGGCTCATTTTTAATTATGAGCTTGAAGCAAAATTCAAATGGGTGAATCCTTACCTTTCTCACTCTGCAGTCCCACTCTCCCTCATCTGCTAGGGTCCCATGTCCCTGTGCCCAGACTCCACGTGCCCCACCCCTGCATTGATGGATATTTGATCCTCCCACCCCCTTCTCCTCCCCTTGCAATGGCCCCTTGCAAAGCTTTTCTTTCTCTTCCCAAGCCATTTTGTCAAGACTTCCAACCCCCTATCTCAGCTCAACTTCAGTAGAAATGGTGAAGTTGCACCGGGAAGGAAGTCAGCCATGACTGACAGGATTACTTTTCTTTCCAGGTGTTTTTCTTAGGTTATCACATCAGTGCTTGTGCTTTTCAGATGAAGGAACCGAGGCTTAGAGAAGTTGCAGAACTTCCTTCAGGTCAGAAAGTTAATGACCCAAATAAGCATCATAGTAGCAAGGTTTCGGACAGCCTGACTTAAGTGTGAAGAAAAAACTTAAGTCATGAGAGGGGGGCCCCGGCAGGATTTTGTTTTGTGAAGCCTCCCATGTACCCTCAGGCCACATATGAGCTGACACTATGGCAGCCTTGTGGGGTCCCTTCTGTCAGGCAAAGCCTATCAAGGAGGTGCCGAATGTTCTAGGATCTCAGAGTCACGTCCGCCCCCTACCTCCTTCTGGAGTATTAAAGACTCTGTCGGGGCTGGCTGGGCCCTCCCCTTTCCCGTTGACCACGCGGACGTTCAGTGTGTAGTGGCTGAAGGGCTCCAGCCCAGGCAGCATGCCGTGAGTCTTGCTGCCCTGGAAAGTGAGGATCTTTTTCTCAAGATGGCGTCTGTTTCTCTTAGATGAACTCTGTGCCTTCCAGTAGTAAATCTGAAAGAGCACAGGCAAAAGTCAGGGATGGATAAGGGAGCAAACGAGATTCCTCCTGCTCATGAAATTCAAGTCTTATGGCTTTATCCTAGGTACATTTTAGAAAAAGTTCCCTGGCAAAACTGAGAGATACTGATTATAAGGTGAGACAGTAGAAACCCAAACATACTAAAGGAAATGGAACTAAGAATATGTGAGGTAGCTGGGCTATAGACTACTGGGTTAGAGGAGCGTGGGTGAAATAAATGGACCAGCATGACACCCACATAGATCTCTCTAGAACATAAGGGAAGGTAAGATGATGGAAAAATTGAAGCGTCTTCTTGCATAAAATATTCTAAAAACAGAAATTACTGGCCAGTATTTACATACTTCTCCAGAGCTAATACAGTGTCATGTGCAATAGATCATTTAATTTAATCCTAAAAGCCATGGTGAAACTTTTACTATTATTATGCCTTTAGCACAGATGAACCCCGGGACTGCCAAGTGGCTTGCCCCCACCCACTGCACAATCAAAAGCCACAGTGGAGCCTCCACTCCAAGTCTAGGGCTTTCTCACCAAGCCAAACTGCATTACTTCATTAAAAAAATATATAGGGGCGCCTGGGTGGCTCAGTGGGTTAAAGCCACTGCCTTCGGCTTAGGTCATGATCTCAGAGTCCTGGGATCGAGCCCCACATCGAGCCCCACTTCGGGCTCTCTGCTCAGCGGGGAGCCTGCTTCCCCCTCTCTCTGCCTGCCTCTCTGCCTACTTGTGATCTCTCTCTCTCTCTGTGTGTCAAATAAATGAATAAAATTTAAAAAATATATATATTTACATACATATATATGTATATACACACATATGTATGTATGTATTTTGGTATTAAATGGCAGACACAGGTTTTGGAAAGATGGGTAAGAGAAGGGTTGATTAACTTTGGCTAAAAATCCAGAATTTCTGTTTAATAAATCTTAAATTCTTCTTAGAAGTTTAAAGACAGGTCAACATATATACAGAATCCAGCAATGTTAGAGGAAAAAAAAAAAAACCTCAACATGGACTACAATGCAGTGCCAAAAGTGACCTCTAGGGGTCAGTGTTAATGAATCCAAGCCGTGACAAAACCAGTCCCCTGACCATCCTTCACAGATCCCTACTACATAGTAGTCTATCTGTGCCTCCCAAGAACAGAGATAAATGATGGTCATAAGAATGACCCTGTTGGGACTATATGAGTTTGAAGTATAATCTGTATGATTTTTTTTAAATGACTTTTTTTAAATGCCATTATTTTCAGGGCAATTTTGTGTGTTTAACACACGTGGTCAGTATTGCTTTAAAGCTAGGAGCACTTGGTTGTATTTTCATTTTTTAAATAGTAGTTTTCCCCATTTTGTGCTTCTGTTAATTGTTTAGTTGGAAGAATTTTAGGTCACCTGTGGGAAAAATGGAGAAAAATGGAGTTCTTTTTTCCCCCCACTTTGGATGCAGTGAGGTTTTGCCTCTGCTCCGGCTGGGGTTCTTGAGACCTGGCCGGTCCAACATGATAAACCAGATGAACTCTCAAGGCCTACGACCAAGAGAAGTGCATCTGGCGTTCGCTGAGGGCCTGCTCCTACAGAAAGAATGCAGAAAAAGCTCCCTCCACTTGCCCGATAGCCTTGCAGGTGTCCTCGGATACTCTTCAGAGGTACGGGGTCCCAGTGCACCTCAGCTAACGTGCTGTTCACCACGTTCACACGCACATTTCCGGGAGCCACCATTGGGACTAGGGAAAAACAAGAAAAGGGGCAGAAGTATCAACGTTATTTTGAATTTCATGCTCAAAGTGCCACTAACAATTTTGGCTTGAAGTATGACCCAACTTTACTCTATGGATTACCAAGGATTGAGAGATTTTTTTTTTTTTTTTGGTATCTGTTCATCTGACTTGGTGAGAATTATGTATCTTTTTAAAAAGTATCGACACTTGGCATTCTGAACCTTTTTTTTTTTTTTTTACATAGCAGGCTGTCTGCATGCAGGAATGTTGAGCAAAATAACAGCCGCCTCCGTCTCTGCCAATCTAAGCGCCCTCTGGAAATGGTCTTGGCTTGCATCTTGGTAAGTCTGTTTTGCTGGTATCAATGAAAGTTATCAAGAAACAAGATCAAACACTTACGGTCTTCTCCAGAATGCCCCATGACCACGGCGGGCTCCGGAGCAAATCCCACGTCATTCAGAGCCTGCACTTTTATCAGGTATGGAATGAAGGTTGGTGTGCCCGAGACAATGTATTTGGATACATTTGCCACCACCACAGACGTCCATTCATCATCGCCATCTTTCTGGCGCCAGCTCACTTTGTACTGAAGGCCTGGCCCATTAGATTCAAAACCATTCAAGGGCTATAAGAAAAGCCAAATAACCAGAGCTTATAAAACAGATAAACTGAGCAAACTTTTCCCGGAACACCAAATTCAATTCCCAGACTTAAGGAAAGTGAGCAGTGAAATGCTAAAATGCCAGCTATTAACAATGTCTTTCAGGGACCTTTTATCTTTTTTTTTCCCATTGGTGATGAGATTCAAAGCTTGTTTGGGATCAACATTTCAAAAGTTGTTCATGTCTATCTTGAAATTGTAAATACCACATAAGCCTCTCAAACTCGGGCTCCACAGCCAAAGGTGGGTAACTTAAAGCGTTTCAATTACACAGTTTCCTTTATATATTCCTGTTTGTGTGACAGTACATCATTGTCTCTTTTGCTTAGAGCCAGAAACTTGTGAACTGCTTCTTTTCTTTATTAAAAAAAAAAAAAAACTGGGTTCTTTCCACCATCTTGGAGCCTCTGGAGGCCTGCTGGGAACAGGACTCCTAAAATGCCAAATAATGTCTGGAAGGCTGTGGTCCAAGGCCATTTTTGCTGGCTATAAGGAGGGTCTCCAGAACCAGGGGGAGCACCCAGTTCTTAAAGTCGAAGGTGTTTATGCTCGAGATGAAACGGAATTCTGTCTAGGCAAGAGATGTGCCTACATGTACAAAGCAAAGAGCAACTCAGTGACTCTAGTGGCAAACCAAACAAAACCAGAGTAATCTGGGGAAAAGTCACTCGTGCCCATGGAAACAGTGGCATGGTTCGTGCCAAACTCCAAAGCAACTTTCCTGCTAAAGCCATTGGCCACAGAATCCGTGTGATGCTGTACCCCTGAAGGATTTAAATTTAATGAAAAGTAAATAAATAAAGGTGTAGATTTAAAAAAAAAAGTTGGCTTGTCAGGGCACCTGGCTGGCTCTGCTGGAGGAGCGTGTGACTCTTGATCTCGGGGCTGTGGGTTCGCGCCCCACAGTGGGTGTAGAGATTACTTAAAAATAAAATCTTAAAAAAAAAGTTGGCTTGTCAGTCTATCCTGTTTTACACGTCTGTATGTATATAAATATGTACAAGTATGTATGCATATGTATGTATGCATGTAATATAGGTCTGTTAAAATAAGTTTTAAAATTACAAAAGTGAATATATATGTTAATTTTCCAAATCCAGAAAATACAGATAAACCAGAAAAAAAAGAGAGAGAGAAAAGCAAAAGCAGCAGAAGTTGACTACATGGAACAACTTGGTACATGTCTTCTAGATGGTTCTCTATCATGATGATAAACCAGCTAGCATTTGTTAAGCACATAGATGTGCTAGGCACTGTTCTAGGGGCTTTATATATATTGACTCCTTTAATTGTGTGAGATTGGTCCTATGACTAGTCCCATCACACGGATACATAATGGTGATGTTAAGCAACTGACTTAAAGTCACACAGTAAGTGGCAAAGCTGGGATCTGCACCCATTCATTTGGGTTCCGAGCATCAAGCTTTTAACTGCTACATGATAGTGTCTCTTAAAGGAAGATATGTAATGTATATTTTTCCCCACAATGGATGAAATGGGATTTTAATACAGATATTGTTTGTTTGGAGAGAGACAGAGAGAGAGAGCATGGAGTGGGGGAAGTGGAGGACAGAGGGAGAAGGAGGATCTCAAGCAGCCCCCGATGCAGGGCTAGATCTCATGTTTCTGAAACCACGACTTCAGCCAAAATCAAAGGACAGACGCTTCACCGACTGAGCCACCCAGGCGCCCCAATACGGACATTGTTTAAAAACAGCCCCCCCCCTAAGATACACTGAGATACACTGAGGAAAGCTGAAGGCTTCATGCTGAGCTCACCTTCCAGGTAATGACCAAATTATCAGGCTCGGATCCCAGTCCTTCCACAGCCGTGGGATTTGTATCAGGTTCTGGAAGTTAAGCAGCCACATGTGTATAAGTGTTGGTCTTTAAACAGTGGAAAACTTCTCTATTTCGTTTCCTGTCACAGAAGCCCCGCTTTACCTGCAGCTTTAGTCAAATACTGTTCCGACGCCTCGCTGGGCAAGCTCCTCCCGAGGCTGTTCACGGCCATCACCCGGAAGGAGTAGTTCACGTAAGGTGACAGCTTCAGCTGGGCTGTGGTCTGCATTCCAGAAACCTCGGTTTGGTGGTGCCACAGCCCTGCCTCGTGCATTGCATCTTCATATTCAATGATGAATTCTGGCCACGACACACACACACACAGAACCCAAAACAGTGAGGTCAGCCACCTGAGGGCAGATTTGAGGATAACGAACACGACAATCTAACAAGGGTAGTCGAACATGAAATATTTAGCCTACAAGAAGAATTCTGTAAGAATTCTTTGGTTTAAGAGTTCTATTAGTATCCTCAATATTTAAGCAATATTTAGTCTTCTTTCTCTGGCATGCTGAGTTGAGTTACTTAAAACTCTTCAGATGTGGTCTCCAGGTCCTTAGGGAAGTTTCAATATATGAAAAGATGGTCAGGTCAGGTTTTTTGTTTTGTTTTTGTTTTTTCATAACAGGAGAAATTAAAGATCGTGAGATACTACTTTCCATTAAAGGCTGGCAGCAATCAGAATTTTAACATACTTTGCTGACTATTACACAGGGAAAAAGCATCCTCCTACTTTCTTTCTGGGAAGTGTAAATTGACACAACTTCTATAGAGGACAATTTAGAACATCTCACAGTATTCCACTCAGCTAGCCTTTGATTGAAGAACGATACTCCTACCAATTTATTTCGAATAAATGTGCTCATGCATACGCTCAGAGGCCCAGGAGAAAGAATTCACATTACAGCACCGTTCGCAGCTGAAACAAGCTAATTGCAAGCAACCTAAACGTTCATCACTGGGACAATGATCAAATAAATTATGGTGTATCCACACGGTGGGATATTCTGCAACTGTAAAAACTGGAGGGAGCTCCTCCATATGCAACTGAAATGGAATGATTTCTGAGCTACATTGTTAAGTGTAACCAAGTAGGGCACAGAACAGTGTGGAACACTTGGGTAAGGGCACAAAGATGGACTGTAATGTACACAGATCTACACACTTGAATATACATGTATTCGTCCCAGAGTATACACACTGACAACACCGGGGTCTTGGAGAAAGTGGGAGTTAGAGGTGGGAGGAAGACTTACTTTTCAGTGCATGTATGAGTTTTTTGCATCTACTAAAAATTTGTGGCATGTATGTGTTTTACCCTGGTAAAGAAATATAGGTATTTAGATATTTACTAATTGCCTGTAATGTGCCCATGTATGGTGATGTGAATTACAGACACAAAGATGAAGTCGAATGCTCGGTGTTGCCGTGCTCCGAAGCTAAGTAGCTTGAATTCACCTTTCAGTCTCTGTTCACTGGCTGGCGATCTCCAGTCCCACAGCTGGGGACTTGTGCATTTCTATCGGCAGCCCCTGCCTCGCCCTTGAACTGCACACTCGGACAGTTCATTGACTCAACCACTCCATCTGCTTCTCTCTGACGGCATGGCACACTGGTTACCACCTGGAGGGATCCCGGACTTCCTCCCCCGCGGGCACCGACGACTCAGCTCAGAGCCCTGAGGCCCGTCTTGGAGCCCCTCTCTGATTCACACTCTCCAGTTTGTTGGCTGTACCTTTGGAACACGCAAAATCTGACCGCCGGTCAGCACCTCTGTCCCTCTCGGCCCTATGCCAAGCCACTGCTCTTGGTCTCTCATGGGAATCACTGCAAAGCCTCCCAACTCATGAGTTCCCAGATTTTCTCAGTGTCTCAGTCAATGGTTCCCTTAGGCCAAAAGAAATAGCTAACATTTCCATGTAAGGAGCTAGGTCCGTACAACTTAATAAATGCTCATGTCTTCACAACTTACAACCTCTTTGGCACTGCAAAGCTTCTCCAACCTCGTGAAGAGATCGGACACCACCTTCCTCATTCCCTGTCACACACTGATTTTCACACGGTCCTTGCTTTTTACCACAGCAAAGGCTTTGCAGGCATGCCATCATCTCCATACGGTACCACAAGAGCGTGTGGGGACGGAAAACTGCCTCGAGCTCATATTTCATGCGGCATCTGATAGATGTGACTGTGTTTTTTAAACATCAACATTTAAAAGTCAAAAACCGAAAACATCCTGAGGCACCCTTGTGAGTTTGGTGAGGTTCTACAGGGTGCATCACAAAGAACAGTGGTCCTGCCTGGTCTCCTGGCTTCCCCTCTTGTTCTTCTACAGACCATTTTCACTTTTTTTTTTTTTTAAAGATTTATTCATTTATTTGGGAGCACGCACGCATGAGCGGGAGGGGTAGAGGGAGAGAGAATCCCAAGCAGACTCTGCACTCAGCACGGAGCCCGACACAGGGCTCGATCTCATAACCCTGAGATCACAACCTGAGCCGAAATCAAGAGTCTGACATCAACTGACTGTGCCAGCCAGGCACCCCTTGATCTGTTAATCGATCCTCTACTTAAATCCCTCCAATGACTTCCAACCCTTACAATGGCCTCCAAGACCTACCCAGTTCACACTCCAGACCTTGGTTGCTGTAGGAGCTCAGGAAGAGCGTAGCCTCATGTGCACACTGAGCAGGTCCTTCCGAAACGTACAGCAGAAGGAGTCTGCTGTCAGCACTCCTTGTGGTGGGTTCTCTTCTGAAGGGAGATCTGAGCTTTGTGTGTGTGTGTGTTCTACATAAGCATACACAATGTGTATATTGCGTTTTACATATGTACACACATACAGTGGTATTATAGACAACAGCATAATACATTATTATTAATTTTATTTTATTTGTGGCCTCAGCTAAAATATAAACTCCACATGGGCAGAGATTTTTGACTGCTTTGTTTTAGAACAATGCCTGATGCACAATAGGCATTCCATAAATACCTGTTGAATGAATGAATAAAAGAGTAGGAATGCTTTGGAATCTAATGGTATCATTTTAATACAGGTACAAAGAATTTCCACACATCGTAACCAGGTAACTCTGGCTATTGTACTGAATTAACTAGAAGACTGAACAAGAATGAATGAGGGTTCTGACCAAGGACTGAAAACGCAGTTGACAAAAGAACATCTCTAAATAACACAAGATAGAGAGGAGGTTTTTGTTGAATCTCACTGGAAATATTCTGCTTTATTTGTGGTGCAATGAGTCAACACACACATCACTTCAGAGTAATCTGAGGTGCTTGTCAGGAAGGAATGCAGCTTTCCTGCAGCATAGGCCTGAAGGTCCTAATTTATTACAGGCATGTGATATTCTCTCAAGTAGCTTTTCAGTTTTCAGTTTTTAAACATCTAAGCACCTCTGGAGTCCAATTTTATGAAGCTCTACCAGCTTCCTTATGGTGGGGCTCCTCCCCCGACTTTGCTCCCTAGGCTAGTGTCCTGATGGCCAGGAGCAGAAACTGTGGAATGTGCCTCTTTTTGCAGGGACTGATGGGAGGAAAGAGGCCCGCACTGGAAGGTAATGTCCCTACTGTCCACACCCAACTCTGACCAGCTGTGGGTCTGCAGAATCACTTTACTTACCACATCTCAGTTTCCTAACATATGCAATGGCAGAACAGTGCCTGGACCTCCTGTCCGTTCCTCCCACATTAATGGGCAAAATGAATAGCTTAACAACATGTCATCCTACTATGGTGGAGATTTAAGGTGATTCTGACGGACAGCATACAGAAAATGAAAGTGTATTTGCTTAGTTAACATCTTTGCAGCTAAGTGGTATCCTATCCCAGAGACTGTAACCGAGAATAACTGAGGCTTTGAAGAGAGGAGGGAGATAAATCGTTTTTGTTCTATTAGTAGTGAAACAGAGAATGTTAGAAAATCTCTCTGTAAGGAAGTTCAATTGCATGTGATAAAGTTTTTCAGCAATGGTCCTGAAATTTCTCAGTGACAAAGACAAGGCTATGACATACTTGTAATAGGGCTGTTGTTGTCATTGCCTGGCGTCCACGACAGTTGAACACTTTTGTCGAGTTGATCCGTCAATTCTAAATCAAAGGGAGGATTTGGGACATCTGTAGATGGAACACACACACCACCGTTAACCATCCATCCTTATGAGGTTCTCCTTTACTGATGATATAGGGGTGGGGGGTGGGGGGAGCATCTTAAAGACACAGCACACTTAATGGTCAATGAGCATGCATCTGAAATGAAATGGGAGCCACTGAGGTTGCTGGGCACACACAAGCACACCCAAGACAAACCATCAATGAGTTCTGCTTGTTCCTTCTTCAAATGAAACCAAATCACTTGTGACCAAAATCAGTGAGGTGGGCATGCGTGGTCCACCAGCACTCTCAATGTGTCTTGTCATAGAAATGAAGGAGCACAGACAGAAAAAATAATAGTGAAGCTTTATTTCCAATAAACGAGAGACAGAGAATAGCGAATGCCAAAAGACCAATACAGGCAAATATAATATACTGCTTAAGAAGATGTCAGTGTTCTTTCTGAAATGCATGCAATTACAGATTTTGGAGCTCCTGGAGAATATTTATATTTTTAGGTGAAGTCTAAGATTGAGTAGCCCTCAGCATGCATACCTCATGCAGATGCTCAGTACAGTAGTTGGGTGGGCACATGGGGACACGCTGTGTTTATTCTCAGAGGACACTAGGGGACAGGAACCTGTTGGAACAAAGGTGTCCCAGAAGCATGTCTGCCTCTTCTAATGGTATGTCTGAGATGCAGAGAGTTAACGTTTCCCTCCGGGCTTTTTCCTGAGCTTGCTTTTGGGAGTGATTGTGGCTCTTGGAGAACCAGAGCCCATATAAAAATATGGGCACTTCTTTCCTATCAGTAAAGAAACAGTAAATGTCCACCAAGAGGCCGCTCTTCTATACTCTGACTAATGATACCATGTAAAATCCAGCTAAGTTTTATACCATAAAATTAATTTTAATTTTTGTACTTACAGGCTGAATAAAGATGAGGGTTCTTCAGCCAAAAAGAGTCCTGGAAATAATTTCTGATTTATGTTTTTTTAACGCAATGAGTTGTTTTTCTCTAATAAAAAGGTCATATGTTCTAAACATCCATTGTCTTCCTATGTAAATTTATGCAAAATGGAATTGCCAAACATTTATGTTTCCAGGACAACTTTTAATAGACTGAAATAAAAACCTAATTTGTGGAATGATCTTTGAGATTGTTTTTTGTTTTTTCATTCTGGAAACTGTGGAGGACAGCTTTTGTAAAAGCACGATGCTATACAAGGAAATTATACCAAAGAGGGACTTTTATCAAATGAAATGACTTTATAATAACACACGAAATATTTAGCAATGAGTGGTACTACACTCAGTGAAACATTCCCGAGCTCTAATGAAGAAATGATTTATGGCAGTAAATGAGCAACAGTAAATGAGCAAAAGAACCTTGTCCTTAAGACAACACAATCAATGATGTGGTAGAGAAAAGAGAGGAATTAATTTTTTTTTTTTTGCACATGTGAACTTGTTTGACAGAAAACAGAGAAAGAAGACTCATATTAGTTTACCGTAAATAGGAGCTGGAGTTGGAGTAGGAGCTAGAAAGGACATTAATATAAAGGATTTTAATCAAAGTTAGTCATGGAAAGATATAAGATAGCACAAGGAGACAACGACTGACTGTGACTACGATTCTAAACCTAGGCCGTATGCCCAGCTGCGGGAACGACAATGATAAACATGCGGCAACAACGCGGAGGGGGTGGGGAATCTCCACTCTTAAATCAAAGTACACTATTTCTCCCGAGTTTCTTATAAAAAATATCACTAATATGCACAACCATCATTTCATTCCAGTGCTGCTATAGTAGTGTATTTATGCTGAAATTACTGCCTCAAAGGCATCTCGCAAAGAAGAAAAATGCAGGTATTTAACTCCCCTACAAAACTGTGAAACTATAACAAGCAAACAGTTACTCTGAACAGCTTTCCTTCCGACCTAACACAAGGCAGCCGGGGTGCTGGGAGTGTTCGTGTTCTTACCAACAACACTCAGCACGGCACTGGCAGAAACGTTGTCAAGAGTTGTGTTGGCTACACACGTGTAGGTCCCACCATCGTCGTCCCTTACATCAGCCACCACCAAATGGTCCTTGTCCACAGTGAACCTGTCAAGAAAACAGGTTCAGAGCAGCTGAAACGGACACCCGACCACACATGATGGATGCTTGCTTTCCTGGCAGGAAAGAAACTCTGTGAATTTGAAACAGAAAGAGAGAGAGAGGACAAACATTTGCAGCTCGTTAGAGCAGAAATCCAAAAAATACATCTCACTTCGATCATGATGAAAGCTGGAAGACAATCAGAATGGACTAGAAACTTGGGTTAGTAGGGCAGTCAAGATATTTCAGGCACGCCCCTGGAAGGTTAGGAGCTCCCTTGAAGACCAGGGGGGCACCCAGAGGTGGGGTGGGGGAAGCCGCGGTCACCCTCACCAGCAGGCTCTCCTGTGGCTTCTGCTGCTAAGAAACATTTGAACAGCACTCATCCAGCTCCATTTCTAACAAAGTGTGTATTTTAAAATAATTTATCACTGACTGTGGAAATTTAATGCCATTTTTGCCATATGCGTAAACTCTCACAGGAGTAAGTAATGCAAAGAATAGTATCGACCTTATTACAAGCGACAGGATGACTTAGATAAGCAAGCACCATGGAGAGTTCTCTAGGGGTCACTAGCCAGCATGAGAAATTACTCAGTAGGCCAAAAATCCATGTAAACAGGATTCATGCATGATTTTAATGAGGATGCATAAATCATTCACTCTCTTTGCAGAGAATTTCCAAGTTAAAGCTTTAGTCACCTTCACTGGATGGTCATTTCTTCCTATTTCCTTTTCATCTTTACCAACTCTGATTCCACAAATAAAACAGGCCAGCTGGGGGGGTGCCTGGGTGGCTCAGTGGGTTAAGCGTCTGCCTTCAGCTCAGGTCATGATCCCAGGGTCCTGGGATGGAACCCCAAACCCCACATCCTGCTCCCTGCTCAGCGGGGAGCCTACTTCTCCTTCTCCCCCTGCTGTTCCCTCTCCCTCTGCTTGTGCTCTCTCATGCTCTCTCCCAAATAAATAAATAAAATCTTAAAAATAAAAAACATCCAAAAAAACCCTGGCCAGTTGGAAGCACATAATTAGATGGAAATCTAATAGGGGAGAAGGACACATAGTTTTGTGTGTGTGTGTGTGTGTGTGTGTGTGTGTGTGTGTGTGTGTTTTTCTTTAGGGGTGGTTAAGCAACACACACTGCTTAGGCACACTTGCAAGGAAACCACAAGGAGCATTTCCACCAGCACACGGCATTTCTTCCACTAGGGGGCAATGTTTGTAGCCTCCGTGACAGTTAAGATTCATGCAGTCAGCTCCATACTTATTCCTTTAAACTAAGGCTTCACCCGGAAAATGGGTATGACTCTTCTTCCATTCCAAGCTCAAGGACCGCAACATGTTTACACTCTTAAATATTTTACCTGTTTTTCCCCCTTCTCTTTCTACTGGCTTTAAGCGAAATCAAAAGAAAATTCCCTATCCGGATGAAAATTGGTGCCCTTTAAAATACCTACAAGGATTTAGGCACATTCTGCTGATTAAAGTGATCGCATTTCTGCTTATTTGTAGAATGGTAATGAAAACATCTGTCGAGACTTCACTGTACAAGGTAGAAAACAATCCAAGGCCTGAAAGATTTTTTTCCCATCCTGAGTTACACAGGAGCCCAGCACACAAAGACAGACAAACATTTTCAGGGTCTGATTTCAATGACTCAATACTTTTTTAGGTCTGCACATTTTGCAGGAGGGAGAAAATGCACTTCTTTCTTTTGGGAGGGGGGAAGACCAAATTTCAGAAACTTTAAAAACACCACCAATAAGTCACTCTATAATAAACCTTTAAAAGTTCAGAGCAGCTCAAAGACAGAGAGGAGAAAGGAAAGAAATGGTTTCAAGGGGTGCCCAGGTGGCTCAGTCGGTAAGGGTCCTGGGATCGAGCCCCGAAATAGGCTCCCTACTCAGCGGGAGGCCTGCTTCTCCCTCTCCCAATCCCCCTGCTTGTGTTCCTTTGCTCACTGTCTCTCTCTCTTTCTCTGTGTCAAATAAATAAATAAAATCTTAAGAAAGAAAGAAAGAAAGAAAGAAAGAAAGAAGGAAGGAAGGAAGGAAGGAAGGAAGGAAGGAAGGAAGGAAGGAAAGAAAGAAAGAAAGAAAGAAAGAAAGAAAGAAAGAAAGAAAGAAAGAAAGAAAGAAAGAAAGAAAGAAAGAAAGAAATGGTCTTTAAGTACCTTCCATCATTGGGCAGCTCACCGCTGTCCTTCAGCCACGTGATGGTAGGGATTAAGGTGTGATCGTGTTTCACTTTACATTCGAAGGACACCGTGCCCCCTCTTTGCACGACTGCATATTCGGGCTGTTTAATGATCCTTGTTGCATCTGAAATTTAGCTACTGTTATCCATTGCCAAAGCTGAGGAATTTGCTCAAAGTCACATTCTACCTGAAAAAACTTCGTCACCTCTGCCTTACCTTTGATTTCTAAGTGAACGTCATTCTTTGCCATTCCTAATTTATTCCTTGCAACACATGTGTAAGTTCCCGTACTGTCCTTTTGGGCCACAGGAATTTCCAAAGTGCCATTTTCATGCAAAACGTAAATATCTTCACGGAGGGCACTACCTTTAGCTCCCTTGAACCTTCATTACAGAAATTATCACAATGGGAATAAAAAAAAAATCGTAATTTGAAGTCAGACATATAATGCCACATTCGAGGTCAACACATGGTCATCTGCATCATAGTATCAAGTTCAGAAACAATGAACTCTGCAAAAGACCTCCCGGATTGGATGCCTGTAAGTCAGTGGGGTCCATGGAAGGCAGCAGGTAAAACTGGAACGTTTCATGAGAAATAGTGCTTGAGGCATTAAGGTGGCAATATGAAATACTTCAATTGTAATTTTCTGTATCAGATTCATATTTAATACACACGTTATTACCATTCTATCTCCACATGGGTGATAAAACAGGCAAAATGACCACGGATCTTTTCGGCCTCTTTCTTCCTCCTGGGACATATTCCTAAGTCCGTCTGCAGGCTACAATTCTAAAGCCATCTCCATAAGAAGGTATTTGATTTGAATTCTAAAGAGATTTTTGATTTGTATGAATAGGACAATATTCAGGGGAGAAGAACAATCAAGCATGTATGTAAAGTATGTGTCTGCTTAACTTCCTGGTTACTGTCAGACAGAAGGAGGGGTGGATAAAACCGATGAGGCAAAGTCCACCTAAGCTAATGACCTCAACAGGACACCAGCTGCCCAACCACCATGCTTCTCCTCTCTGCGGCTAAGGTGAAGACTTGGGAGACTGTCCCTAATCCTACACCTGGTTTTGTTCTCACATGGGTCCCGGGAGCCCGGCTCCATGTCTGGTCCCTGATGGTGATCAGTAACTGAATGTTCTAATTTTCTTTCACTCCTTCCTTCTAAGCTGCTGCCCGTCCTCACCTTGGGCCTCCCAGCTCAGGCTAAAGTAAGCAAGCACCTCGATCCTGAGTGCACATGACCGGGGATGGTTTGATGTGAGGAGTGAAAACACAAGAGTGAGCTTGGCTGGGTTCCTTAAACCTTCGAAAAAAATACTTCCATACCCCTCTGTGCCTGACAAGGTGTGCTGCTGCATAGACTATACATGGGGAAGTATTTAGCAAGGAGCAAGTAGTTAATACATCTCTATGAATACATTTAATTATAATAGGATGATGGGGTCTTCACTGTCCTCTGAATAAATAACAACCCAATGCACAGAGAAATTTGAAGGCTTTAGCAAATGTAAATATTTAAGATAAACAGAGCCATTGCTTACCACTCAATGGCCGGCAGAGGGGACCCAAAGAAGGCACAGTCTAGTAAAGCAGGCCTGTCCGCGATGACCTGATAGAGTGTATTTGCAGATGTAAGGATTCGTGGTGGCTCCGCTAAAAAAAATTGAAAAAGGTAAAATAAATGTTAAAATAAAACCAACATTGAGGCCCACTATGTTTTTTTCTGCATTTGAAGGCCGTTCAAGTTCACATTCAGCATAACCAATAGGTCTCTCCCCTTGTGCTCTCTCTCAGGTATGACACCACCAGCCATTGGGGTGGAGAAATACAAGTTTTCTCTCTCTGCCTCATACCCCACATCTCATCTTGCTCAGGCATGCTATTTTAATGATTTACTTATCTAGATGTCCTACTACCCTGTGAGTCCCTTGCAGGCAGGCAATGGGACTTTCATTGTTTTCTTCCCAGAAACTAGGTCAGTATCTGGCACAAAAATAACGGCTGAGTACATCTCTATTACATGATTGGCCCATCCTCACCCCGGGGTTGTGAGGCTGGTGGGGGGGTAACAGTGGTGACAAGCACACAGCCGGCAGAAAACAGCAGTGTGCGGACACCTGAAACACAGAGCCAGAAATCAAAAGTGCCTCCTAAACCCCCACGAACACGGGAAGCGTGCTCGGCTCTCCTGGGAGTCACTGACCTCCGTTTGGAGCATGAAGGAAACGTACCAAGGACTGCTTGGCTTCCTGACTGTGATTTCATTTGAAAGGGAGTAGATTGCGCTTAAAGAGCTGGAGTATAATTCCCTGGCACCATGAAAACAAGTCTCCCATGCAACTGCAATAAATTTGATGTTGTGGTCGTTTTGTCCAGTACGAGAAATGGAATGTTCACATAAGCCAACCACTTCACGCAGAGGACCTAAATAAACATTTCTCCAAAGAAGACCTATGGATGGCCAAGAGACACAGGGAAGGATGTCTCATGAGTCTCTGACTCTCAGGAGTCAACATGACTCATCCTCAGGGAAGAGCAAATCAAAACCACAATGAGCTACCCCCTCACGCCTGTTAGAATGGGCACAATCGAGAAGACAAGAGACAACAGGTGTTGGCGAGGATGGAGAGAAAAAGGAATTCTCGTGCCCTGTAGGTGGGAATGTGAATTGGTGCAGCCACTGTGGAAAACAGCACGGAGTTTCCTCAAAAACTAAAAATAGAAATATCATCTGACCCAATAATTTCACTATTGGGTATTTACCCAGGGAAACAAAGACACTAACTCAAAGAGACAGATACACCCCTGTGTTTATTGTAGCCAAGACATGGAAGTAACCTCAGTGTCCACCGATAGACAAATGGTCTTTAAATACCTTCCGTCATTGGGCAGCTCACCACTGTCCTTCAGCCACGTGGTGGTAAAAATAAAACAGGCCAGCTGGGGAGTGCCTGGGTGGCCTGAATAAGGAAAAT
Organism: Procyon lotor; assembly: GCA_028646535.1. Taxonomy (NCBI): domain Eukaryota; kingdom Metazoa; phylum Chordata; class Mammalia; order Carnivora; family Procyonidae; genus Procyon; species Procyon lotor. Next base: position 77,125,195 of record CM053614.1, read on the forward strand.
GTGGGCTCTGTGTGTGTGTGTGTATGTGAGTGATACTACACAGCCATAAAAAGGAGGAGACTGCGCCACTTCAGTTAACATGGATGAATCTAGGTAGTATTATGGTAAGTGAAATCAGACAGAGAAAGACAAAACCCAGATTCCACTCTGGGTGGAATATGATTCCACTCATATCCCGTAAGTGGAATCTAAAAAAAAATAAAAAAAGAATAAACAGACAAAAAGTAGGATCGGAACTCTAAATAATGATGGTTGTCAGAGGGGGATGGAGTTTGGGAGTTGGGCAAAATGGGTGAAGGGGAGCAGGAAAGACAGACCTCCAGTAATGGAATGGCTAAGTCCCGGGAATAAAGGAGGGCATCAGGGATGCAATCAATAATATCGGGGAATTGTCTTGTATCAAGACAGACGGGAGCTACACTTGTGGTGAATATAAGCGTCACGTACACACTTGTCAGATCACTAAGTTATACATCTGGAACTAGCATAATGTTGTGTGTCAACTACTCAAAAAACGAAAACAAAACACCAAATGTTTCAAAAGATGCTTGAGTCTGCCAGAGTGTTCTAAAAGTATTATTAAGAATTAATAGACAGGGTCGCCTGGGTGGCTCAGTCATTAAGCGTCTGCCTTCGGCTCAGGTTGTGATCCCAGGGTCCTGGAATCGAGCCCCAAATTGGGCTCCCTGCTCAGTGGGAAGCTTCTCCCTCTCCCACTCCCCCTGCTTGCGCTCCCTTTCTCACTGTCTCTCTCTCTCTCTGTCAAATAAATAAATAAAATCTTTAAAAAATTAATAAATAAGTGTACATCTGTGATAAGGATAAAGGCTGAACATTACAACTAACAATTTATTTTTTAAAAATCAGAAAGAGATTATTGAACTTACCAGTTTCTAGGGATGGAATGGCAGAAACATTCAGTTACTAATAGCAGGTTAATGCTATTTTCCTTCTGAGGGTTTGACACTTAGCCTAACCCTATGTGGATGGAACTGTCTATTTGATGATATCTACAGTGAACAACTGGCCACTATAAAAATTGCACTCCAAAAGAACAAGAAGGCCAGAGTACCATACCCTTTAGGGAAAGGTCTGTATCTTACCCATCTTCTTATTTCCCATGCAGCTCCTGGTCCTCTGTGCATTGCACACAGTAGATGCTCGCTATGTTTTTGCTGAGAACAACAGCAGTCATTAACGGAGCTTGCCATGTCTTTAATAAAGGGAGAGCTTACCCAGCACGTTTACAAATGCGTTTGCGAGTAAATATCCATATTCATTAGAGGCATTGCACTGATACACCGCACTTGATCTTTCCTGAACGTTTGAAAAAATAATGGTATCGCCATCTATGTTTCTGCTGGGGTCATCAGGAGCAACTGTTGGGGGTGCAAAAATATAAAGCATCTATTTATTCTTCTTTGTGTGAGGTCTATACTCTAGTAAGTAGAACAGAAATACATGCCGATTGAAGTATATGTACTAAGACAAGGAGACTGATAACCCAGGCAGAAATCCTCATTTTCCCTCCTCTGACTTTGGTTATCACTTATCAGCACATTATGCTCGATATTCATTCAGTCCTAAGTGGATTGATTCTATAAAACTGAGTATTATTTCAAGAGATCCAGGGGAAAAAGCACAAGGTAGGTGAAAACAGAATTACATGTTGTGTGTTCACAAAGAAACCCCTGTTCTTCACGAGGAGGCGAGTTAATTCTCGAGAGGAGATGTAAACGCTAGTCCAAAGTAGAGCAACCCTTTAGCTCAACCAAACCTGTGTCCTCAACGAGCTTCTTGGTGAAATAAACAGATAAATAAATAAGTACATAAAGACATATAGGGGGCCAATCATCAAATGTGAAAATGTTTATTTTCCTGTATCAGAAATTCCTGAGGCTGAGGCAGAAACAAATCATGTGAAATTATGTGTTTTTCAGCTAAATCTCTCAAGTACATTAAAAAAAAAAGTCTGGACTGGGGCTGATCCTTACCGAAGTGGAATGGAACAGAGCGAGCAACATAATATGTGAGAATTTAGTTCAGGGCACGCCCGGCGGGGTGGAAGTGCCGTGTTCCTGGAGATTAATTCCCATCTGTGAGTGCTAAACCTCAGGCTGTGACCCCACATTGCTTTAAAAGCACACTCAAAGGGGCGAGAGGTATCTGCCCTAGCGTGAGGCTCAAAATCAGCACTCCATAATCGCACCCTTTCCCTGAAATCTCTGCTTGCAACTTGACCCACTTAAGAAGGCTTTGCTTCCATTCCAAAAACCGTACTTGTCTCTTTGATGACAGGAAAGGGAGGTACATCTAAGACATAGTTATCACTGCATTTAGATGCCTTTATCCCTTGCAAATCTCCAATATGTGATTCATCTGTGGCTAATTAACTCACTTGAAGACAGGTAAACCAAACTACAGTCACTCAGCCTTGTCTTAGTAGTCCCGTGCCCACTCATGCTGCATTCATTTTCTCTGGCTGCCAGAACAAGTTACAGAGTTAGCGCTTAAAACCACATAAATTTACCGTCCGACAGTTCTGTATGTGGTTGTTCCACGCTCCAATCACAATCAGTAGCTAATTTCTAATGTCCCCTTGGACACTCTGGTTAGTTCGTCTAGTGGTAGGGGAATGCCAGCATCCTTTGGGTCGGCTTCTTAGCTCATCTCTGCTGTTTAGGATTCTAAACATTTCAGAATGCCTTAAGAAACATGCTCTTCCAATCACAAGACAAACGCAAGTTATGATTCCTTTAACAGGGTAAAGATTTCATCTGTGCGTGACAACAGAGGGCAGAGATGTCACACTGGGCTGGGAAGCGAAATACAGCTGCATCAGAAGGCCAGGTACCCCGAGAATACAGTATACCCGGGGGCCACGCACATTCCTTGTCCCAGACCCCAAGTCTAACACCCCTGGGGCCTTTCTGACTCACCCACTCTCTGTGATGTCCATCCAAGCAAGGCTGATGGAAAAGAGCAGGGTTTCTAGAATCTCTTTCTCTGTCAGTTACTCTCAGCAGTTTGGGACCCAGGACTTGGGCATTTGGTGTTGCACCACTTTGGGGGACTCTTGGTGCCCAGAATTCTGATGGCGCCTGCACAGACACGTTAGGCAGTGGAGGGAGGGAGGGCAATGTTTGGGCAGAGCGCTAGCCTGAATCTCTCTGGATGTGTGAGGACAGCTCCTCACACTCCTTGAGTACATGGAGCTCTTCGAAGTTACACGCACACAGCGGTACAACATGAGGAGAATGCTCAGATTTTCTGAGGCAGTCCACTTTATAAACATCTTGAAATCTAAACATTTGGCCATGATGTAGAGCACATCTCTGGGTACGGAAATGAATTTTCTCTTGTCTGCTTATTCCATCCCTCATAAGGGGATGCCAGTGGAGCCCTCTACTTTGGAGAAAAGGCAGAAGGGAGATGACTTGGCGGAATCTTGGGAATATTCTGGACCATGCCTCCATCCCTGCTGCTGCAGAGACGTGGCTGTTCCCTGACCCTCTCCCTCAGCAGCTGGCCCCCTCAAGGTTTCTGGAGCTTCTAGGGGAAGGTGTGGTGTCCACATAGGCCAGCGCTCCCAGCTAACTTCTGGGGTCTACATGAGGCCCTGCTAAAGGTTAGGAACCCTCGCTATGCCAATTCCATCCACCACGTCCTGTGGCGACTGTGCCGTCCCTCACCTAGCCTGCCTCTCTGCCTTCCCTGCTCCCACTGCTCCATCACTGCTGGAGGCATCTTTGGGGTCCACAGCTTAACAAGCCACAGATGAGAAACAAGCCCATCTCCCGTGTCTAGAGAGGTCCTCAAACCTCAAAGGCAATTCGGCTTCGGAGTCTCCAGATCAAACAGGATGGAAAAGGGAGAGGTGCAAAGCTCTTCAGACTTCTACCACTTTTTGACCATTTTCTTCCACATTTTCTCCTTAGGTTGGAGCAGGGGAGGTCAACACAAGGCGGAGGGAGGGAGGGTTCACTTTGAACTTAGCTAATCAAGGTAAGAGTCTGTAGATAGATGAGCTGCTGGGGGTAGGGACAGGGAACAGGGTCCTGCAGGACCACTGTGCAGAGAGCTATGAGGGTCCCCACCAGCTGCCGCAAGCCCATCACCTGTTAGTGACGAGATCCCCCACACGAACCCATGAACTCTCAGCCTGGCCACCAGATGTGGAGGAAGCCACCCCTCACAGATGCTTGGTATATGAACGAATTTGGAACCCGATTTGGGAGATTCTGTTCTTTGTGCTCGGGACCTAATCAGATGATTTGGGGTTACAGTAGAAGGGCCTAACCTGTATCCCAGACCGCCGTCCTGCACCTCCCCTCTCCCCTAGGCAGGCCTTTCCCGGTTGATCCCACCCCCAGATATTTCATTAAAGGGGAGTGTCTATGAGTGCATTTCAAGGCCTTGAATACAACTGGAGCAATAAGGCTCCCTGAGGGGCACCGCTGGTGCTGAGTGGATCAAGACAGAAGATCAGCTTCATTATCTCATCTCCCCGTCTCGTGTCACTGACCCATCTACGTCTCAATTTCCCCTGCTTCGGACTGGATGGCATTCTGGCCATAGAGCCCCAGGGTTTTATCTTTTCAACCCTCCCTGGCTCCTAGGTTTTCCCCACTGGGGGGCGAGATGGGTGGCCCCTCCTTCTTGTCAGTTCCACGGAGGCCAGATCTCAGGTGTGCAGTTAACCCTCCCTAAAGGGCCCAGACCCTTTCCTGTCATTCTGTATGCGTTCCTGGGAAAAATCTGATAGCGCACCATAAACTTCTTCTTTAGGTCTGGACCGTATTCCTCTTTTCTCTGTTTCCACTCACAGCAACAGCTTCCCAATGCACGACCACAAAGTACTCTCTGCACTTCTTCCTGATCTCAATCATGGTTAAAATTGGGAGTGGAAATACCCAAGCCCCAACTGCTGGCCTCTTTGCAATCTGTATTCTCCCAGGAACATAATTTCCTTTTACAGTAAACACAGACCATCTGTTTTAGAGTATCTTATAACTGTTGTGTAGTGTGACACAAACTCCTAATAAAATACATGGAACGGGGAGCTCTTCCTTGGTCTAGACCTGCCATTGTAAGACCCAGATGGTGAGACACAGGGACTGAGCCACTGAAATCTACCAGCAGTTCTCAGATCCATCGTAGAGTGAAGACTATTTCAGAAAATCCAGTTTAGTGGACCTTTTAGTTATGTAGAAGTAGAACCCATTTTTGATTCTGGCTTGGAGGCAATGAGGAGTGAAAGCTGCTCTACTTTCTAAGCATGAAGTCTATCTTTATTGTGAGTCAAGAATACCTTTGCTAATTATTGTTACTGGCTGGAGGATGAGCCTGAGTCTAGGTTTTAAATGAAAGCCAATTTTCTCTCTCTGGGCCTAAGAGAAGGTATGAACTCCAAGAAGGGGAAAATGAGTCTCCTGTAAGCAACGGTGGGTGGTGGGTGAGGTGGGGACCAAAGGAGAGCTGGTGGGTCCTCTCTCTTAGGAATCTAGGGGCGGGGGGGGGGCACCATCCGGTTTTAAGTTTGTTTTGTTTTGCCATAATCCTCAAGCCTTCCACTATCCTCAAGCCTTTAGCCAGGTTTTGTAAAGTTGGGCTTTACTGTGTTTTAGATTAATGGACAGGCCTGTGACCACACTTCAGGGGACCGTTCTGGGCAGCGTGGCAGCAGGCTGGAGCAGCTGGTTGGGAGACAGAGAGCCGCGAGTGGTCCAGGGAAGGCAGCCCCACAGCAGTCGGGCCTGGGTCAGCATTGCTCAGGGTGGGCTTGGCATACCTGGGGAGGGAAAACTAATCAAAGACCAAAGGGCCTGCAGTACAATCACGGTCAGAGGCTATGTTCTTCTATGGCCATTAAATGTGATGGTGAGGGCGCCTGGGTGGCTCAGTTGGATAAGCGGCTGCCTTCGGCTCAGGTCATCATCCCAGGGTCCTGGGATCGAACCCCGCATCGGGGTCCCTGCTCAGCGGGGAGTCTGCTTCTCCCGCTCCCTCTGCCTGCCTCTCTGCCTACTTGCGCTATCTCTCTGTCAAATAAATAAATAACATCTAAAAAAAAATGGGATGGTGACTTCTGAAGACCAGAGAACTTGGGGACATCTGGACTGTGCTTAGGAATGAAAACTCTTTAAATGACCACAGCTGTGGTCTTATTCCTGTCACAGCCTCCCCCACAAGTTTCCTCTGACTCCTGTGACGTTTCCACAAAACACTTGGCATTTGGAACAGAGAAGATCATCTGAACTGTCCAGGAATGTTTCTTTCTGACCCTGTCATTCTTCCTAAAAAGACCGGAAATATTGACCAGTCCCAATCAGCTCAGATCATAATGTTAAGGGCATGAACTATTCCATCATAAGGAATATCGAGAGGTAATAAAATAAACATCCAAAGGTGATTTGGCGCCTCTTTTTAACTCACACGTGGCTTCCAGTGATTTTATTCAGTTTGTTCCATGTTGGGATGTAGCTATGCCTGGAAAACAGGCTGCAACCGCAGAGCCTGTCAAGGCAACTTACTTTCTATTGGGACTCCATTCGATAGCCAGCTAATTCTGGGCTTGGGGTTGCCATTAGCTCTGCAGATCAGCCTCCCGTCCTCTCCTGGGGACAGCACAAGGTTCTGAGGTGCCATGATCCAGTATGGAGCCGCTTCATGAACGAAAGAAAGGAAAAAACCCCACAAACATTTGAACCATACAAGCATTCTAGCAAATTTAGTATACTGAGCTCTTTTAGTGTCAAAATAAATATTTTGCAAAACGTGTTAGCCTCATTTTCTAAAGAGTGAATAGATTTGTAAGTGATGCCTCAAAGAACACTCCCTGCTCAAGACTCAAAAGACTGTTTCCAGAGCCTTTTGATACAAAGGCCATCTCATTTTACATTAAATTAATCAGATGTTAAAAAAGTAACAGATTTTGCTAAGGTTGTAGAGCAAGTTATAGGTACACATAGGGCTAAGGAACATTAATTTAAATTCTGAGCCCTGTAGAATACACAGAATTATAAAACTGGGAAGGAAGTTAAAAAATTTCACATTTTTGAGAAGTTGCAACGTTAGTATAGAGAACTCCCATGAGCCCCTCACCCAGCTTTCTCCAATGTTCTCTTGTATAACCATGCTACAGTTATCAACACAAGTTATCAAACCCAAGAAATTAACACCGGCACAATACTGTTAGCAAACTACATCTTCTTCTTCTACTCATACTTTCTTTCTGTCCCAGGACCATCTCCTGGCTATCACGTCTTTACTTGTCTTGTCTCCTTACTAGTTTCCTCCAATCTGACAGTTTCTTGGTCTTCCCTTGTCTTTCATTGTCTTGACACTTTTAAAGAGTACTGATCAGTTATTTTGTAGAATGTCTTTCAACTTGGGTTTGATACATGATACCAATGTATATACCAATGTGACTTACCACAGCTTATGCTAACCTTGAGCAAATGGTCAAGGTGATATCTGCCAAGTTTCTTTGTAAAGTTGCTATTTACATGCTTTCCATAATGTATTCACTAGAGGTGAGTCACTAAGTCCAGCTCACACTCAACAGTAGGGAAATTCAGCTCCATCTTCTTCCCAGAGGAAAGGTGAACAATTTGTGAAAATATGTTAAATCTGCTTCCATCATTAGTTGTGTGTGTGTGTGTGTGTGTATGTATGACAAGAAGTACTCTGAAGCTACGGAGATCCTCTGTTTCTCCTTAAAGTTTCATCCATCTTTCATCACTGGCTCTTGTCTGCAGGAGTTATAACTGTGGGATGTTAATGGTGATTTCCAGTTTCCCTCCTTCTTACAGTTATTAATTGGAATTCTATGAGGAAGATTTGAGGAAGAGAATTTTTGACCTGATTTAGATTCACTCTACAAAGAGCAATGAGAAAAGATCTAAGGTGTCAGGAATGTTGATATAAACTTTCATTTATTATTAATTGAAGAATCAAATCAAAGGCATATTTAATTGAAGATTTACAACATCTCATGAAGGCAAAAGCCATGCATATGAAACAACTGTATACCTTTAACTGTGACAGAAATGGTGTGATGAGTAGCTCCCAGTGAGTTTTTGGCTATACACTGGTAATTTCCAGAGTCTGCTTCTGAAACCTGAATGATCTGTAGAGTTTTCTTGAAGTTCTTATAAAATGTCCGGTTGATGGGCAGTGTTCCATCTTCTTTTATCCAGTAAATAATTGGGGTAGGCCTGATAAGATAAATAAATGATATTATTAAAAAAAGAAGTTCACCTCACTGCTTTTGAGGGTGAATCTTCACGCCAGTTGGTTACAACTGCTTTATCTAAAGATCCTGAGGAATAGAAAGACATTGTAACTAACATCACACTTTTATAAATAATGCTCAGACCCCTTTATTGAAGTCTGTGAGCCTGCACCATCACAAAAGCAGCCTGAGTTAAAGCATGGCACACCGTGATCTTTGACTTCCCTGATGCAATGAGCAGGCTGGCCTAGGTGACTTCGCTGAAGGGACCTCATTATTTTCTTCAAAGTTCCAATCAGTTAGGCACTCCTGGAAAACTTTACCTGAAGGAATATGTCAATCAAAAGGCTTACTATGAAATTAATGACACTGAGGTTTTTTTTTTTTTAAATCAGCTAGAGTTAAAAATGCAGAGAAAGTGCTGATATACATATTTCTGCGCATGAACTTTTGCACATATTTCACTAACGAATGGAAGAATTTTGATCTAGACTTTAAAAGATTTTCATGAGGGGCGCCTGTGAAACTTTTCGTGGGTGGCTCAGTGGGTTAAAGCCTCTGCCTTCGGCTCAGGTCATGATCTCAGGGTCCTGGGATCGAGCCCTGCATCGGGCTCTCTGCTCGGCAGGAAGCCTGCTTCCCCCTCTTTCTCTGCCTGTCTTTCTGCTTACTTGTGATCTCTCTCTCTGTCAAATAAATAAATAAATAAATATTTTAAAAAAAAAAAGATTTTCGTGAGAGTAAAATAAAACTCCATTGGAGACAGATATTTATTAAGCACTGAACTATGGATCAAGCACTGAGTTGTACGTTGGGAAGATAAAGACAAAAAAAAATACATATATATATAGCCTAGGAACCTCAGGAAGATCACAATATTTGTCCTTAGAAATTCAAGTGGGATTAATTGGTTGATTGTAGAATTGCTTCTGATTTGTGTAGCTGAATAGAAATAATTGAACATATTTCTTTGATGAAATATCTTTTAAAATGAAACCCGCTGAATATATAAATTCATATTATATATGAATTCATTTATATATATTCACATATATATTATATGAATTATATATATATTCATATATATTCAAATGAATATATATATATTCATTTATATATAAATCCTGCTGAATATATATAAAAAGAGGTAGAAAATGTAAAATCATTTTAAAAAGTAGAAGATACGAGACCCATGTGGTATCTGAAACCATATTCCAGTGTTTCTTTTTAGTCAGATAATCTGCACCTCACATGATCTGAAGGTATGTGGATCATGGAGATAGAAGCATGAGGTCAAACTAAGTCATGGATTGTTCTGGAAGCCTGCTTACTACTCCACTGAGCAGTTATTAAGAATTAGAAATATTTTAACAAAAAACCCTTCAAAAAATAATTAGAAATATTTTGATTCTATGAGTCCTACAGCTACTGGTTTATAAATGATAGACTCCTCAATCTTAGTTTTATACCATCCCAATGTTTTAAAAATTCTTTTGGAAGTTTTATGCAATTTCCAAATATCAACCATAATTTAGTTTTTACGTAACAGACCCTTTGTGGGAAGGGGAATCACAAAATTGTGAGAATGGTATCTCTACTCCGCAAAGGTTGGAGGTTGGTGGATTAAACCACCTTCTAACACCATGATGAATGAAAATTGGAAGGCTTTGGGGGTTTGTTTTTAATTCTGGTGGGAAAGATATATACTTAATATATCTTTTGAGGGGAGTTTTGCTAGTTTCAGTTACGTGAACCGAGTAGCTCGTGTTGTGATTTCCTGACAGGACCAGCAGAGGCCTCCACGTGTCTCTTGTAGTAAAGCTATTCCTGGAAGTCAGTTCTGGGAAGGAACTTGAAACCGTTGCATTACCAGGTCAAGGACAGCACCGATCAGAACATGGGCTCATAACAGTGTTTCTGAGATTCCATGCAATGTTTCCAGCAAATGTACCCACAGCAACAGTACTTGCTTGGTGTCAGAGCTAAGAGGGAACAATGTAGAAACTTGCTTCTGACGTGCACCTAACATAACAGTTGTCGTTGTATGTGAGCTATGCACAGATGAGGCATCTGCAAAGAAGCTAGGCTTGTAACCAGCCAACAAGAAGGAGTGGAATGGACAGGATGTTTGTTCTGAGGCTAGACCCTAAGAGCCCTAAGAGGCCGTGCGTGTTCTTCTGTTGTTAGGAGAATAAGCCGGGGCTAGACAGCTAGAGGGGCAGGAGAAACTCAAGGCCAAGAGCTGCCCAGCAGACCCCCAGAACTGTGAACCCACAGCAGAGCTGCCCACGGAGGCATGAGCAGGCTCACCGTAAAACATCCTGCTCTAGCCTGTGACAGCCACTGCCTTGCGACCTGTGGATGAATGACTAACAATAAATAACTACTGTTTATAAGCCACTAAATTTTGAGGTTGTTTGTTATATAACAGTAGTGAAATATGACACTCTAATTATAATCATAGCAACCACAGAGTGATTCCTGATACTAACCTCAAGAGGACACTATTATATTAAGAGAATATTTCAATAATATGAGATTCATATGGCTTATTTTTGAAAACAATTATCAAATTGTATTAATTATCAAATTGACAATTATTAAATTATCAAATTAGTATAAGACAGTGACTGTTGCTGTGACATCAATGCTTTTCTACTGATCCACTAGGTTTTTGTAAGAGATGTACATTAAGACAGAAAGTGCAGGGGTGCTTGGGTAGCTCAGTTAGTTAAGGGTCTGCCTTCAGGCCCGGGATCCTGGGATTGGGATCAAGCCCCAGGTTGGCCTCCCTGCTCAGCAAGGAGTCTGTTTCTCCCTCTGCCCCTCCCCTTGTGCCCTCCCCTCCCCTGCCCATGGGCTCATGCTCTCTCCTGCTGCTCTCTGCCTCTCAAATAAATTAATAAATTAATTAATAATTAAATAAAATCTTTTTTAAAAAAGACAGAAAGCAGGAACTCACAGTCCTTCTGCAATGCATTCCAGTGAAAGGACATTCCCTCTTAATTCTTCTTTGTGACTGGCATTGCCTTCTGGAGTTAAAAACGTTGGTGGCCTCTCTCTATTTGATTTGGCTGCAAACAATAAAATCATATGGATTAAAAATTATGAGTATGTATTTCTCAAAACACAGTTCACTGCCTAAAAATCTAATCCCTTTTCAAAACCACTTAACACTGTGAAATTTGTTAAACTGCACATCCACACTCTCTGCCTTACAAACATTGCTCACTCAGCTGGGAACAGAAATGATGTTGGTTACGTAAGCATTAATACGAAGGACTATTTTACTCTTGTGCATTCCTTTAATTTGGGTTAGGTTTTTATGAATTTTGGTGTGTTGGCAAATTTTCAAAATGTAGACAAACAGAGGAAAGTCACTTTCTCAAACTATCCATCCCTTACAATTAGTGGTCGAGTCGAAGAGAAAATTAACTATATCGTGGAAGATGTGACTATGGAAGGGGGTAGTTTAGTTTACACTACGAACATCATAGTCAATTTCATCCATTAATCATGGACATAAATCTGTAGTGGATGTCTAAATATCAAGGTCCCCAAACGGCAAGGTTTATGGAAAACAAAACAAACAAAACTAGAAATTTACTGACAGAGGTCTGGCATACATTAAGAATAATGAATGTTAAAGAAATTGAACTTGGCTTCCTCAATGGAAAAAAAAAGGGGCCTCAAGTCAGAGGTCTCAGGGAGGCCCACATAGGTCATCTTCTGTTTTATGGAAACCTCGTGTAAATGTGGCCTTATCTTCTAATGGTCTCTCAGAAAAACGTGAAATAAGAATATACCATCTTAAGGTTCTACAGCCCTTTACAGTTTTCATCTCTTTGATGCTCACCAAAAGTGAGTGAAAAGATAATATATGAATTGTTCTCATTCCTTAGAAGAAAAAACTGAATACCAGAGAAGGTATTACTTCAGAGAAATGAGAATCTTCCTAAGACTTTAGAAACTGTGGAGGAAACCTTACCTCTCCGAAATCAGTTTGGGAATGGTTTTGAGAGCCGTCATTTTCAGGATATATTAAAATAAAATAGTAAGGCAGAAGTTGTGGTTTGCCTACTCTAATCACTGATAGTACCTGAATGGTTTTTACTTTGTATCTCAAGGGTAAAAAATTAATACAGCAGAAATTCTCCCTTAGACATCATTAAGAGGACCCCCATATCCAGAAACCACAATTTTCATTGCTAGACTATATTTGAGAGTCACATTTCCCTTAAGGAAATCAAACTCTGTTCTTTTTAAAAGAATAAAGTTAAATGTTCTACTTTTAAAAAGGTTATTTCCACTGAAGAGAGTAACTTGGTTTTAAACAAAACTAAGAGAAATACTATTGCTGATTATGTGACACTGATAATGTCATGTGAGAACAGATGGGAAATGTGATGATTTACTATCAAAATCCACTCGATGTTAGTTGCTAATGGTTACTGAGGCTGACGAGTTAGGATTCTAGCAGGTCAATGCACCCTTATTTGGTTAATGAGAAAAGTTTGTGAACAAGACAGAAAAATGAAAAATATAATTCTAAACATACATGAAAGAATTTTTTCCCCCAAATCATGGGAAATGGCTGCTTCACATGAAAACAGTGATAATAATTTTTATTATTATACATACAACGTGCAAAATGTTTTAGTGACATGATGTAAGCTTATAGCTAAGTTTCGTAGAAGACACACATTTGTTCTAGTGGCATTAAACACGGAACTAGGACTCTCATGAAGAAATCAGGTTTAATAGCTACGGAGGTGAAGTTAGTGAGCCGATTCTACCGTGAAGGAGAGGAGGACCAGTTGCAGTCACCAGAACTCACCACTATAAAACTCAGTGTCATTCAAATTAGCAGCTATGGTGTCATTCAGCTCATCCACTGAAATAAACAGAATATTATGAAGAATGCAAAAAGCAGGGGAGAAAGTACTACAAAAAAAGTCTCGGGCAACGAAAGTAAACGTATACGGCTATGCTGACCAAGTGCCATCCTCGTCAAGGAAACACACTTTGACATTGTACATGACTGATTGATTACGTCACTCGGCCACCCCAGCCAGTAATAACGGGGACACAGAAGTGAAGCTGCAGGGCTCTTAAGTTAAGGCACACTGGGGCATAAAGCACACGCAGATGCTCCGGGGACCAAAGAGACTCAGAAAGTTATCGTGGAAACAGCAACGGTGATATCAGCAAAGAATGTAAAGTAGAACATCTGGGTTATGTGTGCTCTTAATCTGCCGACACGTCAGTAACTAACTAGTTACGGGTAGCTTCCTGATCAATGAACCTGTGTAGGTCAAAGTCAGGAGTGTTTACCAGTTAATATATTTTAGGCACACTTGGAAACTCTCTCATTGAAAGAGAGAGTCAGGAGGCTGAGCTCTTACCTGAAATCACCTTCACGGAAATAGGTTGCTTCTGCTGTATGGTTTGAGTGTGGTTAAATCTGGCATAACAGATATAGTCCTCTCGAGTATCCTCTGGGAGAACATTGGAGAAGTAAAGATCTCCGTTCAGGCCCTGAGAGACCCTCTCACTTTGTGGAAGTCTCTGAAAGGCTGGAGAAAGGCAGAGAGATATCCAGAAGATTCCATCACAAAGCTCTCCCAATAACTACTCATAGTTTTGTGACCCTCCCTGGAATTTTTTTCCCCCAGTAAAGCTCTTTGAGTAAAAGCAAGTAACTGCAGAAGCAACAGCAGGGCACGTGAAAACTCCAACTGTGCCTGCCAGAGTCTAATTTCTCTGGAGTAGGGGCTGAGGGAGATTAGAATCATACAGTCAAGTGTTGTATTAAGCAAGTGTAAACCCCCCCAAAAAATATTCTTTACAAATGAGTTTGCGGGACTTTTCCTAATATTTAATATTAACTGTTAAACACCTGTACACACGTACCTTAGAAAATGCATTTAAAAAGCTTGTAAGGATGTTTGCCTGCCTCCACGTGCTTGGTCAGACACCAGATACTGTGAGAGCCTCTAAGTGCGAGCTCGGCCCCGTGCGAGGCGCCCGGCATCCCAGGCTCCCTCCCTGCCTGAGCCTGTGACCTTACTGAGGAATCTAGGAGCACACGGGGGCAGGGGGGCATTCACAACAGCGTGTGATGATGATAGAATGTTGCAGATGAGCCCCTCAGAGGCCCCCAGCCCAGCCTCCACCTCCCCCACGAGTTTTTTCTTTCCTTCTAACATACAAGGTATTTTTATTTGTACTGTGTGTGCCTTATTGCCTGTCTTCCTGCACTGGGAATTTAGGTTCCAGGAGGACAGGGATAGCATGTTGTAGCCTTGAACCCTGTCGGGGCCCTTGGCAGGGCTCTGTGATTAAGTGAAATGAAAGTCAGCACTCTGACTTCCCAGATTCATGCTTCACAGTTTACTTCCCCTCAGGTCCAGTTAAGGCACCGTGGAGCCTCCAGCACCGAAGGAGACTTTCTAAGTGGATGGAGGACTTGGGGAGGCAGGGCCCCTGATCTGTGCAGGAATTTGCACTTGGAGGGCTAACATGCATTGTTTGCAACTTCTGACTCAGTTCCCAGAGCCCTAACTGAGCATTCGGTGCCTCTGAAGCAAGAGAACCAGGAAACCTGCACATTCTAGAAGCTCTGGTGCTAGGTGTTCTGTCTTCTGGAGGATTCTCCAGTCTGAGCCAGCAGTGCACTCCTCTTGCAAAAGGCACCCCATCTAACAGCACATGAAACACACAATTATGGTCAAAAGCCTTAAGCTTTTTGGGGCAGGGAAATGTGGAGGCAGAGCCTGCAAGAATGCAGGTTAGCCACGTGAGCCAAGTTCTAGGCCAAGATGGGGGTTTGTTTGGTGGTTGTAAATTCATGACTACAAGCCACGAATGCCTAAGGAAAGGATAATATTAATAATAAGGCTCCTGGGTGGCTCAGTCAGTTAATGATTTCAGCTTAGGCATGATCTCAGGGTTATGAGATCAAGTCCCAAATCGGGCTCCATGCTGGGTTTGGAACCTGTTTGGGATTCTCTCTCCCTCTCCATCTGCTCCTCCTCACCCCTGCTCCTGCTCTCTCTCTCTCAAAAATATATATAACTCAGGAAAACAATGTACACTTATTTAATTAATACGGAGAGTTAAAGATATTCTCTTCTGATTCTTGTGTTGTATTTTATTATTGATCAGTGTTCGTAGGTCAAATTAAATGGCATGAGATTTTAAGAAGGTGGAAGCACTTTGCCCTCTGAGCTCCTCTGCCTGACACTTAGGAAAAAATGTACGCAGACAGGAAGAACTTGATAATGTCATCTTGCAGGAGGAATGCTACACAAATCTGAAATTTTTTTCCGTATTCCAGATGCAATTTCATTTGAAAGGTCTAGATGCTTTGCCAACAGCCTAAAATGTAGGTTCATGACATAGCCCAGAAGTGCAATACCGAAAACAAAGTCACACATTCAGAGGATTCTGAAACTTTACATGTATTTGTCTATTTGTTATGTGAAAAGGTCATCGTTTCTGAATAAGAACAAAGGACCAGGGGCGCGTAGGTGGCTCAGTGGGTTAAAGCCTCTGCCTTCGGCTCAGGTCATGATCTGAGGGTCCTGGGATTGAGCCCTGCATTGGGCTCTCTGCTCAGTAGGGAGCCTGCCCCCCCACCCCCACCTACTTGTGATCTCTCTCTCTGTCAAATAAATAAATAAAATCTTAAAAAAAAAAAAAAAAAAGAACCAAGGACGAACACTGAGCCTCATTTGGGCAGTGACATTTGGATGCACCTCTCATTTACATCTGATTCATTATGTATTTTTTCAGTCTGTTCAAGAGCTCTTACGCAGTCACAGGAAAATAAGTCTGCTCATTGATTCATTTATATATTTTTCATTTCTTTGTGATACTTTCTCTGAATATTTTTCCATACAAGAGTCACAAATGGAAATTAAATATTCCAGCTAAATTTTCTCTTTAGAAATGTGAACAGTCTGTGAATTCAGGGGAAAGCATGTCCCTGAGAATAGACTGTGTTCCCTACAGATATTTTGCATTCATTCCCACCATTCCAACTAAAAGACTCTCGTCAAGGTCAACAGTGATCTTGGTGTTGCCAAATTGAATAGTTGTTTTTCGGTCAGATCAGAAGTTATCTGATCTTTTGAAACAGTTGTTTGTTCTGTCTGAACATTTGGCATCACTTTATCCCAAGGACAGTGCCCTGTCCTGTTCTCCTCCTCCCTCAGGGACTGCTCCTTCTCATCTGCTTTGCTGGTCTCTGCCCAAGTTCTGCTGGGGAGCTCCTGGTCTCCGCACCCCAGGTTTTGCTCTCCTCCCACACCCCCTCCCCCAGTTCTCACCCAGCTCCTGGCTCTAGGAGCACCTCTGCACTACCATTCCTGCTTTGTTGACAAGAGCCTGGCCTCTGCCTTCCAACTCCTTCTGGGCACCTCTTCATGGCTCTTCTACAGGCCTCACACCTCCACAACCCTGGTTTCTTGGTCCCCAAGCAGAACCCCATGTCACCTCTAAGGGAACATGCTAACCTATTAACACAGGAGGTTCTGGAGGAGAGGAGAGCAGCAAACAGTTCCCTTGAGGACAGGGCTGGTGTAAACAGATGTGAAATGGCCTAATGGATGACTTCATTCTCTGGGCCTCAGTTTCCTCATCTAAAAAGTGGAAAGATGACGAGATACTTGACATCGCTAATGGTCAGAGAAATGCAAATGGAAAGCACAGGTTTAATTACCTCGCACCTGTCAGAAAGGCTATTATTAAAAAAAATACAATAACAAGCGTTGGCGAGGATGTGGAGAAAGGAGACCTCATGCACTGTTGGTGGGAAGGCAAACTGTGCAGCCACTATGGAAAACAGTGTGGCGTTCCTCAGAAAGTTAAAAATAGAGCTACTCAGTATTTATCTGAGCTTCTCAGTATTTATCCAGAAAATGCGCATACCAATTTGAGGAGACACATGTCCTCCTGTGTTTACTGCAGCATTATTTACAATAGCCAAGATATGGAAGTAACCCAAAAGTCCACCCATAGATGCATGGATGAAGTAGATGTGGTATATAGACAGTGGAATACCACTTGACATTAAAAAGAATGAAATCTTGCCATTCACAACAGTATGGATGGACCTCAAGAGTATTATACTAAGTGAAATAAGTCAGACAGGGAAAGACAAATACCATATAATTTTGCTTATATGTGGAATCTAAAGCAAACAAACAAATGAGAGGAGAGACAAGAATACAGGAAACAAACCGTTGGTCACCAGAATTGAGGAGGCGTTGGGGGATGGGCAAAATAGGTGAAGAGGATTAAGAAGTACAAAATTCCAGTAATAAAATGAGTAAGTCACAGGATGTACTGTATAGCACAGGGGATAAGTCATATTGTAATAACTCTGTATACTGCCAGATGGCAATTAGCCTTGTTGTGGGGAGCATTTTGCAATATATGAGTATGAAATCACTATGATGTACATCTGCAACTAACAGGACATTGTCAACTTTATTTTGACTAAAAACATAGAAAAAATAAAAAGTAGAACAAATAATCGGACATGCCCCACAGAGTTGTAAAAAATTGATGAGCTAACCCATGCGAAGTTCTCAGCAAAGGGACTGGCACTTAATAGATGCCCAGTAAGTATTAGTTACTGTTGGATATTAAAAAAAATAAAAACCTGAATGACAAAATGTAACACATCCCAAATACATTTTTGATTCCTTGCAGCTCCTGCCCATGGGCTTCTGTTGTTTCAAGAAATGGTGATTCTGTGTTGCCAGCTGCTCAGTGTTCAACTCAGGAGTTATCTTTGATCGCTCCCTCTCATGCCCCTAGCCCGATCTCAATAAATCCTGGAGGCTCTATGTCCAAACTGTATTCAATAGCTGACCATTTGTTTCCACCTGATGACGGCCATGACCGGAGTCCCTGTCACTGTCAGCCCCTGCTTGGATTTCAGCAGGTGCCTCCTGGCGGGTGTCCCTACCCTGCCTTTGTCCCCTCTGCAACCCACACAGGAACTAAAGGAGGGCTACTGCTAGCTGTGTTTCCCTGCTTTGGCAAAAGCCAAAACCCTCTGTACTGAGCCCTGAACTTCACCGACCATCTGTCTCAATTCTGCTGGGCTCCCGGAGGTCTGGCCACACTGTCTGCTGGGGCTTTTCCAGGCACCAGGATGCTCCTGCCTTGGGGACCTGCCTGCTTCCCTTCCACCAGGACATTTAGGGCCTGCCTTGCTCTCTCATTCCTCTAAATCTCTGCTCACAATGCTGCTTATTTTTCTTTCTTTCTTTCCCTCCCTTCCTTCCTTCCTTCCTTCCTTCCTTCCTTCCTTCCTTCCTTCCTTCCTTCCTTCCTTCCTTATATTTTATTTATTTATTTGGGAGAGAGAACACAAGAAGGGGATGAGGGGCAGAGGGAGAAGTAGACTCCCCGCTGAGTAGGGAGCATGATGTGGGGCTCTATCCCAGGGCCCTGGGATCATGACCTGAGCCGAAGGCAGATGCTTCGCCATTTGAGCCAGCCAGGTGTCCCTGCTTATTTTTCTTCATAGCACTTATTGCCAACTGACACCTACTTTATAAATGCATGGACTTCTGCTTCCGTCTTCACCCCCAACTATTCTCACTGCATAGGATATGAGCTCAGTGGAAGCAGGAAATTTGGTTTCTTTAAAGCCATGCCTGGTATACAGTAGGTGCTCAAGAAAATCATGTTGCTTATTTCATGACACATTATTTATTTCAAAGAGCATTTCTTTTCTTTGAGCATCTCTAAAACATCTTACGAACATTTTATGAATCACGAGAGGTAACAACTCATTGTGACCACAAGCAATCATAAGAATCTTGAAGACAGAAAGTTCATATTTTTCAAACTTACAATTATCCATCCAGAATATTATAGGTGGTGGTAATCCAAGTGGGGGTCTGCAAGGAAGGATCAGAGACTGGCCATTTCGAAGTGTTATTGGTTCAAGTTTTTCTTTGGTCCACAATGGTGATCCTATGATATAAAATAATAACTTCTAGTAATTTCTGCATTGAAAAAATAAAAAGAGCACTAGAAAAGAAGACAAAATAAACTTTTGGGGCAAATAGTAATTCAGAATTCATGTACGTTAAGATAAAAAGAAAATAATTTTAAAATCCAAGGTTAAAAGTAAAAAAAAAATGATTTTCATTCACTGCCATTAATAGTATAAATGCTGCAATCTATGTCTAAAAAAAATCTGTATTACTAAATAAATCATTAAGAAGATACATCATGATTTTGCTACAAGCGTGTTCTTCACAAAATAATGGAAAGCACTAAGTGTCAAAAGGTTTCTTTAAACAAATAATTGTGCACTTACACTTTTGGGCATCATACACGATTATATATTAAGGAAGTATACTTATGCAGAAGATTGATATGAGAATAGAGATGATATGTAATAAGTCAGAAAAGGTTACAAAATAATACGTCAGAATGAGCTCAGTTGGCACATATACATGCATATCCGTCGAGAAAACGTGGAAAGAGTGGTAGTTATTGCTCCAGTGGAAAGAGTCATGAGTACATTTTTCAATTTTTTTTTTGTTACTTGTAATTTTTTCCCAAGAATGAACACTGGTAAGAACGAGTTTTTGAAATGACCAGAACTGCAACTGAGTACTGTTCTTTAAATATACGCTCTTTAAATACAAGCTGCCAGAGTTAGTGACTACTGCAAAAAAGAGCCATGTAGCTCCAGGTGGTGAGGCCCCTCTATTTCCAGGGAAACTTGGAAACAAAAATGTTAATTACCCGCTATCCATCTCATACTGAATTTATTTCCTTGGGCTGTTGGAAGTTTGCTCATACAGGACATACATGAGAAATTAATAATTTGATCAATTCGATTCGGGGAAGACACGCTTTTCTTACTCCCAGTGGTTTATTCTGGACTTGCATAAAAGACAGACTCGGTTGGCACAGCACTGGGCTGCGGAACTCAGGGTACAGTGGAAAGGAGCACGAATTTTCAGGCACAACGAAGTGACAGTACTGGAATGGACGGCATTGCTTTCTTGTAATAGTGTCTAGATGAACTCACAGACACTGGGTCTTAGACCCAACCTTAAAAATCGGGTCCTGTGTGGCAGAGAAGTCCCACTTACTGGAAGGACGGACAATGATGTTATTAGAAATTGCCGCTCCGCGCTCGTTCCGGGCTGTGCACTGATAGACCCCTTCGTAGGTCTCTGCCTTCCCTTCGCTCATGATGTTGATTGTGAGGGTTCCTGAGCCGGGCTTCATGGTGACGAGAGGGTCCTTTTCTATGTCAAAATGTGTCCCATTGCGGGTCCAGGAGAAGCTGCCCAACACATCAAGGATTAAGCTTGTTAACAGTCCAGAAAGACAGAGTTACTTCCTCTTTCCCAAGTTCCTACCTGTTTTGTGGGTTTCTAGAAATAAGGATTACATTTTAATATTCAGTGAATATTAAAGCAGTAGGCTCCAGACTGAAAATGTTTCATTGAATCGGGACTTATAAAAAAGGGCTGGCCTTACATTTTAAGGCACGTGTCTTCATTTAGAACGAGCCGAAATCTGTCTCAAGGATATCAGGCACACAAATTGCCTGTCATTTTTCAAAGAAAACACAGAAAGTAGGTCTCCGAGGCACGTTCTCTTAGAGCTTTATTAGCATTTTTATTGTAAACTCCACTGTTCACAGACTTGATAACCTGTCTATAAAATTTTGCCCTGGGCTGAAATGTGACAAGAAAGGCCTTCCCAGGTACTAGGACATGTGTGTGTCTGAAAGGGATCAGACTGGTTTCAAGTTCAACCAAAATGCAAAGTTGGGGTGAGGGGTCGAGAACGAGTTCAGTGGTGTTTTAAATGTTGGCTCTTAAAAGTGGTAATTTTCTCTAAAACACATTTTGAGAAATTTCAATTCTAGCAGGGAATGACTTTGTAAATTCCTCAGGAAGTTTTTTTAAACGGTCAACTGCATTTCTTCTTTTTCCGTTTTATTTATGGAAAAGATTGCTTTGTACAGAAGTCACGGTGCTCGTGTAATTAAATACTTTATAACTAGTCATAAATCAACAGTGGCCACGCTCATACAGAGCCATGAATCTCTGGACCTCACTGTGTTTTGCAAGCCCACTGGGAATTCCCTTCCCACTGCTTACCCTTACGGAAGAGGTGGTCCCAACATCTCGGGGGAAGGAGGTGGTGCTAAGTGGGAGCTATGGACGGAGAGGGGGTAGAGGCCAGGGATGGGGCTAAATATCCCCATTCCCACAACAAAAAACTATCTGGCCCCAAAGAGTAATCCTGCCTTATAGAGAGTGGCAGCAAGTGGCAGGTCAGTGTGAACCCAAAGGGGGACTCCATGAAATGACATCACCTTCAGGCTTGGGTGCTAGAGGTTTCTAACCATATGGCAGAACATACTTTTTTTTGTTGTCGTTAAAGATTTTGTTTATTTGACAGAGAGAGACACAGCAAGAGAGGGAACACTAGCAGGGAGAGGGAGAAGCACGCTTCCTGCCGAGCAGGGAGCCCAATGAGGGGCTCAATCCAGGACCCTGGGATCATGACCTGACCTGAAGGCAGCCGCTTAACAACTGAGCCACCTAGGTGCCCCAAAAATCCACATTACATTTTAATAATAATAATCCAGCTCTCCAAACTTCCCGTATATAATGCAAGTGACAGAGCATATGCTGATTAGTTTTGAGACCTTGGCTATGTGGAAGAGCATTACTGGCATCAGTCTCCCATCTATAACATCTACTGGTTGGATCGGATAACCTTACATGTCTCTCCCACCTCTAAAATGCTGTGTAGGGCTCCTGCCAAGATCCGTATGGAGAATCCTGAGTACTGAGCCCTGCCAAGTCTGAAAATCCACTTAGGACTATTTTATAGACCTCTACCGAGCAAGAACAGATCTTTGAAGTCATCAAATTCAACTTCTTTATTTTACAGAAGAAGAAACTGAGGCCCAGAGAAAATAGGTTCGTCCATGCCATAAGGGCAGTAGGGCCCTTAAAAGGCTTTACTCCACATCTCCCTACAATTTTGGAGCATTTTGCAGAAGGGTCTGAGTACAGAAATGCAATTATCTGGGTGTCCAAGAGGAATAATCTGCTTCCCATTCATCAGAAAGACAAAACAAACCAACCGACACACGAAACTTCAGAGATAGGCAGGACCTGAAATTGACTTCGATATTAACACTGACGTTTATGTTCAGTTCTGTAACAGAGAAGAACACACACCCACCTTGGAGGAGGTTTCCCTTTGGCCTCACACTGGATTACGATATTCTCTCGAGGGTCAATAATGTAATCTTTTGGAGACTGTTGAGTAATGGTTGGAGGCTGTACCACTTAATTGTAGAAAGAAGAACAATGTAAAGAAGTCATTTAAGATCATAATAAAAATCATTCTTTCTATGTCAAAATCACTTGCCCCAGACTCACGATGCTCCAAATGTTTTTAGCAATCTCTACAGTGGCAGCACATACGTTACTAGATTTTTAACTAAAAGTCTCCTAAAACTTTGAATTCAAGGCACAACTTCCTTTTGGTAAGTTTATAGGGAGTCACAGAGCACTACAAGTTTGGGAAGATAACTACCAACACAAGTTTAATATGAAGACCATTTCTCTTCTGATGTAACAATGAGAAATTCTTGTGATTTTTTTTTTTTGGTTCCAGTGATGCTTTTCAATAACATTTAAGTTATGAGGTAAATGGGCACTTCTTAGGAAGAGTAACTGACTTAGAGTTCATTAGTGTGCTAATGTAAATTAATATATGTTGGGAACAAATCCATTTGAGAAGTTAGCGTTAAAAATATGGGCAAATTAGAGACTTGGTATGTCTTATTACAGCCAGGAGGTAGGTGGCTACGAGCAACAAAGATAAAACAGTCTCATTTGGAAGATCAGTGGAACTTGGGAGTGCTCCGTTACAGGAGACAACCTTTCTGTTTTGCTCTTCAAAGTGCTATCCGATCATTTATTTTCAAATCCTATGGGGAAATCGCTCTGACCCAGAACAATTTAATCTGAAGGAAGCAGGTTTCTGGACATCCAGTGCGCAAGCCACTGAAAGGTCACCATGTCCTTCTTGTGAAACCAGAATCACAGAATGTTAGCACAGAAACTGGAGAAACCATCCATTTCCATTTCGGTTGTTGCTCAGGGCAGTTAAATGGCTTGAGGAGGAAGGCACAGAGCAGAGAAGAGAACCAAACTCTCCCAGTAGAAGGCACTGCCTTGTACAACTCCAGGCAGAGCCTTTCACACTGACGAGGGGTTCTCAACCTAGGATCCCCTCAGGGGACATCAGGCCATTTCTGGAGACAACATTGGTTGTCACCCCTGGGGCTAGAGGTGGTAGAGGCATCTGTTGGGTAGAGGCCAAGAGACACTGCTAAACATCTTACAGGACAGCCCAACCTTCCCCTTAATAAAGACTCATCCAGATCATTTAAGCTTTTCATCTTCTGGCTTTTCCCTTTCCTCCTATGTTCTGTGCTTCGTGAAACCTCCTTCACCAGCCAAACAAGCATTTCCCAAAGCTTACTAATTGCCCTCTCTGCTTTTGTCTTTCTTTACTGTGGTTAACTGTTGCCAGGGTTAAATTTATCGTTTTCATGTCTGATGTCCTATGAAGCGGCCAACATGGTTGTCTTCACTTGTTTTGGCCTCTAGCCTTCTTGCTGTCCACTGCAATGGACACTGAAATGCTGGCTCTGACCATCCGAATAACACCTAAAGCCCAGATCAAAAGCAGAGCTCGTTCCTGCCATTTATTATGCACCTAGTACCTGCTAGATACTCACCAGTACCATTTCCCCCTCCCTTTAGCAAGAGCCACCCCAGTCTCAGTTCTCCATGCTGGGGAGCACCTTGGACTGTGGGCCAAGAACCCGTCTGATTCTTTCTTACCAGCTGTGAGACTTCCAGCAAGTCTCTTACCTTCTGTAAGCCCCGCCTTATTGAGAGGGAAAATGGGGCTTAAAATTGGTGTCTACCTCCTAGGATCATTGGAAGGAGTAAGTAAAAGAATCTAGGTAAAATTCTTAGTACATGCCACTATCGTAATGGTTCAGCATGAGCTCTGTGCAAATTATTGTCATAATCATTTTTATTTGGACCAGCTTCATCTTTGAGTTATCTTTTAGGCGCTGGGATTATAGAGTTAGGGATGATGGAAAGAAGCCTGGAATTTCACACCCGAACGGTGGATACCCAGGTGGTAGATGGGGGAGGGGTGACTGTGAGGAGTGCCTCAATCCAATTCCTTGTATTTTTCTGCAAGTGACAGAGGTGTGAGTCTAGTGGCTTCAAACCCAGGACTTCTGTTCACACATCTGCCGCAGAGCTGGTTAGATGCCCCTCCTCTGAAAACTGTCAGGAGTCCAAGGTCTGTAAGTACCTCTTTGAACAGTGCTTAGGTCACCGGCAACTAACACTTACAGGGGGAAAGTTGATTTTACATGATTTTCCTGGTTAATCCACTCTCAAAGGATTTTTTCGAATGCCTGAAAACTATGTTTGAGGTAGATTCTAGGAGCTGCCCAACTGCAGAAGTTTTTGCTTACAAACGATTTAAGTGGGGGCCGCTTAACTGTCTTTTGCACGCTGCAAAACAATATTCAGATTCACTGGGCTGTTGTATTGCCAGGACACGAGCCTGCATGGTCCTGAAGAAGTTATGGTGAGGCACAGCACGGCTGAAAGGTCAGCACGCGCTCACCTTCTGAAAGATACCGAAAGACATGCCTTGACGCCAGCAAGCATTTAATGGCATTTAGACCCAGATAGCCATTTTCTTTGAAATTTGAATTTTCTCATTGAGTTACATCAGATGCAAATAAAGCTTGGAAGTTAGTAGAGCAACATAGCGGTAAAAGAAAGAGTAATACCTGAGTCTTCCGGAATTCATGCAAGGCATATATTAAACTTGCTTCTTGGTATTTGAATGCAACGTTTAGCCATAGGAAATGCACATGCTCAAAAAGACGTTAGTCACGACTCCTAAAGCTGTGCGTTCCATTCACAGTATTAATTCGAAAACAAAGACATGGTCAAGTGTTCACACTGCCGAGTAATTACAGAAAGACACTTACAGTCTTCAAGAAGTTTTGCTTTTTCCCCATCAATATCAGCAGGTGAGTGGGCAAACAGGATTAAAGAAAACCAGATGTTAGTAATGAGAACGTTAGAACCCTGGAGATAAAAGGGGCATCTTTGTCTTTTTGGTTTGACCTAAAAAACCAGGACAGTGAACGTGGGAGTCGTGAGGTTGTAAAAGAAAGGCACTCCCATTAATGGTTTTGTTTACTCCTGCACCAACCATCCCGCATAAACATATGGAAGAACAAAAGGAACGCTCTCGGCAAAAAAAAAAAAAAAAAAAAAAAAAGGATTCTTCCAGGACTAGGAATGGCTAATTCCATTCCGTACATGTGCTGGACAAGTAATTATGTTCAATTTGAAAAATAGCTGAAATCTACAATTAATCTGAGTTGTCACATACTGTGTCGTGTCTGATCCTATTATCCCAGACATCACTAGGACCACGGTAATAATACCTAACAATAGGACATCACTACAGTGCTGGGGCTTCATTGGAGCCAAACGCAACACTGGTTTTCTTCAGTTTTTACATTTCTGTGGTTCATCTGTAAGTCAGTAATTGAACTTTTCAGCCGTGTTAGCATATTTCTGCTTCAGAATTCCTCCTCACCCAGGGGTTGCTAGTACAGGCACGAAGCAGCAGCTCAGATGGACGGGGTGTAAGGAATAGGGGCGGGGAAGAAATTACATTAGCATGCAATTCAAATGATTGTGCGGTGCTGCCTGTCATTACTACTTGTAAAGGTTAATGCAGGAGCGCCTGGGTTGTCCATGACTTTCTTTTCATCATGGTTATGCCTCTTCTCCATTAGCAGCGATAATTGAGTTAGCCGTAGGTGACTGTTTCCCCTGATTGTTAGATTGAGCAGTCAGATTAAGGGAGAATATATTTAACACAAGAGAGAACAAAAGCCCATTTCTCTCAAGTGCTTTCGTCTCTCTTCTGTATATCTGCAGGGGCAGATGCTTATTTGGGCATTCCAACTCCAACGGGATTAGCCAATCATATATATATTTTTAAAATTGAAATTAAGGTCAATGAATATTTTTTGAAAGGAAGTAAAATGTTGCATTTTATGGTCCTTTAGACTGTAGATGCACAGCAAAAAGAAGTCAACCAAGGGTGGGGCAAACCACATCTCTTCTTAATGTCTTCCCACTGGGACTTGCAACCTTCTTTGGCAAAAAAATGACATCGCCAATAATCAAAGAGCCCCAGGAAAGTGCTATCTTCCTTGCACCTTAGAAAGCTTGCCAAACGGGTGTTCTATTCAGGAAGCTAATGGATTTAAAGAGGTCAAGCAGATCAAGAATAAAGGATGAATCTGGATTACAGTCACTGTCCAAATCTGAAATTCTGCTTTCCACTGCAAGAGAAGCGGCCAGTTGGAACCCAGCGTTCTCTTTCTTTCTCACAAGCAGGCGGAGAGCAGCATGTACATTCCTGTTAGGAAAAGGGGTGGCTCTGATACAGGGGCTGATGCTCATTCCACTTTAAATAGTGTTTTTACCCTCGACTTGTTTTCTTCACAAAATTTTACATTTTGGTCTTTGATTACTTTTTTTAAGCCAAAGGTCTTTCCCCAGGCTTGAGGTAAGATACACATCGTAGATTCAGACTCATATGTCAAGTGAGTTTTGCCCTGTTGGAATCAAGAGAGATGAATTATGGGTAGTCTGGGGTTATAGAGGGGTGCGGGGTTGGCTGAGAAACCATCCCCCAATCTTTCCAGAGCATCCTGAGAACGTGAGGGGGGACGGGGCAGGAGGTGTAGTGAGGGAGGGGACAAGTGGGGAAGTCTCCATGACCCTCTCAAAGTGATTCATATAGTTTTCTTGCAGGACTTCTTCTATCGCCCGTTGGGAGGATCAGGGCAGCCCACAGTTGGCTCCTTCTCCACCATCCCCTGCCCCATGGTACACAAAAGTCACCTGAGGTGGAAGAAAGATAATGATAGGGAGGGGACAATGGTCTGACCGGTTCAATGGCCATTTCTGTGGCGAGTCTCTTTGGAAACACCAGGTGCTGTAGGTAAAAGCCAAATTAATTGTGATTAGCTTTCCAGTATCACACAGACACCTTCTCCATTCACACAGCTCAGTGGTGGGAAACGCTGGGGTGGCTTTGACTCCCGGGCGTAATAGCTCTAAAACGTTAATACTTACGATCAAGAGGGACGTCCAGCGCGCTAATCAGCTGGCACAGGAAGAGAATCAGGGGCGCTCTGCCTGCAGGTAAGCGCTTCTTTCTCGGCATTATTTTAAGCTGCATTAGCTGAGCTCCTGCTGAGTCCCACAAACTGAATTTCCTTTTCTTCTTTCGCAAAAGATTTGCGTTCAACCTTTAAATGATTTTCATGCAGGGAGCTGAAAAAGGAGAGAATAAGAATTATAGTGTATTAAAAAGAGGGAAATGAGAGGAAGTCCGCTGCCCGGAAAATCATTTCTCTATTGTACATGAACTCAAAAACGGAGCTAACTTTTTAAATATTTAAGTCTCAAGACTGGAATAATCACTTATTCATAAATCAGCTAAAATCAGGTCAGAGGTATCTGTAGTGATATCAAGCAAAATCGGTCCACACTGCCAGCCTTATGATTTTCCGATTTTAAATATCTGCATCTATACCAGAGACTACCATGTCATTCCCAACACGAAAAACTTGGCATATAAGTGGATTAGAAAGTGTGAGTTTAGGGGGAAGGCTTAGTGGCTTCTCCCCTCTACAAACTGTCTTTGGGAACGGGCAGGACACTGTTGCACATTTGCTTCAAGCCTTGACCATGGATTTACCAGCTGAACCACCAACAATGAAGGCCTTTCCCGTCTCTTACTTAGACCAGGGCAGCAGATGTGCTGGGATGCCCAGTTCTGGGCTTTTCTCACCAGTCACCGTCCAAAACAGTGGGATCTACCCAAGAAAGTTCAGTATATCCTTAAACAGATAACAGAAAAACCTTAGGAATCTGGCCTCAATTTATCCTACCAACCTCATCACCTCCTATTCACATAAAGCTATTTTTCTGTTTACTGGTCTGTTTCTGCTTCTCCCTCTTGGGTCAGAATACAAAATGCCCTGAATTCTCCCACCTTCTTGCTTTTGTCTCCTCGATTCCTTTTACCTGGAATGCCCTCTCCACCATATTTCCTTATCAAAGTCCAATGTATTTCTTTATAGATCAGTTTAAATGGAAACACTGGCTGACCAAACTAAAAGTCTTTTCTCTCTCCCCTCCTAAGAATTCCTGAAATTCCTAGTTTTAATAATGATGTATATTGTATAGATAGATACAGAGATAAATAGATTTTTTTTCTTTTTTGGGTATGCATGCTTTCTCCCCTCCTACTTCGGGCAAAGGTGATGTCTCCCCCATGTATGTATCCCTGTCTCATAACACCAACAGTGTGCCCTACACAGAAGAGGATCAGCACAAACCAAATGTAGACCTCTGTCCTATGGTTACCTCCTCTTTGGAAGGAAGCATTTAATCATGTCTTCTCATTGATGAAGGTGGGTGGGGGTGACCAGTGGCTCTCTCGAGAAGATAGAGGGTGGCTCCATAGCTTAATTACTGGATGATTAGCATGATTTTTATTATTTGTACAATTGAGTCATTTGATAATATCCATCTTTCCCACAAAATTGAAAGCCTCCTAAGGGCGGGCACTGTGGTCTTTACTGTTCACTAGTGTGTCCTCAGAGGCCATCGCAGGGCCTGACACATCGTAGGGAGTACATAAATATTTATAAGGGGGGGGAAAAAGGAAGGAAGGAGGAAAGGGAAAAGAAATGGAGATGTGTAAGCCTGACGATTCACAGACATGTACTCTGGGGCAAATAATACATTAAATGTTAATAAAAAAAGAAAAAAGAAAAAAAAAAAGAAATGGAGATTGAAGATTGTTGAAAATAAGGCTGTATTCAGAGAGGCTGTCTGAGAACAGCCTACCCAAAGCTGTGTTTATATTTATACAACTGGGTTTGAGATCCAGACCCTTGTCTATATGGTCAGATTAGTCATCATATCATGTCTGTGTATGGAAGAGAGCTTATATGTTTAAAAGGAACATGAAACAGTGCTAATAACATGTTTTGCTAGCAATTGAGCTCTGATTTGAACCTGATGACAACTGCATTTGGGACACTTCTTGGTAAACAAATACAAAAAAAGGACCATTACTAGGCTAAACATAGACATTATACGTATGTAAATATTGTTTTCTGAATGAAACATCCATATTCTGCGGTTTCGTTTAAGATCCAAGAAATTTGTGTTTCCATATTACAATATATAAATAATCATGTCCACTAAAACTTTGAGAGGCTGATACAGAAGCTTATCTAATTATTTCTTCTAAAAAAAATATTTTATTTATTTATTTGTCAGAGATCGAGAGGACAAGCAGGGGGAGTGGCAGGCAGAGAAGCCCCGATGTGGGGCTCGATCCCAGGACCCCAGATCATGACCTGAGCCGAAGGCAGATGCTTTACCAACTGAGCCACCCAGGTGCCCCTCATCTAACTATTTCTAACCAAATATACACCAGGCAGTCTTTCTGTGTGTGCAAAGCGTATCTCTATCATTTCATCAGTTCTATTTAGGTCTCTCATGATTTTTCTGTTGAAATGCAAATTCTGAATTTACACATGAGCGTCAGGGAAAATACAAATAAATGGCACTAAAACAGGTTGATACTAGGCATATGGAAATAGAACTCCAGAATCAAACACTGAGTAAACAATGGCTAACCTGCCTGATTTCTGTGTCAGCCTAATCAAGTGCATCCCATATACGTGCCTAGCTCTCCAAAGGGGGCAGGAGAACCAAAACACTTTTAAAGGATGTATGGATAAATTGCAATGCCCATAAGATCTTAAGCAGCTACACACAATTCCCAAGTTCTTAACTGATGATTTACTTTGCCTGCATGCCTTAACCATCCATCCTTCCCAATAGAGAAAACTGTCAGTTTCATGTAAAAGGAAGTATCATTCTTTACCTTTTCAGACTCCATAGGGAATAAGATACTGCATTAAATCACAGTGATGCCTCAAGAAAGAAATTCAAATTTTAAGAAAAATTAAGAAGGTACTTACTTAAGGAGACACGAGTAAATCCTCACAGTGAGAAGAGGTCATGAACTAGATATAGTCTTTCTTCAGAAGTCGTAAGCTAACTACACTGATAGCCACAAATTTGTCTCCAGTGTAGGTTCTGTTTGGGGAGGACAGAGCGACTGTCCTGCCCAGCCTCTGACTCCTGCCCATGGAAAATCACCCACTCCTCCTACGTATGCCATCGGAGGTGAAAAACTCAGTGCCTAAGGACAGCATTAGGTCCTCAGCACTGGGTCAAAGTGAAAATCAAATATAGCTACAGAAAATTGAGCTGTCTCTCTGTAAGAGTGGTGTGCTCTGCATGTCTCACAAAGAAAAACCACCACTCCTAAGCTCTCAGTATTGATGTCAACGCCCTACCCAGCTAGGAACCCATCTGTCTGGTGGTTTGCCTTGCAAAATGTTGGTCATTCTCTCTTACCTGAGAATCATGAGTTAAAACCAAACTGTTTATACAAGTTCACTAAATGAATGAAACCCCAATTTGAAATAGCAGCCTCATATTTAGTCAGGGCTGAAGAGTATGTTAGTGCCACACAGCTTGAAATTTACAAAAAATATTTGCATACATTTTATATTTTTTTTAATTTTTATTTTTTAAAGATTCTATCTTTATTTCAGAGAAAGAATGAGAGACAGAGAGTATGAATGGGAGAGGCCGAGGGAGAGGGAAAAACTCCCCACTAAGCAGGAAGCCTGACCCAGGGCTCCATCCCAGGACCCTGAGATTACAACCTGAGCCAAAACCAAGGGTCAGAGGCCTAACTGTGCCACCTGGACACCCCTGCACAGATATTTTAAAGCATGTTCAAACGAGACAAATGGTAAGTCCAAGTTCAGAATATAATTCATGCTGACACTTAAAACCACATGTATTGTTAAAATGACCCCAGAGTATTGATAAACAGAAAGGCCTTTTAATATTTCCCTTCATTTAACTCCATTCAAAGCAACTCTTCACAAATTACCTACAGAATCTCTGCAACAGAAGGGAAAGGAACTCACCCTTCTTCGGAAAAATTTCATCATTAAAAAAGAAATACAAGTCACGATTTTTCCTTATTTCTTTTTGCCTAAATTTCACATTAATCTCAGAGTAAATGTTTCCTGGCATTATTTACTATACATTGAAAAAGAAAACCTGAAGTTTTGACAAAAGTTTCATATTAAGCCTAAGAAACACAGTTCTCCTGTTGCTCACTTAAGAGGTCTTGTCATCTGAAAGAAGACAAAATCCCTATTTTTCTCTCAAGTGAAAGATGAAATTATTTTAATTAAGAAAATATATCAGCTCTTTTCCAGAACTGGAAGGCCATGTGCTACTCACCATTTCATTCTGTTCTGTTGGTGCTTTTCGGCATCCCAATAGGGGTGGTTCAATGCTGATTGTAACATGATCTATTCTCTAAGCCAATGAACAAATATGCTTATGTGACTGGATACCCTTGAGCACACTCATTATAGCTTTGGTGACCCATCAGAGTCTGGCCTCACTAACTGGGTGTGACATTATTTTGACTATGAAAGACCTTTTTTCAGCTGTCAACTTGGGGATGGTTATTTTTTATATTTTCTTAAATATTTGCCATTAGAATGAGCACATTAATGTCCATTCTAGCCCGTGCTTGTACTTTTCAACCATAGATTTCGAGTCTGAGACTATGGAAGGAAGGTCAATGAGAGGTGGACAATGACTTTGTGTAATTGTGAAGTCACACTTTAATCTACACAACCACGTTACCATGAAAACACTTCAGGAAAAGTGGTCTGGGATTTTGTCTCTTCAAATAACAAGCTAAACTTTATGGAACACCAAGGAACATGTTTCTAATTTGGCCCTAGCCCAAAGGGATGTCCCATAGAGTTTCAACAAGGAATCTGGTAGCTAGAACCTAGAATAGTATTTAAGGAAAGGTGGACAATTAGCAGATGTTTTAATCCAAATAATCAATGATAGAACACATCTTGATAGTAGTTCAAATCTTGATTCCTCAGAGCACTTCAACTCGTTATCTTATTTGATATTCATAAAAACCTCAGAAGATAGGAAAGCAGGTACCATGCCCATTTAATAGATGAGAAGGGGAGAAAAAAATCCAATCACAATGGCTATTATTCACTGAGCACCTTCCATGTACCAGATATGATACTGAGTTTGCTCCACGCATTCACTTATCTCATCTCACCAATAACCCCAGAAGGTAAGTTCTATTACACTTCCCAATTTACTGATAAGGAAGCCTAGATGCAGAATGGTAAAGTCACCTGCTTAAGGGCACACATGGGTGTGTGAAGTGCCAGACCCAGAGTTCTGGTTCTGGAAAGTTCTGGGGCTTCCAGCCATCTCACATTGTCACACCCTGAGGAGCCCCTAGCATTTCTTTCCCTCTCATAGGTTCTTCTTTAGCACTATAGCTAATAAATAAATAAAATCACCAAGTTTATCACTGATGTTGAGAAAACCCATCACTAATGGTTTCTGAATATCCACAGAAGATCTTCACAGTATTGCTCAGAGCACGACCTCAGGGGCCGCTTCAGGTGGCATTCCACATGAATAGTGTGAGCTGGAACTATGGCCCAGGCTGGCCCTGGCCTTTTAAAGGAGCCACTTGTTAGGACCATGCAGACTAGACATGTTTTAGAAAAGTTAATTTTAAAAGTAGGCACTATATGCCCACTATATGCCCATAAGGCCTTTGTAAGATACAAAAGACCATAAATTCA
Source organism: Procyon lotor (assembly GCA_028646535.1). Taxonomy (NCBI): domain Eukaryota; kingdom Metazoa; phylum Chordata; class Mammalia; order Carnivora; family Procyonidae; genus Procyon; species Procyon lotor. Next base: position 77,158,404 of record CM053614.1, read on the forward strand.
ATGTAAGCAACCCTAGCAACCCCATTTCTCTCTAAGAGGAGTATTACCACCAAGTTTTGCAAGTCCTTCTAGAGATAGTACAAGCATAAGAAGTATAGGCATATATAAAACAATATTTTAAGGATCTCTTGAATTTAGAAAAACCTTTTATAAGCCTTCATAAGTCACTGAAGTTAGAGCATCAAAAATACCAACACCTTTCAACGTGATCTAGCTTTTTGCATTACATGGAATTATTTGGATACCGGCTTTTTCACAGTTCCTCTGTTTAGCACAGCCAATGACCAGAAAAGAAGTAGTAGACAATGATCTAATTGAAAGATCTAAGACAAAGGATAAAGCACGCTTAATGCAAAGTCCATAGGGGTGAGACTACCAGTGACCCTGACCAAGGACGCACCTGTTCCACACTTGTGCAGCTGGTTATGTGACGACAGCCGGCAGGCTCAGCTCCAGGGGTGACAGAGCTGACTGCTGAAGGAAGGACGGGTGCAGTAAGCGACGAAGAGAACCGAGCTTCTTCTCCCACCTCCAAATCCAATTACAGTCAGCCATGAATGAAGGGGGCACTGACATTCCTCTCTGAATGCTTGCTCTGATCAGAATGTCCTTCTGCATCAACCCCACCACCCTGACCAAGGCAAGAAGAGTCAGGGTGGGTGTGTGACCAAGGGAGCAGCCATGTTTGAGCCTGTTGAGATGACGAGGCTGAAGGGTTGAAGAGTGACCAACAGAATGGTAACAGACTCCTTTCTCAGGGAGAGGATAAATATGAGGCAGAGAGGGAGAGTGAGTCAATAGTTTGGAGTGGGAACAAAGGCCGAAGACCACAGAAGCAAGGCAGCCTGAGAAACCATGAGTCAGCAGAGGAGATGAGGTGTCAAGAGTAGAAGGAAGCTAGTGGGTAGCAAGAGAACGTAGAAAGAGGAGCAGACTGTTGTGGAGTGATTGCAGCATCATGGAACACCCGACAGGTGAGAAAAAGTACCCACTCCTCCTGTACTGTGATAACCAGGCCTCTACAACTCTCAGGACCCCAGGCAATGGTCCAATTCTTTATGAGGTTGACCAGAATGGTGGTTGTGGTTGAAACGTCTTCCATCTTGTGAACTAAAACAAGCCTTCGTTAGTGTGTTAGGTAGACTGTTCTGTGGGTGGCTCATGGGAGGCGCTCCTCACGGCATCCATACCCCATCGTCCCCTCTCATGATGGCTCTGGGTTTGGCCGCTTGAAGTACTTTGGCGAATGGGATTCTAGCAAGAATTATGCAAGCAGAAGTGTGGTGAGCATTTGCACACTGGAGCTTAGACGCTCATAAGTTCCCTCTGCGAAGCTTGAGCTACGCTACTCCATGATGGGAAGCCAGTGGGAAGAGACCCTAGGGAGATGAAAAACCATCCTGGACTTTCTAGCTCCCAGATAAAAGCCACTGAGCACTGACTTCTGAAACCACACGCAGCAGTAGAACCATCTCAGAACAGAGAACCAGATGTTGGCCCTCCAAGGAGTAACAAACACTTGGAATTATGAGAACCAATACATTGTTGTTTCAAGCTGCAAACTTCGGGGGCAATGTGTTGTATAACCATAGATATCTGGAGCAATCAATAGGATAAGCTGAGACAGGCATTTCTTTTAACTAGAAAGACCTTCATATGCACATTTAAGAGAACTAATGATTCCACTGCACATGTCTCCTTATGAGATTATGGCTAGAACCACAGGAATTCTAAATGAATAGTCTGGAAAGTAGGCTTTCCCTCTAAAATGATCTATTGTTCTCTTTTTTCCTGGATATGCTTACTTGTATGCATTATTGGTAGAGCTGAAAGGCCCAGGCTTAACATTTCTTATGCCACACTTATACTGAGGATGGTTACTGCTGATATCAAACAAATTACCTTACACTAAAATAATTGTGAATTATGCCTAATTTAGAGTCTTAGACAATATATCCATTGATTTCTAATGCAGAAAAGCAAACAAGTGAGCTGGCAAACAGGGTGAGAGGGAGTTCAGTGTTGTTAGTCTACCCCTCCCACCTTCCCATCATCATAAATCAGACTAGAATTCTGAGCTTGGATTCGACTTGGATCCACTCACTCTCCTAGCAAATGGGGAATGCAAAGAAAGCAGGGAGGAGAAAGAGGGAAGCCAAGACAAGTCTACTCCTCCATTGCAAGATTCTCTTCCTCCTTGCCTTCAGATTAGGAAACAAAGTTCCATTTTGTAAAATTTGAAAGTAGGGAACTGCTCTAAAGGTGAAGCCTGAGAAATGGAAATTTAATTCTAAACACAGGTCTCAACAGTAATCTATTTGGCAACATTCATTAAGCTGCTGAAACACTTTCCAGCTCTATTTATCTTCTTGTAAACTGAGATTTTTTTACAAGTATCACTGAAAAGATGTAAGGATCAGAAACAGCTTATTAAAACCTTCAGCATAAAAGGCCTTATGGGATATTCGTATTCTAAATGGCTTATGCCTTATCATTTGTCAAGTAAACAACACATGGCAAAATGGCAGTCATTTGATAGTAGGTAATAGCATTTTGGATGCCTGGCAGGCTAGTCACTTAAAAAAAAAAAAGTCACATTTCAAAGACAAGAAGAAGGTAGAATTCAAAAACCAATATTCTTGTTAAGTGGTAAGAACCATTCCCAGTGGAGATGCAAGGCATGGTTCAAAATTTCAGTGTGTGCTTCCCTCCTCTCAGGCCTGGAGGTGGGTTTGGGAGAAGAATGGGAAAGAGAATTAGCCTGACTTCAGGGAGTAGCTAACCCAGAGGTCTCAGTCCTTGGCACAGTACAGTTTATCCTTCACTCATGTTAATGTCCAGGTGGGCAGGCAGGGGCTTCTGCTCTACCATGTTGTGATGTAGCCATCTCAACAGGCGACTTCCAGAGTCCCCGTATTCTTCTGCTATAAACTGCTTCCATTCAGAGGTGACACACACATGTCTCCTGCTCACAACCCATTAACCAGAAGTAGTCAACAACTCCCGGGGAGTCTCGTGAGCACTATGAGCTCTGCCACAGACAGCGTGCATAAGTCACAGTAGATCTGAAGGTGCTTTTTCTGGGAGGACTTTCAAAAAGCGACATTCTATGGGAGGGCCATCTTATTGTTTCATCTTGGGGATGAGTCAGGGTGCAGGGGGCTGGTGGTGAGTGAGGGCTGTGTGGCTGCTGGCAGCCCACAGCCCCCGCCTCTGCCTTCCTCCTCGCCGCACTTCTGAGTCACTTTTTCCTATAGCGTGGGCTTTCCCCAAACATGAGCCTGGGTATGGGGGTGAGGAGGCAGAAGGCCCAGATTTATCAAATCTGAGGGACAACAACTCCTGCCATGTCACAGATGACAATCATCTTCACAGGAAGCATTTCAAAATGTATTTTGCTAAGGTATCAGGGCTCTGTGTAATCACAACAGGACCATGAGAATGAGAAATGGAGACCAACATGACATGAAGAATTGTGTTCTCCACTTGTTATCAGTGCCGGGTAAGGTATATTATCATAAACTAAATAGCTGGGAATCTTTCATTCCAGCTGGAGGCTATTTCATGTAAAGAACAAATCTCAGTTACTTGCTGATATGCATTTTGCACTACAAAGGATTTACCAGCAAAACAGGGGAGTCACTCATGAAATATTTAACTCCCGGTGCATTTAATTTTCTGCAAACACACCATGTAGAAATATACATTTATATAAAAAAAATAAATCAATAAGTGATCATTTGCTTCCAAATGAATTTGTCAGATTTACTCTAAAGAACATCTTTGTCCTGAGCATTTAGACAATAATTCAGTTTCCAGAAAGTTAAAGGTTAGCTCCTCCGGAGTCCATATTCTGTACTAAGCACACAAAAGCATGAATACTGGAGACAACTTTCTCTGTGACCTGAGATTTAAGCAACCCATCGGTCAAAGCTTTAGAATACTCCGCCGTGTGTGCTAAAAGACACTGACATCTCAGGAACCACTTTCTCTATGAGAAGGTCACATTCTATTTCTACTACTATTTGTTTGCTTGTTTGTTTATTTACTATTTAAATGGGCTCCCCAGAAAGAATATATTTCACTGTGATGGGGCAAAAGAAATGACAAATCAAAGAGCTGATTAGGAATGCCAGCAAGAGGAGAGTATTTTTGGTTCAAATGTCTTGCTTCCTGGAAAAAGGACAAAAAAGCCTCTGTTTTTTTGTTTGTTTTTGCTTTTAGCATTTTTTATTTATTCATTTGAGAGAGAGAGGGAATGAGCAGTGGGGAGGGGCAGAGGGAGAGTGAGAGAGAAGCAGACACCCCGCTGAACAGGGAGCCTGATCTGGGGCTCGATCCCTGGGCCCTGGATCATGACCTGAGCAGAAGGCAGACGCTTAACTGTCTGAGCCACCCAGGCATCCTAAGCCTCTGGTTTTTATACAAGTGGGTTGATAAGACCATTATACCTAGAATTACTTCTTCTTTGTATCTCTTCAGTTGCATTTCATGGAAAAATGTTTGCAGGTAAACACTTATTTCCTAAATAGAAACACCTATGCCTGCCTTTCTGGAAAGGCAACTGGAAAATGAGAAGGAAAGGCGAGACAGGAGGACAGAGACACAGCCACAGAGGAAGAAATGCTGTAGATGTCAGAAATTTCTGAGTTTTGTTATTATTATCACTTTTTTTTTGGTTTTGAAATTATGGCAATTAACTAAGAAACTGGGCAGAAAAGTATCTGAAAAATAAATTGTTTAAGCCAATGAAAAGAATTGCAAAGATTTCCAGGAAAACATCTGTAGGGGCTCCTGCTTACATCTCTAAGGTCTCCTCCAGCCTTATATTTTGGGGTATGAGCACTGCACCTGCTTTAGTGTAAGTGGAGACAAGTAAGCAGCCACCAAGAGGACGGCCACTGAGCTGCCATAGCAGAAAAATAAAACCAAGACCAGAACTTGGGAAAAAGAGAGCTAAGCATTGGATTCTGCGAGGCCGCTGGTTACTCCATCTGAAGAGGCTCAGTAAGGTAGAGATGGAGACATGAGTATCAGGTACATGTTACTATCTCAACAACGGGCAGAATGATGTGGGCAGGAGAGGCAAGTCTGTGCCCAGTCCCTTCTCAGAGAAGCGGAGGAGTGAGGCTCTCAACTGTGGCTGAGTCATGGTTTCTGGATCTGGGTACCACTTGCTGCACCTCCGTGTCCAGTGGACACCACTTGAGCAAAATGATAGGCAACATATGTGGAGAAGGGGATTCAAAAGCCTGGAAGAGCAGCCAACAGAATCTAGAAGTGAAAAGGCTGGGGAAAGAACAAAGCCAGCAGAAAGGTAAGAGGCAGCAGAAAGGGTTCCAAAGGGAGACCACTAAGAACGTCTGAGACCAAGGGGTGTGTGTGAAACAGAACCCAAACACATTCCTAGAGCTGAAAAGAACAAGTGCATATGGCTTCAGCAGGGCATTCAGTGTGACTGCAGGTTTCGCTCAGGCTTGGGTGGGAAGGAGCCACGGAAGGTCCTCTTCTCCCTGTCTGGGCAGCTGGCTCAGGACTGAGCCAGGAAACATTTGACACCAAATGCAAAGCCAACAAAAGCCAAAATAAACAAGTGGGGCTATTACAAACTAAAAAGCTTTTGCACAGCAAAGGAAACCATCAGCGAAATAAAAAGGCAAACTCCTGAAAGGGAGAAAATATTTGCATATCATATATTTTATAAAGAATTAATATCTGAAGTATATAAAGAGCTCACACAACTTAAGAGCAAATGAACAATCTGATTAAAAAAAAACACATAAGATCCGAATAAACATTTTTCTAAAGACCTACAGATGGCCAACAAATACATGAAGAGATGCTCAATATCACTAATCATCAAGGAAATGTAAAACAAAACCACAATAAGACATCACCTCACAACTGTTAGAATGGATCCTATCAAAAAGACAAGAAATAAGTGTTGGTGAGGACGTGGGGAAAAGGGAATCCTTGTACACTGCCAGCAGAACGTAAATCAATGTAGCCATTTACTTAAAAAAGAGAGGGCTGGCACCTGAGGGGAGTAGAGATTACTTACACACACACACACACACACACAAATAGATGCAGCCAAGATGTGATTTTTTACATAGATACAAACACACAGCACACCATGGAATACGATTCAGCCATTCAAAAATGAAATCTTGCCATTTGTGACAACATGGATGGACTTGGAGGGCATTATGCTAAGTGAAATAAGTCAGAAAAAGGCAAATACCATATGATCTCATTATATGTGGACTCTAAACAAAGCAAAATAAAACAAAACAAACAAGCTCCTAAGTACAGAGAGTAGACTCGTGGTTGTCAGAGGCCAGGGGTGGTGGGTCGGGCAAAATGGGTAAAGCGAGTTAAAAGGTACATACTTCCAGTTATAAAATAAATAAGTCATGGGATATAATGTACAACATGACGACTGCAGTTAGTAATACCATATTGCCTATTTGAAATTTGCGAAGAGACTGAATTTTCAGAGTTCTCATCACAAGACACCTATCTTTTAACTACGTATGCTGACGAATGTTATCTAGACTTCCTGTTGTCATCACTTCACAATGCATACAAATACCAAATCATGTTTTATACCTGAAACTAATATAATGTTGTGTGTCAATTATACCTCAATTTAAAAAACTGCCATCTTCTGATGCAAAGAGTAAAAAAAGTGCAGGGAATTTTAGAGGATTCAATTAAATTTAACTCAATAATCTGAGAATCAATTATGTACAGATCAATGGCTGCCTGGAGTGGTCAGAGAGGAGTGGGGGCCAACAGCAGGAGGGCTGTTTTTAGTACAGTGCTCAGCAGAAGGGTGATGGAAGGTGCATGAAGCCAAGTTATAATTATGTAAAGTGACAGTGATACACCTGGCCCTCTGAGCCCATTGTTACCACAACTACCAAACCAGAAAAGTAACAGACTGCCAAGCCTGAGTTGCAGCGTCTGGGTGAGTCTTGGTCATTTTAAAAGAAATAAATGTCAAAAAAAAAAAAAAAAAAAGAAAGAAAGAAAAGGAAGGAAAGAAAGAAAGAAAGAACGAATGAACAAGTCAATAATTTTTCTACCCTTGATGTAAAATAAGAGAATAGCTTTTTGACCTTAATTAAGTAGATTTTTTAAGTATAAGATTAAAAGTATGATCCAGAAGAGAAAAAAATTACAAATTGGACATCCTCAAAATTAAAAACATTTGTTCTTTGAAAGACAGCAATAATAAGATGCAAAGACAAGCCACAGACTCGGAGAAAAATATTTACAATCACACATCTAATAAAGGACTTGTATCCACAACAAATAGAAAACTCTTACAACTCAAAAATAAGAAGACAAACAATTTAATCTTTAAATATGGACAATAGATACGAGGAGATACTTTTCCAAAGACTGATAAACATCTGAAAAGATATCTGATACAATTTATCATTAGGGAAGTGCAAATTACAAATAAGATACCACCACATATCCGCCTGAAAAGCTATATTAAAAAAGACTGATCGTATCAAGTATCAGCGAAGATGGGGAGTGATCGAAATTTTTGTACATTGCTATGGGAATGTACAAAGGTACTGCCACTTTGGAAAAAGTTTGGCAATTTCTTAAAAGATAAATGCCCACTTAATATCCAACCCAGCAATTCTTTTTTTTTTTAAGATTTTTATTTATTTGACAGAGAGAAACACAGCAAGAGAGGGAACACAAGCAGAGGGAATGGTAGCAGGAGAAGCAGGCTTCCTGCCGAGCAAGGAGCCCGATGAGGGGCTCGATCCCAGGACCCTGGGATCATGACCTGAGCTGAAGGCAGACGCTTAACAACTGAGCCACCCAGGTGCCCCCCAACCCAGCAATTCTATCTCAAGGTATTCACCTAAGACTAATGAAGCATAAACTACAAAAAAGACTTGTATGCAAATGTACACAGCAGCCTTTCCTATAATAATCAACAACTGGAAACAACCCAAATATCCACCAACTGGTAAAAAGATAAACACAATGAGGTGTATTTATATAATAGAGAACTCAGTAACAACAAAGAATGAGCAGCTGATAGATGCATCAACAGGGGTAAAGCCAGACACAAAAAAATCTATATATGATTCCATTTCGGTGAACTTTCCAGAAGGGTAAAATGATAGAATCAGAAAAACAGATCGGCGGCTGCCTGAGGCAATGGGGTGGGAGGTGAGAGTGACTGGGCAGGAAGGAATTTTGGGGGAGGTGATGGTAGTATTCTATACAAGACTGGAGTGCAATTTGCACAACTGTATTAATTTACTACAACTCACCAAGCTATACTTAAAATGAGTAAATTTTGTGGTACGTAAATAGTATCTCAATAAAGCTATAAAAAAAGAAAAATAACTTGAACATATGTGTTTTCCGAATAAAGACTCATTCCAGAGGTGTCTTCTCTGGCACGCACTCTCATGGATAATACTCCCGCTAGTCCCAGTACGAGTTAAATACACTTACTTGTGAATAAACAAAACTGAGTAAGATTGAGGGGAATGGCAAACAATATATTAGTTTATGAGGCTAACTGAATTACTGAAGGGGTGATTTCAAGAGAAGTAATGTAAAGAGAAATGTAGAGGAGTCTATCCTGACTAAATTAGACGAGGCCAGCCTGAGAAAAGAAGCTACACTGGTCATTTTCATGAAAATGGTCTTTCTTTCTTTCTCTCTTCCTTCCTTCCCTCCCTCCCTCCCTTCCTTCCTCCCTCCCTCCCTTTCTTCCTTCTTTCCTCCCTTCCTCTCTCTCTCTCTCTCTCTTTCATAGAGAGAGACACACCGAGAGAGGGAACACAAGCAGGGGGAGTGGGAGAGAGAGAAGCAGCCTTCCCGCCAACAGAGAGCCCGATGTGGGGCTAGATCCTAGGACCCTGGGATCATGACCTGGGCTGAAGTTAGACGCTTAAGGACTGAGCCCCTCAGGCGCCCCGAAAATGGTATTTCTATCACCATCTGTAAATCAGTTTCCTTAACAAGAGCTTGGGACAACTTCCAGCATTTCCCAGAACTGGGTTTTTGATAGAAAACTCACTTAAACATAACTTTGATTTCAGATCAGAATTACTTTGGCCTCACATGCACTTCCATTTCACAGGAGGCCGAGAGATGTCTCATCGGGAGTCTCAGATGAAGGCACAGCCCGCCTTCTTCACCACCGCCATCCCTCCTCCTCCTAGTCTCCATGTGGCTTAGCCTACTGAGGATTACCAACCTTTTTTTTTTTTTTTTTACCAACACTTTTAAATGTCAGCGGCATTTATTTCTATCTCACTGAGCAAAAATAAGGCACCAACAGCAGAGATTAAAAAAATAGAACTGCTCAAATGCAGACTCAGTCTCCAAGAAATCCATTTCCTCACCCCGAGGAGGAGCCTGGGGCCTATGACTGCCAGAGAAGCAGGAGGTTGTCTGTGTGCTGGATGGGAACTCTTCCAAGAGGTTCTCTCCACCAATTAACACCCCAGCTCCAGGGCTGAAGATGCTCGCGGTAGTCCTCTGGCCGAGAGCCGGCTAAAACGGCCTTAATCCCCTCTGATCACCATGTCCTCTACTCCTGCAGCTCTCTCCCTCCCTCAATTATTCCTATTCCCTCTACCACTCCCACTCTCCAAGAACTCTCTTATCTTTACTTTCCTCTCTTTCCGGCGTAGGTCCCACGGGCCACCCTTCCTTCATTTTTCTGGTCTGTCCTCTCCTTTTTCTCAGGAACAAGCCCGATCCAGCAGTCTTGCTTACAATGACATAAAGCAGGATTCCCTGTGTTGTGCACACAGGTCGGGTGAAGTGAGAAAGCGGAGTCAGCCCCTAGTTCAAATCCTGGCTGTGCCACTTAGAAGCTGTGTTGCATTGGGTAGGTTAAATAAGCTCTCTGTGCTTAGTCACCACATTTGGGATGATTAATTCATGTAGCCCCTTGGCTATCACGAGGATAGGTGAGATAAACAGGTAGTGCACACAGCAACAAGCCAGGACCTCAGTGCAACCTTTGCAGATGCTGACAAGTACGTGTGACAAGGCCTGTCACACACAGCCTATGCATACCTTTCTAGCCTCTTTCTGTGTCACTTGCTCTACCACGAGCCTAACGAACAGACACGCTGATCTCCGTGCCTTCTGCTGTCGTTTGCCCTGAACCCTCTGCCCACCGTCCTCATGGCCTGGATGACGCCTCCTCGTTCCTGGAGGCTCATGGGTCCTCCTCTAGGACTGCGCCATCTGAAACATTAGCCACTAACCACATATGGCTATTTAGACTGAAATGAAGTAGAACGCACTATAATTAAACATGCAGCCCCTCAGTCACCACACGGCAAGTGCCCAACAGCCACATGTGGCTGGCCGTGGCTGCTGAGCAGACTGCCTACCTCACCACAGCACGTTCGGCTGGACACAGCAGCTCGAGGGGAAAGCATCTTGGCTAACCCACGTGTGAAAGCTCTCGTCGCTTCACGTTTTGGTGTGGAGTCCTCGTTTTCCTCTACCAACTGTGAATTTTCTGAAGTACCACCCAATCCACAATAGTATGTTAAATGGATTACTGAGTGATTGAAAAGCCTTAAGATAAATCTCTCCTGATATCACTGCTTTCAGAAGTTGGTCCTGAATGGTTTTGCCTTGTTTTGCCTCCTCTTCCATATCCCAATCCTCTCCAATCCTTCTTAATTCAGTTGCCGACCTTCTCGACTCAACCTGATTCCTCCTCTCAGATGTGCCTCTTCCTGCTCTGGCTGCTGTCTCCTGCTCGTGGAGCTCAGTCCCTGGCTTCCCTCCCGTCTCTTCATTGTGCTCTTTTATGGGACTGATTTGGTTCCAGCCCCTCTGGGTCTCCCCACACCCCCCCCCACACACACCCAGCTCTGGCAAGCCCAGCTCGAGACCATGGGGGCCAGGATTTCTTGGCCCCCAAGAATGGGTATGAAACCATATGGCTTCTGGGAAAATATCGGACGCCGGCTAAGTCACTGAAAATAAAATATCTCCGTATCTGCAGGGTCTTTGGTAGTTCCTGGCACAGTATGCAGCTTACAAAAATCTTCATTGAAAGAATGAATGAGCCATTATTTTATCATGAAATACAATCACAGGAAGGCATGAGGTACAAGGAGAATGGGGCTGAGGAGGACGAGAGCCAATATGTACAAGACTGTTTTGCAGCAGGGCATGACCGTTGGATCCCCAGACCATTCCTCCAAGGAGCTGGACGAACCAGCCCTGGGATGGAGCGAGGAAGGGAGGAAGAATTTATCCCAGGCTCCACTTGGTCAAAGGCTCGCCCCCTGCATCTCCGGGTTGTTCATTCCAAAGCATGGGCACCTCAAGGGTCCGGCAGTGATGTCAACACAGGAACCTGGCTGGGAGCGGGTCAGAGCCCATGCGGACCCAGAACAGGACACCAGGAAGCTGATCAGCTCTGAAGCAGAGCATAAAAGGCATCTGGCACAATGAACGGAAGTTACTCTTTCGAATCATCCAGGCCTCAAGGTGGGTCCTGGACCCACCATCCAGAGGATGACAGGAGGTCAAGATTTACAGAGTGAGGTGTTCTCACACTCGATTCCTGCCTAGGTTCTAGGAACACAGGAAGCATCACTAAAAACTGCCCGGATGACAGCCTAGGGTCACCTGAGCAGTCTGGGGTGGGGTCCTGGGTCCCTGGAGGCGGAATGTGATGCAGGGGGAGTGAGTGTGGGCATGTCGGCAGGGACTGTGGGCAGAGAAAGGCTGAAGAAAACCAGACCCATGTCGTCATTTTGTGTGAAGCTAAGCCTCCTTTGAAAGATTCCCCACATTTTCTTCTCCTTTGTTCTTCTCCTTACCCCTGCCATGAGCACAACTGTCACACAGAAGCCTCCTATGCTGTGGCTAATAAAGCCACACAGGCAGCCCTTTCAGAGTTTCATCTTTAATAAGATCTCCTAAATCATTATAAAAACTACCACAGGCCTCGATAATGGTCTCAGTACTAAGGATCAGTAAACTTGACTTTTCACCAGACTTTCCTCAGAGCCCAAGCATCGATTTCTTTGTTTTCAGAGTATATCACAACAGCCCACATTAGGTCTGTTTTTCTCAAAGTAGACACCGAGAATAGCTTTGTTTTGCTCTCTACCTGGTCTACAGCTGGCAGATGTCTTCTGGAGAAAAATGCTATTATTGTGATTTGCTGTGTCCATTCACATTTAATTAATCCAGACAGTTTCAGCAAGTTTTTGTTTCCTCTTCAAGAACCATAGACTTGAAAGGCCAAAGACACTCCAAGACATCATTTCATCACTTCCTTTCTAGGCGGAAGGGCACAAAAGGCATTCCTGTAAGAGCTGGTATATTCACCCGTCTTCTGCCCCACTCCCAAACCCTGTCAGCTGCTCCTCAGATTTCAGCCCCAGCTGCTCGGGTCCTGTTTCACTGCAGGCAGGGAGCAGCTCTGCACAGGTGCACCTAGATGTGGCCTCACCTTGCCCCTCAGAAGGGATCTCTTGCTTCCTGCCTTGGGCATCTCAGATCTCTGGCTCAACTGTCCTAGGAATCCACGCTGCACTTGGACATGCACAGAATGTGGCATTTTATAAACTCCCTCAAAGGTTCCAGGGGGCTCAAACAAACAATGCAATCGTGCATTCTTGTGTTGACTTTTCCTCTTTCTCTATGTCACTCCTTCATCCTGCCTCCTGCTCCCTGAGATGACATTTCCATACAAACTACCTCTGCACAAGTTTTGTCTCTGGCTCAGCTTTTGGGGGACCCTACGTGAAGACAACTGGGTGGCAGCCTTAGATTGGATTTGCAAAGTCTCACACACGGGATTTGTGCTCCAGAAGCACAACACCCACAACCGGCCCCTGGGGTACCCATCACCCCCACACCAGCACTCCTCGAGCGCAGCGATTTGTCTTCTTCCCAAAGCCAACAGGAAACAGGCATAGCTCTTCACTTGCTACTTGTATCCCCAGGCTTGCTAGGGTTTTCTTATTTATCCTCTTTACACAAAGCTATATTTGGCTTTCCATCATGTCAGGGAGCACAAGATGTCCAGTCGGTCATAGTCATTGACCCTCCCAGCGTAAAAAGTCTTTTGCTTCACTGCCTACAATTTTCTCCCCTTTTCTTCTTTGGGTCACATTCTTTCACCGTGAAGCTTCTTGCCTTAGCTTCTTATTCACCTTTGCCTCACTGGAAACAACCGCAGACTCCCCTGGCGCACGAGTCACAGCTTGGAGAGGCATTCTTAGCCATCTTCAATTGCCCCTCAGGCTCGGCCTCTGGATGCCTGGAAGGAAGGTGAACATAACACAGCCCATGGGGACCACAGAATGAGCTCTCAGCTTCCAAGGCTCTCAGTTAGGGCAAGCTCCTCTTCTGTGGGTCCTCTCAGGAGCCACCTTGATGCCCTGTGGCACCAAACCCCAGATTTCTTCTCAGACTCTAGATTCCAGGAGGAATAACCAAATCATGTTTATCTGTTGGCCTCTGTGCATTCTGTTCACTCAACTTCTTCACAGAAGAGAATTTCGTCACTTTGTTTGCTTCTGTGTGTGTGTGTGTGCGTTGTGTTTGGTGGAAATGAGAACTGATATCCTTTCTCCTCAAGCATAGGGACAAGACAATAACATTAACTCCAAAGGTTTGAGAAAGAGAAATCCCTGGTGTCTGGGTGACACGACCGTGTGGCCTCCGGCCGACAGGTGCAAAGTGGCTGAGGAGCCAAGTGCAGTTCATCGCCCCGACTCTGAGACCCCCTCAGGCGGCGCTGAAATGGGGCCTGCCCGGTGCCCACTTCCTGCCAGCACCATCTGCCAGGTGCCAGTGTTTCCCAGCTGTGAACCGGGCTGTGTAATTGCCTCCAGTCCTGGGGTGTTTCTCTGAAGTCCTTACCCCTGCCATGAGCACAACTGTCACACGGAAACCTCTCGGAAGCTAGAAGTCATTCATCTCTGAGAATGACCCACTCCACAGAGCTCAGCTCCCAGGCTTATGGGATGACTTAATCAGAAAAGCTCATTTTTGTGTTGGGTGGGTGCCATCAGTGAGGGACACGTGTTAGACAGCTGACAGTGACCTGGGCCAGACCTCATATCAGCTTAGCAGCTTGAAGAGTTCCTGAACTTATTTACCTCAGAAGACATGCGGGCTTAAGTGGTCTTTCCATATTACGTTGCCTGCTGTTTCTCAAACATACCATAATATTACTACTACATTTAATGCTATGTATATGAAAATATGGCTTAGCATCTTTTCTACTGCCCGTGTAAAGCTCTCCTTTCATTTGTCTAGGAAGGCATATTTAATGTTGCATTCTTTCCTTTTGAATTATGCTCTTATTCTGTACAAACTGACTGATGTGGGTTTTTTGGTTTAATTTAGAAAGATAACACACAACCGTGACTTTGTGAAGTCACCTTTGGGAAAATCACCTTTGCCTTTGCCTCACTGGAAAGGTCTTTTTTTTTTTTTTTTAAAGATTTTATTTATTTATTTGACAGAGAGACACAAAGCAAGAGTGGGGACAAAGCAGGGGGATTAGAAGAGGGAGAAGCAGACTTCCCGCTGAGCAGGGAGCCTGACACAGGGCTTGATCCCAGGACCCTGGGATCATGACCTGAGCTGAAGGCAGACGCCTAACGACTGAGCCACCCAGGCACCAACTGCCCCCCCACCCCCCCCCCGCCCAGGTGGTTTTTTCCCCTCTTTTAAAGATTTATTTATTTATTTTAGAGAGAGCACATGAGTGGGGGAAGGCTAGAAGGAGAGAGAGAGGGACAATCCTCAAGCAGACGCCCCGCTGAGTGCAGAGCCCCTCACAGAGCTCAATCTCAGGAAACTAAGATCATGACCTGAGCTGAAATCAAGAGTTGGCTGCCAAACTGACTGAGCCACTCAGGTGCCCCAAGGACCTTAAGGTTTTTAGGTGTGACAGAACCAGGATTATTCTTCTACCTTTACTTGAAATGATCACTCTAAAAATAGCTCAAAGACTGTAATAAACTGATATTTTGGAGTGATATTCATGCTCCATACTGAATGATACAACATCTAACTGTATCTGGCATAAAATGGTTTATACAGTAGCTACATTTTGGCATCCTAATGGTGACCCATCACTTCTTATGGTCTTCTCCAGATTCAGGACTGAAAACAAAGGTGATATCTCTGTTCCTATAACAAACCTGTCTCACTCTCTCTCTTTCCCTGGGTTGTCTTCTCTTAATCAGAAATCAGAGTCTGTTTCCCGTCTGACTAATTGGACCAAGCCTTCATTCAGTTTCTAGGTATTTAATTCTATGGGTTTTTAGGGGAAGAGAAGTTATTCTTCCCAGGCACAGTGGGTTGAGGCAGTGGCAGCTTAAACCCCACAGGCTGGCCAAACCCATCTGGAGCAGAGAAAACCTCTTTGGCTGCTTGCAAAGAACAAAATCATGAAGGCTCCTGTATGCTTTTCATTTGTATCTCTCCTAGGTGAGGTCCTTTTGTCTCTACCATTATTTGTTCTGGCAAAAGATATAGAAATGGACAATTTGGGTCTTTCCCTGAATGGCATGTAAAAATCCTTAAGCTACATGTAAAGGCCACATGGGACTCCTCTAAGCATATCTCATGGCCTCAACTAAACCATTCTGGGTGAAGAGCAAGACGTTTCTGTCTAGTCCAGTGGGATAATTTCTTTAAGGCATGTCCACACTAGGAAGCTGGATATGAAGACAGCTGTCATCCTTTCACTTGTAGCAATGTTGACTTTGGCATCCTGGCATGGTGGGGGTGAGGGGGGCTAGGCTAGAATGAGCTGTCATTACAAGACGAGGCTTAGGGTGTTCCACTATCTCCAAGAGTCACTGCACATAGCATGTGCTCTAGGGAAACTTAGATAATGTTTTTCTTGAGAATCTGAGCCAAAAGAGACAAAGCCCAAATCAGATCCAGCATCTTTTTTTGTCCCCAGGTGAACCAAGTCTCCATAAAAAGACAGTCTCCTACACTCTTCGAGAAATATCAATTACTCTGTGGGACCACACCTTATATGGCCATCCCATGCAGTGCACTATCCACACGTGATACCTTAGACCACGTTATCCTGAAACCTACCACTATCCACTTAGGATTATGTACAGAGAAATAAAAAAGCTATCATCTTTATGGGTGCTTTAACAGACATTCCTATGAGTAAGTGATGGTTCTGAGAGTTCACTTCCTTCACTAGCTAACAAGGTAGCTTGCTACCATTTTACAGATACCAGCAGAGGATAAAGGCAAAGACTTTATTACATGTGGCAGTAGCAAGAGTTGAGTATCCATAGTATCAGCATTTTCTTACTGTGGTTCCCAAGGTCCCAGTTCCTACAGAGTGATATGAAGAAGGCCAGGGGACACTTGTGGCCTACATGAGAGGAATTCTGAGCTTAGGGAATCCAAATCTTTTATAATGGGCAGTAAGCATGAATGCTTTTTGCCCTAGAAGGAAACGCTTTCTCTGCCTTCTGGGGCTGTACAAACATCATCAAAAAGAGGCTAGAACAAAGGGCCACTAGAGCCTCTGCTTGGAAGATGTACAAGGGAGCAATAGAGAATTTTCTCCCAGCAATTCTTGAAATATGCTGCTGCTAAATGTGGCAGAAAGGCACATTGGGTGGCCGCATAACCTAAGCAATAGTCTTTCACAAGCAACTGCATGCTTTCAGGCAAGGCAAGCAGGCAACTGCATGCTTTCAGGCAAAGCTCTTGGCTTCGGGTCCCGAGACTCCCACAGCTTCCAAAGGGAATGTTAAATGTTAAATGTAAATCATGATACAAAAGTATGCTACTTTAAGAGGTAATATAGGGTTTCACTACAAATGCTCTAAATTTAACCAAATTTTGGTTAAGTGTGACCACAAGACATACATCCTTAAGGGGAAAGATTTTCATTTCATGATGCTTTATTATTTGAATTGGCATACTGCACTGAAAGCTTAGCTTATTTGGTTTCTTTGCAGGAGACAGAAAGATACTTACATTTGCATAAACTCTCAGAAAGAATATGAAAAAAGCTCATCAAAGGAGAATTCTAACTCCAACCCAGTGGCCCTCTTTCTATAAATTGTTAATTTGAAGCTTGAGGGTAAAATAAGAAAGAATCCACTTACTCACTCTGAGATAAAGCTCGTTTCTTCCATGGTATAACATTATTTTCCTTAGGGCAGTTATTATATTCACACATAGAATCTACTTGAGAAAAAATATTGCCTGTTTAACCAGAAATCTGTACAGATAATTAAATTCCTGCTTATCACACACAATTGCCCCCAGTCTTATGGAATAAATTAGTGCACATCAGAGTTTTTTTTTAATTAAAACTTGTATTTAGCCATTTTTACGTTAATGTCTTGAATAAGTAAAATTAATCCACACTGCATTTCTTCAATTTTTAAATTAGGAATTTTTTTCCTGCTTACTCCTACTATTAAAGTGTGAACACAAGACCCTTGCCATAAGAAATAAGGGTGCAAGATTGTCTTTTAAAAAGTGCTTTTACATGAATAAAAAAAGAAGTGTGCTAGATTTTGCAGAATCACCATGAGTGGAATTTAAAATGACACTAGAAATAAATGCTAGCAGAAAGCTATGCGTTTCCCCCCAGACAGGAACAGAAGCAGTGGATTTTACGAGGGGGGATCCTGGCGATGGACGGCCTGTTTATTACTCCAAGAAGCCTACACAGATCCGTCAGTAAGTGAGGGGAAGGAACTGAAGGTTGTGTTTGATTCAGCAGCAACTGTGCAAAGATGGCTGCCATGGCTTCGTGGGGGAGAAAAACACACACCCATGTGGTGTTCTACGTTCCTGCAAGGGACTGAGAGATGCAGTTGCCTGAGGTTGATGGTGGGCCACAATTCCCTTGTTATCTGTGAGTGCTTCCCTGTAAAATCTGTCACCACATTAGTGACAAGACTGTTCTGTGAGTATATGTGTGAATGTAGTCAAAATGGCGGAGGGGAAGGCTCGCTGATGACAGCCTAGTGAAGCCAAATGGGATCCAGCTCCTAATGACTCCTTCGGTCCCTGAAATAGTCTAGAGGCATCTTCCTTTATTACACGTCTTCAATATACACAGCACTTTGTGCCAGGCACTGCTCGCCTGCTTTACAAACATGAATTTATTTTAATCCTTATAACAACCTTAGGAAGTACTGCTATTCTCCCCACTTTCCAGATGAAGAGACTGAGGCACGTGATATAAGCAACTAGTAAGTGGCAAAACCAGGGCTCAAGTCCAGGCAGTAGGGCAGGGACTGGAGTGAGGTGGCGGCTTTGGTGCAAAATTGAAGGGGCGCCAACCCTTGGCCATGCGGATATACAACACCTTCAGGCAGTATTTGAGAAAACAGATGAAGGCAAAACAAGTATCAGAAGTCTCAGTAAACACAAGATGAGCAGTACCCATTTCTTCCGTTGCCTCAGCCTCCAACATGGCGCCGCATGGCTTTCAGGGTCTGTTTGAAACAACCTCCTTTCGAAACATTGCCTTTGTCTTCACAGCTCTGATTTCAGCTTCCAACTGCACAAACATAGTGTGCTTATTTGTCCCTCTACCCTTTAGAAGCTGGCAAACTGTGAGAGCAGGTGCCTGTCTCGGGTCACTGTTCTATCCCAGACGGACAGTAGGAAGGATCTCACCGGGCAACCAGGAGTGTGTGATGGGGGGCTGTCTGGATGCCATATGAAGGAAGGGACCTGCCCTCCTCAGGTCACACACTCAAACATGACACAGTCATCTGACAAGAAGAACCCACCGAAACCGTCATGAATACCAAGCTAGACAAAACTGTAATGAGTGATAATACATTCCATTAATCAGTCATGTAAAATAAGCAAAGGCCTATGAGCCCAAATCATTTGAAAAAAAAATTCATCTGAAAATAAAATAAATTAGGCTAAAAGCAAATGATCATTTTTATTAAAAGTGAAAATCTCACCCAGATGCTATTTCATCCCATAGCAATAGAAGCCAGCCTTTAGGATCCTGTATATATAAGATTCTACAGGATCACTATACCCCTTGTAGGAGTAGGAAGGAATAATAAACATTTGTAGGCATATAAAAGGATTTAAGCATGCTGGAAATCTTTCTTTGCAAGGTTTCCTGAGATAGCAACCACATTCTACTTACTGTGTTTTCTGATTTTACATCTGAACGAGGCATTGGTTCTTTACTCTGTGTTTGTCAGAGCTCAAAATGTTTCAGCAGATAGAGCTTCCCTTATCTTTGCAACCTATCATGAGCTTGGAAAATAACAGTTTTCCCTATTTTGTAAATCTTCATTATTCCTATCTTGCAAGGTGACTATTTGGTTGGTTACTTGAAGGATCATGACAGGGAAAAAGACAGCAAGATAAAAAGAGCAATAGTTTGAGACCCAAACATAATGCAATAGGGAAACCAACAACTTCCTTCCCAATTAGTCCCGGATTCTGATGTTAGAACCAGTTTCCAGGGCCCGCCGTAAGAGAACTATGTGGTGATGCTCTTGTGTGTCCCCTTCGTTGGAAAAGACAAGCACCCCTCTTTGCAAGGGTCTTTTTCACATAGAGGCTGGCCACTTAATAATTCACAGGGAGACAACAGGTTAAACATCAGGGTTTGACCATTAAATCTTAAACTTAAACTGGTCTTTATGCTGAATTTCTGCTATTGAGACTCTAAACAGACAAGTTAGCATGTTAACAGACTTATTTTTAAGAGAATATAAGCATCTCTGCCACTATCTACACCCGTGTTCTTAGCAGTGCTATTCACAATAGCCGAAAAATGGAAGAAACGCATGTGTCCATTAATGAATGAAAGGACAAATAAAGTGGGGACATATGGGTACACTGGAAAGGTATTCAGTCTTAAATAGAAGGAAATCCTGACAGATGCTACAACATGGATGCCTCTTGAAGACATCAGAGGTTTAGTGAAATAAACCAGTCACGAAAGGACAAATGCTATGTGGTTCTGCTCATAGGCAGCACCTCGAATAGTCAAACTCTTAGGGACAGAAAGTAGAATGGTGGTTGCCAGGGGTTAGGGGGTCAGTGTTTCAGGGGTAACTGGGTGGCTCAGTCAGTTGAACAACCAACCCTTGACTTCATTGGGCTTGAACTCAGTGCAAGTCTGCTCATCCCTCTCCCTCTCCCTCTGCTTGCTCGTTTGCACTCTCTCTCTTTCTCTCAAACAAATAAATGTAATCGAAAATAAAAAGGGGTACCTGCCCTACCGGCAGTTTCAGTTAGGGAAGATGTAAACGTTCAGGGGATGGATGATACTGAATGCCAGTACTGTCCACTCAAAAATGGTTAAGATGACAAACTTTGTTACATATATTTTACCATGATAAAAACACCAAGGAGTTACCATTAAGAATTTTGAAAATCACTCTTTCCAAATGTAACATAAAACACATACTTCAAAAAGATGAAAATTAAAATCAGGGATTTGCCTGGGTGGCTCAGTCAGTGAAGCTTCTGACTCTTGGTCTCAGGTCAGGTCCTTGATCTCAGGGTTTGGAACCAGCCCCACACAGGGCTCCATGCTGAGCGAGAAGTCGGCCTCAGATTCTCCCTCTCCCTCTGTCCCCCTCACCACTTGCATTCACGTGCACGTGCTCTCTCTCTCCAAAATAAATAAATATAAATAAAAATAAAAAATAAAAAAAGATGAAAATCTACAAACTTTGATTAACAGGCAGATACACTTGAAAAGAGGTTTGCAAAAGAAAAAAACATTCTCTTGCTGGGACATTCATTCAAGACGCACGCCCGCACAGTGGCCTCTGCTCATCTTCCGTTTAAGAAAGTGACATGGAGATTATCATAGGGCAATCTGAAATAATCGCTCATACACTTTTTAATTAGGTGACCTACAAAACTGTGGCACCTTACTAGTTGGTAAAACTTTTTGTAAGCTGCCTCACACAGCGATTCTGACACACCCGAAAGCTGAAGGCTTCAGGGCTCGCTAGGGTCACATCAGGCACGACAGGCTGGCAAGCAAAATTTAGCACAGATAAACATAAATCACTTCAGTGTTCAGACAGGAGCTGAGCTGGTGCAGTGATCGATCGTATCCCCTCAAGTAAGAACGATGGCAAAAAAAAAAAAAAAAGAGAGAGAGAGAGAAAGCTAAAAATGTCCTGGTGCTAATTTTATCTGTATGTCATGGAAATCTCATTTCCTGTTCCATATCTATAATTCTGATCTTATCAATCAACCTCTGAGGAGGGTCACATGTCTGATCTAAAATTACTCAAGAAGGCCTTTATACCGTCCTGTGAATATTTCCTGAAAAGTGAAGTTTGCCACCATTTTAAATACTATAATAGCCTTTTATAAAAATCCAACAGGGATCAGAAAGTAAGTTGAGTAAAATTCCTTCATTCACATTCTGTTTTGTGTGAGATGTGAGGGTCACAATATCTGCCATGGATTCAAATAAAAAACTCATACTACGGGGGGAGCAGCTGCTGTTCATTGAAAAAATACTTACCTTCAAAGTAGGGCTTAACACAGGTTCATTTATCTAAAAGTTCTGAAAAATGCAAGTTTATACACTTTATCCCACTAAGTGTGACTGTGCGTGTTTTACTGCAGAATTACAAATCTGTTTGATTACTAGGGGCTGCCGCAGCCCCTGCTGAGGCTATTACATTACATTGGCATATGCACTGTGGTGTCATTCTAAGATCCAAATTCCAGGGCGCCTGGGTGACTCAGTCAGTTAAGATTCTGGGGCCCTGGGATCAAGTCCTGAGTCCCGAGTCCCGTGTCGGGATCCCTGCTCATCGAGGAGTCTGCTCCTCCCTCCCCTCTCCCTTTGCCCCTCTCCCGGCTTATGCTCTCTCTCTCTCTCTCTCTCTCTCTCTCTCTCTCTCAAATGAATAAATAAAATCTATAAAATAAAATAAAAATTCTAAGAAAGTCCCAAATTCTAAAACTCACCTGGCCCCAAGATTCCAGGAAATGAATCACGGACTTGCATTCCCATTTTACAGATGAAGAAACAGAGTTTCAGAGAATGGCAGTATCTTGCCACAGCCTTAGAACAAGATGCAGAGGTCCTGGAAAAGCGCTCTCTGCTTCTAATGCCTGTATGCCTGCCACTCCCCCAGACGACAGGTGTGTAACCATGTGAATAGGGGAACGGAAGGTAAGAGATTAGATATTTGACATTAATCTGGGTGGGCTTCCTGGCTAGTCAAGTGTTCAGTCAAGTGTTCCATGACTGAAAAAACTGGACAGGTGACTTGAGTGTGACAATTTTCCTTGAGCTCAATCATAGTTTTGATCAATTTTATTTTCTTTGCATGTCCTATCTTCATGAAAAAAGATGAAAAATTTCCACACTCACAAATCAAATAGAGCCCTGACTTCTGTTTCATAATTGCTGTGGCTTTCCCATTCTTTTAAATACTTTTGTTTTTAGAAGGTAAAAATATATGTATTTATATGTAAATGTAGAAAAAATTGTTTTTTTCTGTCTGGGAATGTGGGGGTGGGGGAGACTTTCACACTGCCATTCTATGCCTCCCAAAGGACAGGCCTCCAGCAGCAGGATGGCTGGGCAGAGAGTGTTTTAAAGAGGACTTTGTGAGCACCAACATAAAATGGAACACGTCTCGTATCTTTAGCTGCCCACTCAGCAATGAGAATGCTAACTAACATTTACTCTCAAAAACCAAAGTCTTAGTTCTGTCCAGGTAATTCTGATATTCAAACAACTTAAGAATAAATATAATAATAACAACAACAACAACAACAACAACAACACCAGAACGAAAGGACAGCCATGGAAACTTCTGGGTGAAGGGCTGGCCTTTCCTCCATATCAGGGGATTCAGCATTATCCCCCTCCTTTGGTGTCTCAAAAACTACAATGGTTCCTCCTCCTTGGCTAATCAGCCTTGAGTTTCCAGCAGCTCCGGCTGCTTTCAGCAGGATGAAGAGCAATCTGCAAAAAGCAGGAGGAGGCCACAGCTTCACGTATCAGACGTAAATGAGACATTTAGCAGGAAGTGGAAAATCCTTTTTTTTCTTGTCATGGAGAATTAGCAGGATGTCCAGAGCTACCAGCATCCCTGGCACGCTGTCCGCCCATCCTATGTAGCTGTGCTGCGACCTCCTTTTAAAAACAAGTCCTGAAATCACAGGAAGTTAAGAGCTGCAATGGAGCCCTCCTACGAACAATAACGAATACGCACAGCTTTCTGTCTCACTGCTTTTCCCTGAAGTGTCCCAAAAATCACGAGGAGGCTGATCTAGAGCTCCTACGTCGAGTCCCTTTGGTACTACTGGAAATGGTTTGACCCCTGTCCATTCATAACTAGATTGATGGGATGAACAATGCCGTATTTTACATAATGAAATCGAAGGTCTGGCGATCCAGCTAGCAGCTGTTATAAAGAAGACACAAATGCCACCTTAATATGATTTCTTAAATATTTAATAAGCTGCATTTCAGTCTGGTCTGTATGCTCACTAACACCAGGTCAAAAAAAGATAACGAAATAATGAATTATCTTCTGCATGAAGACAGGGAAGGTAGACAGGAAAGCAAGGGGCCTGTTATGTTAAAAGCTCTTAAAATGGAGGCATTAAATATACTTAAAAAGTAAATGATGGAAAACCTGTCCTTCTAAAATCCCAACCGTCTTTAGTAATGGGTTCCTTGCTAAAGAAAAAGATGTGATTTGTTGGTTCCTCGTTGGTGTAACACAATAAATATGATAATTACTTCATGGAACAA
Source organism: Procyon lotor (assembly GCA_028646535.1). Lineage (NCBI taxonomy): Eukaryota > Metazoa > Chordata > Mammalia > Carnivora > Procyonidae > Procyon > Procyon lotor. The sequence continues at coordinate 77,182,192 of CM053614.1, forward strand.
CTTCAATTATTTTAGATAAATTGCTTTAAATGGTTGCCTATGTTCCCACTTTAAGATATGTGGAAAACTATAAAAAACATAGATCTGCTTTTTCCCCTTAGCCCGATGGAATGAACAGAATGAAAGAAACCTATTAACAATTTCCTCACATCTTCAATGACACACTTGTTTACAGATAGAGTACTAACTTCATATATGATGTTGACCTAACTTCACATTTGATGAATGCTGTCTTTAAATTTTAATATTTTGGGGCGCCTGGGTGACTCAGTGGGTTAAAGCCTCTGCCTTCAGCTCAGGTCATGATCTCAGGGTCCTGGGATCAAGACCTGCATTGGGCTTTCTGCTCAGCACAGAGCCTGCTTCCCCTTCTCTCTCTGCCTGCCTTTCTGCCTACTTGTGGTCTCTCTCCTCTCTGTCAAATAATAAATACAATCTTTAAAAAAATAAATTTTAATATTTTATTTTTTGATCCTATACATGGTGGGCAATATAAAAATGAATGACGGGTGTGCTTGAGCTCTGAGTCTGGCCGGGGAGCTAAGACAGGAGGCTGAACCACAAGGAATAGAGTGTATGTGGTCCAGGAACGGCAGGACGTGCCATGGGATTTCTGACAAAGGCAGTATTTGGGGATTACAAATCAAAAAGATTTCATGGGGTAGGAATTATTTGAATTGGACATTGGCAAGGATTCGAAGGATGCTGGAGGTGTCTGCTGGCCTCCCCGGGGGTTGTGGAAGGGGGTAGATAATCCGCCCACCAGAAAATGCAGGTAACAGGGGAGGAGGGCAGCAGATGTCTCCCTGGTGTCTGCAGGGAGCTCAGGGGAGATCAGTAGACCAGGTCTGCCCAGCCTGGGGGCTGCTCTGCCCACACGAGCAGCCTGGAGCTAGGGAAAGAGCAGAGCTTTGGCTTCGAATAGAGTTGGCAGTTTTGATGAATAAACTAAACTGAACCTAATAATGACAGAACTGAGAGTGTTTCTGGGATTCAAGGGTCTGGAAGACCCTTGATTAAACAAGAAAGTGGCCAAACCTGGAGGTCTCTTGCAGGAGAACAGGCCCCCTAGAGCGGGAGAGCGGGGGCATCTGCAGGAAATATTAAAGTTGTCACATCACCGTCATTATGCTTCTGCGACCTGTCACCTAACTATGGAAATATCTCCATTAACAAGCAGCCGATCGTTGACCTGGTACTTTTAAATACACCTAGCTCTTCATCAGTTCAAACTGTAAGAAGGTATAGCACGCGGAACAAAAGATGTTACTATACTGTTTCTGGTGAAATGGCCAAAATTGAGATTTTTAACAGTGAAAGTAATCAGGAAATCATTTCTGCCATGAAACAAGCTGGAGTACTTTACTAATGCCTGAGATGGACTGATCAATACTTAAGTGCTTCTCTCTTGTGTTCCTTCATTTGTCTTTAAGGAAAGAAATCTTTTCATACATTTTTTTTTTTCCCCTGGAGACATGATTATATGTTACAGATAGAAATACATAACACTCGGATGGTAGCATTCACCTATTTTTATGAGGAATTTTAGCTAGAACTTGCTAAGAATAATGCTAACAGGGGGTCTTGGGGCTGCTAAAGATGTTTAATGCGCCTCAAAATTCCCATATAAAATCAACTGTATTTTCTATCAAGTTAGACACGGACATGTTTATATAGTCAAGGTTTTGTTGTTTGTTGGCAATGGGCCAGGGCAATGCATTCAGAGACGAGATTGGTATTTTTTTTCTCCTGGCAGAGAGAAGAGCTCCATCAGTCATGCTTTAAGGACTCCTCTCTCATGGGCTGGGGGCAGAAGGGAGACAGAGAAAGAGAGGGAGGGAGAGGATTTCTTAATAGTTAAAAACAAACTTCTGCTTGGTAATTACATGTGGTTCCAACGTTGGAACAATTTTAGTCCTTGCCAGCAAAAGATGGGCTCTTCAAACGCAAATTGGGTTGAAAAACTGGGTCTCAAACCCCACTGCTCATTGGAGCACCTGAGAGGATTTGAAGATAGCCACCCCTCCGGGGGGAGGAGGGAAGCTCTGGGGCTGGAATCAGAAGCTCTGGGGCTGGAAACCAGGCTTCAGCTTCAGTGACTTAGAAACACCCCAGGCGATTCCAGTGCGCAGACGAGATGGAGAGCCAGTGTTTTAAAATGGTTCTCTGTGCCCTACTCTCTAAGTATGTTGGCCTTTTGTTATTAAACGTCCATAAAAATGAACACACAATGTAAGAACACTTCGAGGAGGTCAGCTTTACTGGCTTTATAGCACAAACCATTACATTTCTGGGGAGAGCTACATTTGGGTGACGGGGAGTTAGGATTTTAGGATTCTTTAACTCATGAGTGAAAGACGATTACATATCTGTGGTATGACCTAATAAGTGAGTCCCAAGGTGTTCTGCAAATATGATGTGTGTGCTTTGCAATCAAGCAAAAAGAGGACAACTATGGGAGTAATAAGAGCAGTAGGTAAAAGGTGACTACTGGCACTGAGAGGTCCAGATAGAGTGCCGTGATTGCTGGGAGAAGGGGGAAATCGAAGCCAGTTCAGTCCCAGTTGAAGGTCGTGGCACGTGATGTGGTTTCTGAAGCATTCATTCCAGGAAAGGAAAAGGAGCAGGAGACAGAAACTGACAGATGCCCACAGCAAACACAACAGTTCAATTTGGCTGAAGCCAAAAGAAGTAAAAGGTGATACAGTTGGAAAGGGAGATTGAGACCACGCCTGGGAGGATCTTGCCTTTGCTTGTGGTTCCAGGATGTGGAATGAGAGTTTCTCTGGACCCTTCTGTAGTGTGTGGCCCCGCTGTCTGCTCGCTGCCCTCTCCTCCCTCAGGACTGACAGTGTCCTTCACTGTCCTGCCCTCTGATGTCATTTGCAGCCCCTTTAGACTTCCCCCTCTTCCACCCGTTCTGTATGTCTCTCATTCTCCAAATTCTATCACACTTCTTAAAAATCTCCTGTTCCAGAGTTCCACCCTACCCTGTCTTCCTTTCTCATAGGACAACAGTGAAGTTCTGAACAACTTTCACGTGACTGAACTCCAAGCAGCAACCTATGGGCTCCCCACTGTTCTTTCTCATTCTCCTCCACCTTAAGAAGGCATCAAGTTTAGTGAGTCTCTCTCTCCAACCTCCCTTTAATGCTCACCTTCTCCAGGTGGTCCTACCCACCTGGATACCCTGATGGCTCCCTGTCTCTGACATCAACATCTTCCTCTCTGTTTCCACGTGCCTTCCGGTGCTTTGTTGCAAAATCCTGATCACGTGACTCTCTTGCTCAGGTCTGGAGGGTGGGAATCCCAGGTTAATGTCTAGACTCTGCTTAGCACATCTGGCCCCTTCTGATGTAACACTTGCTCACTTCCAAAGTGATCCCCACTCGCACACACTCCAGGTTCTTGCCGTTGCAGCCCCCTGCTGTCTCAGGTCTTCGAACCTACCTACACCTTGTTTCTCCTGCCTGGGTCACACTCTGCCCTTGTCATTCCTCCAAGCCTCTGGAGACCCCTGCTGAGTCTAGACGTTCTTCCTTGGTGCTCAACTCATGGTTCACATGGAACAGCAACTGCTGGTTCACTCGTCTGTCCCCAGGTGGGGATTCTTACAGACAGACATCTGTCTTACAGACAGACATCTACTGGGAGTCCTCCTCTTAATTTATAAGTCCATCTCAGCTGGGAGGCTGTAAGAGCCTCACTGGGGAGGGCAGGCAACACTTCCCACTCTGCTTTGTGTCTCTGGCAGTGAGCGTGGCGTCTGGCACATAATTAGCACTCAACTGAATGAGTGGCTGACTAATGGGAGTTGGGTGGTAGGGAGTAGTCTACACACTGAGTGATGCAGCAATGTCAGCAACGGGCAGGGAGAGATATAGACTCAGAGGAATAGATGCTTCTCAGGAATCAGAGCACTGATACCATTGACGGTGGCTTCATTAGCTTATTAAAAGAACTGGTTTATCTAGCTGGACCATCTGAGCTTAAGTCCACCCAATGGCTTTAGTCCTCTGTCTTTTCTCTGAGTCTCAGTCACTGGATACCTGATCACATCGTGTCTCCCACATGGCTGCAGAAAAACCCCGACCCCCCACCCTTTCCTATTTACCCTGATCCATTCCTTTAGAGCAAAAGACTATACCATGAATCCTCCCAGGAAGAGCTGTTTGCATTTAATTGGAAAAACAATGTGCATTTGTTCACAAATGCCAGTACTGGCTCCACCAGGGGTTACTTATCAAGGAATGTGTTTCAATCAATCAGTTTCAATCTGTTTCTAAAAAAAAAAAAATCCACAATGGGTTTCAAGGTGGATACTTGATCTGATCTGTCCGTCTCCTAAAGCAATACAACAAAATTCCCAGCTTGCTCAGAGAAAACAATGGATTTCCCAAGGATAACGGACTAACTGGGAGAAGGGGAGGAATTTACATTGTTATTAGATATCTTCCGAAATGCATGTCCAAGCTGTTCTAGGGGACTGTTTCACTGAAACCTTACTGTACCAATCTCTCCCAGAGCAGGACCCCGATTGCCTCATAGATAAACCTGTCTAAAGGCATCAGGGGTTAGGAACAAAACTCCTTTTGGAACAAAAGGGGCTAGGAACAAAACTTACCATTCACTAAATTTTGTCAGGAGTTAATGGCATGATGAGAAGAGCATGGGTTTCTTCTGCGTGTGTAGGCAATCTCCAGAAACAATCCTCAGGAACTCCACCATCCAACTCCTCCTGTGCCCTCTTCTACCCACTGAGCTAGGGAAGCCCAACACTCACCCCAGCCCTGCTACGGCAGCCCCGCTTCGAGGCTCCCCTTTCAGAGCTGGCTTCACAACCATTAAAGTTCACGAATGCTCCATTCCTTTGGAACAGAGGTCTGCTGGTTAAGCATCTACGCTCGGCTCAGATCATGATCCTGGAGTCCTGGGACTGAGTCCTGTGTTAGGCTACATGCTCAACGGGAGTCTGCTTCTCCTTCTCCATCTCTGCTCTCCCCTGGCCACCAAATAAATAAATAAAATCTTAAAAAAAAAATACAAGTGTAAAAACCATTTTTGGCTCACAGGCCATAAAAAGAGAGGGCTGGATTTGTGGCACCAGGTTCCAGAGCCCTGTTTCAGAGTGGCGCCCGCCAGCCTTACCCATGGATATAGTGTTGGTTGTGAAGGACACTGGACCATTTCAGAAATCGAATCCAACCTCACTGGTGAAAATGGTAACAGAGGTTCAGGGAGATGATTCCTGTGAGCAAGACAACACTCACTGAGACAAATACAGCAACGGGGGTAGAAGAAGGTGGGGAGGAAGGAGGAGGGTGCAGAGAGCAGGGAGAAACAGAGGAAGAAAGAGCAGGAGAAGGGACAGAAGGCAGAAAGAAGAGGGAGAGGAGCAGGGGGATGAGATGGAAGAGGAAAAAAAGAAAGTTTGGGGGCAGAAGGGAAAGTACTTATAAGGGACTAGTATGTATCAAACATTCCCCTAAGCACTCTATATACCTTCTTTTATTTAATCCTCCCAAATCCTGTGAAGTAGGCATTATTCCTCCCATTTTGCAAACACTGAGCTATTTATAAATGGCAGGACGATTAGCCAGGTTGACATTACTCCAGGACCCACACCTCCATCCCACTCGGGTGTCTATACAATCAGATATGTCATTTCTATTATTTTTATCCACATCTTATATAGTGAAGTTCCAGGACGCTGAGTTTTTAAGCCTTAAGAAATCCTAAATAGGAAATTTTTGTAACCACAGGAGAAAAGGTTTATTCATTCAAAATCTTTGTTAAATTTGTTTTCTGACATTGAAATTCATTTATTAGCAGTGGGTGCTCAATGGCACACGGAAAGTGTACATCAGTATTTGAGAACCCTAAGTAAGCTAATGTAAATGGGTCTCTATGTCAATTAGTTTAGATTCAACAAGAAACTTTTAGCTCACTTTACATAAATTCATATGTTTATCATATTCTATCTCTGCTCAGTACCTTAAGATTTTATTTATTTATTTGACAGAGAAACAGAGAGAGTGAGCACAAGCAGGGCGACTGGGAGAGGGAGAAGCAGGCCCCCACCAAGCAGGGAGCCCGATGCAGGGCCCAATCCCAGGACTCTGGGATCCTGACCTGAGCTGAAGGCAGACACTTAACTGACTGAGCCACCCAGGCGCCCCTCAACAGCATATTTCACTGGAGACATGTTTTACGTATTCCACTCGGGTTGGTAGGCAGCTGAAATTACACTAGAACCTGTCTCCTACCCCTATCTCAGCCTCTAAATGCTTCTCAGGGCAGCTTAGTAATCAGGGGGTAGCCAGGGAGAGCTCTCCATCAGTGTTCCCAGTAGCAGTAGGGAAAGTGTTTCTGCCAAAGGATGCCACCTAACTAACCAGAGGGACCATTACTATTGAATTTGCTTATGTTTATCTTTGGTGCAGGCATAATTTACCTTTTGTGGGAGAAGACAGAAGTCATCTCTTGTCTTGACACAGACCTTGGGTCTCTCTTGTTGCTTGCAATGGCTTTTCTACAATTCTATTTTTTGTGGGGCACGATGGGTGCACAGTGGGGAAAGATCAGCTTGCTTGAAATAGCATGGGCAGTGAATTGGGCTGGGACGTCCCCCAAACAAAAGTTATCTAGAACTCAGGGTGGTTAGAGGACAGAATCTCCTATTCCAAATAAAAGTGCATAATAACCATAGTAGTAAGTGGAATACCATGATCAAAGAAACTCAGCAATCCACCAAAAATCCTATATACGCTGCGAACCGTATACAAAGAAAAGTACAGCTTCCCTGTTTCTTGGTGTATTTGGGTACCGGACACATGCTTCTAAGCTTGGTCTAACCCATCTTTGGTTCTCTTCTCATGATCAGTAGTGCCTATCAGGGCCAGGCACACAGCAACACCCAAGAAATGACTGTTGAATTAAATCAGATCAATAGCTAACCTCCCAGAAGTTAAGGCTTCAGAGCCTTATCTGAAAATTCCTCACTTGCAGGAATTTTGACCTATTGTAGATAAAAGTCTTCTGAGTGGTTCTCCAAGTGTGGTTTCCAGACCAGCAGCATCAGTATCACCTGGGAACTTGTTAGACCAACTCTTGGGTCCAACCCCAGCCCCAGTGCATGAGAAACTCTGGAGGTGGGATAAGACTATGTATCACAATAAACTTGCAGGTGATTCTGAAGCACAGTGCATGAACCACTGTGACCTCATGAGAAACAGAATTGTGGGATTCCTCCTTTCCTGAAAAGAAGCCCGTGAAGAGGGAGAGACGCATTTCCCACATTTTGGGGTCAATTTACGGTGTTACTAAACATAAAAGTGGAAGATTTTAGGTAATGCGGAGACATACTCATTAATGTCTTCAAATTTTAAGGGCTCTGTCTTGTCTCAAAGGTCAACATTCAGTGCTGAACCCGATCAATTCATCAGATGGAACAGTAATACTATCAGGAGGCATGTATCCTTTCTGCTCTTCCACATCTTGTGGCATAAAACACGGGCATCACTAGCAGTCATACTGAAAGAGGGAAGACGGGGGCACAATCTAAGGAGGGAAGAGCAGAGAGCAGGAAGGACGTTGTAACTTGAACCTAATCTATGGAATGCCTTTATTTCCCCAAGTCGCAAACCATCAGACTTCTTTGTCCTGAGTAAAAATCATTACTTTATTTAATTCACTCTTTTCCAAGTTTCTGTCAGCTGAACACCATTCATATCTGCGACAGAAACGAAAAACCATTTCCCTCAAACATGTGGAAAGCAATCATTTCTAGCCTTAAAAAGTTGAATCAGCAACAATCAGCCCAGGACAGAGCAGGGTCAGCGGCACGGAACAAAGCAGGCATTTCTACCCTTTGTGATTACAACTGTCTAAACATTTCTCACAGATTTCATGAGGTAATGTTTTTCTGAATGTCATCTTACAGAAGTTAAACAATAAAGAATGAAACTGGAAACTTGAAAAAGCTAATCAAAGAAAATGAACTGTAATCGTTTTTTTGGAAGCTAAATGGCATCAACATCTGAATATCCATTATTCCTTTCGTCATTTCAGCATTGTGTGCTATCATTATCTATTCTTTCAGCATTCTGAAAAGGCTTTAAAATCTGCTGATTGCCATCAACCCGCAAAGGAAGCCACAAAGCTCTACAACACCGCTGGACCATGGCAAATGGAGAAGAGATAGTTAACTACTGCAAATGAGGCTACTGTTGCCAGAGAAGCGACATCACAAAGCTGGGCTTCCAGTGCTCACATCTGGGCACTTTTGGAGAGCAGTCTGTATTTGGGCACTTTCGGAGAGCATGAACCAAACTGCCTGGGCTTAGTCACATTTCCAATGGTTCCGCAGAGAAAACTGGCAAATCCAGAGTCTAGTCACTTAACTAACTACTGGCAGATGAAATACACAAGATCAAAAGAGAAGAGGTGTGTTTCTGGGCAACCCCTTTCTCCCTATACCTTTAATCCAACACCAAGTTAATCTGTTACATGAGTGTTTGGAATTCAACATGCCATGGAAATATTTTATTATCTCCTGCATTTACTTTGGGTAAATACTACTTAATTTGACCCCCTTCTGAGTAATTAAAAATGCATTATTTCAATAGAAAATATAATTAGTTTCATTATGCAATTTATTTTTGAATTAAAAACAGCCAGATAGCAAGCACATGCTCATAGGTCATAAACCTGATGACACATAATTTAAAAAGCAGAAATTAATACAACCTAATGATTGGCACAACAACACAGAGAAAGTCGAGTCAATTCCAAATAGTTTGTCTTTCTCAGATATGTCTTTGTTGACAGTTAAGCATAGGTCATAAGGACTAGAAAATGACAGTAACACTAGTGTTTTGATTTTTTTTAAAATTTTGAACACTGTAGTTTTGTTTTTTTTAAAAGATTTTCTTACATTTTATTTATTTGAGAGAAAGAGTGTGTACATGTGTAGGCACTAGCCGGGGCGGCAGTGGGGGAGCAGAGGGAAAGGGAGAGGCAGACTCCCTACTGAACAGAAAGCCTGTTGTGGGGCTCCATCCCAGGACCCCCAGAGCGTGACCTGAGCTGAAGGCAGACGCTTAACTCACTGAGCCACCCAAACACTCCTGAATGCTATGTTTTTTTTAGAGTAGCTTCAGGTTCAAAACAAAATTCAGAGGAAGGTACAGTGATTTTCCATGTACTCCCCAGCCCCACACATGCACGCAGTCCCCCGTTATCAACATTCCCCACCAGATGGTAATAATACCACTAATGAACCTACAATGACACATTACAATCGTGGAAAGTTCATAGCTCATCTTAGGGTTTGCTCTTGGTGTTGTGCATTCTAGAGGTCTGGACACATGATAGTAAGGTGTATCTATTATAATAAAAGATACTAGAATATCTATAATATCAGATAATAATAATATCTAGATAATAATAATATTTAGATATCTAGAATATCTATATTAGATACATATTATTGGATAATAATTTTAGATAATAATATCTAATAATACTAGATAATACTATAATATTAATATAATATCTATATTAGATAATAATGTTAGCTAATATTAGATAATAATAATAATAACTATAATAATAGATAATAGACATTTTCTGTGCTCTGTTTGTCCCTCCTCCTCACCCCCAATACTAATGTCTGGCAACCACAGATCTTTTTACCATCTCCATAGTTCTGTCTTTTCCAGAATGCTTGGAATCATATACTACGCAGCCTTTTCGCATGTAAGGTTTCTTCATGTCTTTTCATGACTTGGTAGCTCATTTCTTTTTAGCCCTGAATCATATTCCATTGTCTGGATGGACCATGGTTTATTTACCCATTCACCTACTGAAGAACTTCTTGGTTGCTTCCAAGTTTTGGCAATCATGAACAAGCTGCTATAAACATCTGTGGAAAGGTTTTGGTGTGGATGTAAGTTTTCAACCTATTTGGGCAAATAGGTTTTTTTTCTTTCCTGCACCAAAGAGCAGGACGTGCTAGATTACATGGTAACAGTATGTTTAGTTTTCTAAAAACCTCCAAACTGTCTTCCAGTGCAGCTCTACCATTTTGCATTCCCACCAGCAATGCATGAGCATTCCTCTTCCTCCATATGTTCTTCTGCATATGACATTGTCAATGTTCTGGAGTTTGGCCATTCTGATAGGTGTGGAGTGGTATCTTGTTTTTGGTGAGTTTTTGGTTTCGTTTTTTTTTTAACTAAGCTATAACTGACATAGAACATTATAGGAGTTTTAGGTGTACAACATAATGATTTAGTATCTGTATATATTGTGAGATGATTGCTACAATAAGTCTAGTTAACATCTGTGACGATACATAGCTATAGAATTTCTTCTTGTAATGAGAATTTTTAAGACTCACACTCTTAGTAATCTTGAAATAAACAATACAGTATTATTAACTATAGTTGCCATGCTGTACATTATATCATTATATCCTCATGATTTATTTATTTTATACCTGGAAGTATGTACCTTTTCACTCCCTTCCCCCATTTTGCCCCACCCTACCCACCCCCTGCCTCTGACAACTACCAATCTGTTGTCTGTATCCATAAGCTTGGGTGTTTTCATTTCATTTTTGGCTTTTTGTTTGGTTTTAGATTCTACATATAAGTGAAACTACAAGGCATTTATCTTTCTCTCTCTGATTTCTTTCACTTATCATAACGCTCTCATGGTTGTTACAAATGGTAAGAGTTCATTCTTTTTTACGGCTGAATAGTATTCCAGTGGGGGGCTGCATATCTCACATTTTCTTTACCTATTCATCCATGAATGGACACTTAGGTTGTTTCCGTATCTTGGCTATTGTAAATACTGCTGCAGTGAACACAAGGATTCATGTATGTTTTTGAGTTAATGTTTTCATTTTCTTCAGATTAAATACCCAGAAGTAGAACTGCTTCATCATATGGTAGTTCTATTTTTAATTTCTGGAGGAACTGCCATACTGTTTTCCATAGTGGCTGGACCAATTTACAATCCCAGCACGAGGCATACACAGAGAACAAGGGTTCCCTTTTCTCCACATGCTCACCAATACTTGTTATTACATGTCTTTTTTATTCTAACAGGTGGGAAGTGATACCTCATTGTGGTTCCAATTTGCATTTCCCTGGTGATCGATGATGTTGAACATCTTTTCATGTACCTGTTGCCCATCTGTACGTCTTCTTTGGAAAAATGCTTATTCAGGTGCTCTGCCCATTTTTTAATCAGATTTTTTTTTTTGCTGAGTTGTATTTCTTTATATATTTTGTATATTAACTCCTTATCACATACATGATTTGCAAATATTTTCTCCCATGTTGTAAGTTATTTTTTCACTTTGTTGATGGTTTTCTTTGCTGTGCAGAAGCTTTTTAGGTTGATGTAAATGAAGAGAGTGATCAATGTTTCTTTTGACCTTGCCTGAAACTAATACATCACCATAATTCTTGGCATGGGGAGGGAAGTGAGGTGACTTGATTGCTAATTCCAGAGTGTAATTGACCTAGAGAAGTCCATGTGGTTAAATATGCCATATCTAGTGAGGGGCACAACCACCAAACAAGAAGAGACATACAATAATTTTCAGTTTTTGAGGGGTATGTTTGCTGTTGGTCCAGAACACCCAGTGCAGCCAGCATGGCCTGGGTTCAAGGCCCGGTTCCCCACTTACTCACTGTGACTTATGTAACTTACGTAAGGTCTGTTTGCCTTGCTTTCCTCATGCGTAAAAATGAGAATCACAGTTCCTAACTCATAGGGTAATTACAAAGGTTCAGTTAGTGTAGAGCTTAGAATGGTGTCTGACACAGAGAAAACATCCTGAATTAGCTGTTGTTATTACTACCAGCATAAGACATTTTAATATCTAGTCCACCAGATTTCCTATACTGGTTGAGTATCTAAAAGAAATTAAACCCAGTCTTTATCCAGTCAAGGCCAAAATTAATGGTTTGCCTCAACAACTTGTAAATGAGGACCTAACATGCCATGATTCATAGAAATCTAAGACAGGTCAACTTAGGAAACGCGGGTCAATGCAGTGGAACAGGGGCCATTCGGAATCAAAGGGTGTGAATGCCTCATCCTCTGTTTCCACCCCCTTGTGATTAATTAACGGCCTTACTGCATCCACCCACCAGCTGTATCCTAGCTCATATGCCTGACCCCAACCGAGGACTACAACAGTATAATGAAAACTGTGCTTCTAATTGTCCAGCGGGCGATCATGGCTTGGCTAAGAAAGGCTCTTTTCACTCTCCTCCTTTCTGATTAACTAGATGGCTTTATAAGTCCCCTTAATAAGTTCATTTGTGTAACCCAAGGCGAGCTGCCCTTACTTCCTGCTGCTAAGAGGGCTCAGCTGCTTATCTTTGGATGTGACCCATCAAGAGAGAATTGTTAAAAAAATTTTTTTTTAATCTGCTAAATTGACAAGTACCCCTGATCTCACAACTCCTGCAATTTAGGGAGGTTTTCCTTTATCATTAAAGGAAGTCTGAGTGCCTACACTAAATTGAGAGACTAGCAGAAGTCTTTTCTGGTTCATAAAAAAAGTCCTCATGACTGTCTCATAAGCCATGAATTCGGTAACTGCCATGTAAAGTAACTAATACTTACCCTGATCTTCTTCGTTTCTAAATGGGTTTCACATGCCTTGTCTCATTCAGCCCTCCCAACACCTCGGTCACATCGTACTGTTGTTAGTCTCATCTTATGAGCGAGACAGCTGAGGCGCAGAGAGGTCAAGTAACATGCACAAGATCACATGACAACCAAGTGTTAGACATGGGCTGGGTTTCCGGTCTTGTGATTTGAGATCGAGCGCTTCTCCCTGGACAACACGTGGGCCAGCGATCCACCTGTTGTCTTTCAGCCCCACACCTGCCCCACCTTGCTTTGTAGCACCGGGGCCTGGAGTTGGCCAACTACATGTCCACCTTCCCCAGTCGTCTTACGTTTGGTCCTGCTGACTGGAGGGTCCAGGTGGCAACACGGAGGTGTGACAGAGACAGAAGAGTCCTGCTTTGGACTCACGATGCCGCGGCTGATGGTAGTTGCTGTAGTCGCAGTGGGGCAGGTATAATTCTGGACTCCAGCTGGCCCAAAACGAATGGCCCTTGTCCATTTGTTCTAACCCTGCTTGAGAGAGGACTTCTTGAGTAGATCCAGCATCAAAGGTGCCTATCTCAACCTGCACACAAGAGTGGGAGCGAGTTCCTGGGCTCCAGCCCAGGGATGTCAGTTGCTTCTGCTCTAGGTATCACTTCTCCGTCCCTTTTGCACTTCCAACATCCCTCCCTCTCTTTTTTGCAGCTCCAGCCTCTCCATTCCATTCCCTTGTTTAAAAGACCTAAAGCAGCTTCCATTTGCCTCTGTACCTTATATATATATGTACATACACCTGCTTATATACCTACATCTGCTACGTGACAGCCCTTTGGAGGAAGGATATAAAGCAGAAGACGTCCCTTCCCTGACAAAATGTGCAGTCCCTCTGGGTAATAGGGTGAACACATTTGAACCAAGAGTAAACAAGACGAAATAGGTTCAAGGCCTGACGAGGTAGATGGCAGACTCTGTGTGTGGGGAAAAGTGCTTCATCACAAACTCTACTTGCTCCGTGCACGGCATGGGACCCGCACTTGTGCTCCTCCCCCTCTGGCACGCAGGCACATCTGTTCTCAGCGGTCCAGAGGCAGCCCCAGGGCCAGCCCGCCCTCTGGTCTTCCAAATCACTTCCCCTTTTCTGGACGCACTGGGTTTGCACTTCCTGCCCTGAAGCTGGCTCTGGTGCCCACTTGTCTGCTCTATTCTTGTTCAGTTTCCTGCTCATTAACTTCTGGCTCATTATAACATTAGCATCCCTTAACCCACATTTGCATCACCATACATAAGAAACTTTTTGTCCATAGCAAAAGGGGCCACGATTACAACACATCTATAATTTGGGACAGAACTATTAATTACAACAGTGTTAAGAATAGGAGAAAAAGTGATTAGATGACTGTTAGGCTATCCAATTTTTTCTGCCTTCATTAGATCTACTGCCTTCACTTTTTTCTCCTCTAAAATCGGAGAATTCCGTATCATGTGGGATCAAGTTTTATTTATTTTTAAAACAACTCTTCCTTACTGAGGGCTTACTCTCTACCAGGTCCTTTGCCTATGTTTAAATCTCTTCCACCTCTCTCACACTGAATGTCTTCCCATTGTATAGATGAGCAAAGTGAGGCCCACAGTGGTGAAGTTATTCTTCCCTGCTTCTTAATTGCTGCTGGCCAAAGCAGGACTCACGCTCTCTGGTTGTCTCCCTCTCGAGCCTGTGCACTTGAAAACAAGCAAAAGGATCCCTGATCCCATGGGTGGAGGAGAACAGCGTTTGTGACAAGCACCACAGCACCCCTGTGGTCAGTGTGCCACGCTGTGGTCCGTGTCCTATGTCGGGGGATGGCATCACGGGCAGAGCCTCCTCAGGGCGCAGAGGACAGGCTTAAACAAAGGAGCGGCTTAGCTCCTCTCCCGGTTATCACATGGGATTCTGCAGGACTCTATTTGAGAAGGGTTCCTGCGAACCTGTCGAGGGAGCGCACTGAGCCCACGCTGCTGCATTCCCAGAGGTGAACTGTGAGACACAAAGGCTAACTCTTTCTTTCACATGGTTACTGCTGGGAATCTGCCCTTCAGCCTGATGCCCCTTCACACCCTTCAAAATCTTCGAAGGACCGAAAAAACAGGAAATTAGAGAACCATAAATTCTCAAGCAATTGGCATCCTTCTATCCCCACACCTAGTGGACAAGACTGGATTTCCATAAAATCATGAAACGAGAGAAGTTTCTCCATTGTGCTTTCCATTTGAGCACTTTTTCTTACTCAGGTGCAAAATTTTGTCTCTCCCATCAGGTACTATGTATCCTGGTATCTTTCCCTGGGCAGAGCCGAACTATGGAGCCACTAAGGCATTACCTACGGATGAGACCTCAGAGATTTCATTTGGACAGGGATCGAAGCTTAAAGTCCTTGGCATATGGCAGATTATATAGGCCACTCTGGTTGGTCCCCCCCCCCCCATGTCTGATGTGATTGATGCAGTAGCCACACAGTAAATATAGAACAGAATCAAGGAAATAAAGTCTGGTCAGGGAGGTTTAGGTACTAGCCAGTAGGCTGCGGTGTGTTTTTAAGAGACAGGGGGTTAGAGGGGTGGGGGGATCCTAGTATCCTCAAATCATCACACAGATGCAGCATCAGGGCAGGTCTTGGGGGTTGACAAAGATTTTTACTGTATTGATAAGAAACACACTGGCTTCGCTATTCATACCACAAAACACAGACCCAGCGACTGGGAGACTGCTAGGAATATTGTTCTTATTCATGTGATCTCTTGTGGTTTTACAACTAGCAAATTAAATGATTTATTGGGGGGGAAACCCTAAAAAATGATAATCCCTTTCCCCAAATAATCTGTTTCCCTCTATCAGTATAGAACCTACTATGTTTTTGGCAGAATCCTTAATGTTATTTGTATCTTGAGCAATGCATTATTTTTATCTAAAAGACAGCACTAGGCAAAATACTCAATATCTTTGAGGACAAGGGTCTTTACTTAAAATATGTGTGTCTGGGCCCATTGAGAGCCTCCTCTGTGTCACTGCCAGGAATTAGTCACCAGCCAAATGCCCAATCAGTTTTTGTAAACTTATGATTAGCTTTCATCCCAACAAAGCCCGTGTTTGTCCCTAGGATACTTGCTTCTCTAGCTACTGGTTCAAGGATCAGTGACATACTTCAAAGATTTTGAGAATAGTTTCTGTTCTTTGAGGAGAGCATTTGTTCTCCCCAAAACAAATGCTAGATTTGTTCGTTTGCTCCAAAGAACGAGAGGAACATTTCTTTTGATTATCTTCCAACTCCACCTCCGCATTCAACAATGGAAAGCCACACTCCCCTTTCCTCCAGCTAGGAGAAGCTGTGAGTCAGTGGAGGTCTACACGATGGCATTTCAGAACCTTGAGGAGTCACTGTTACACCAAAGTGAGGCAGGACTTGTGCAGCTAGTGACGTTATCTGACAAAGGACTGAAACCCTGAATTCCCTTAAGTCTTCCTTCACTCATTCATTGAGCAAATTAAGCACCTTCTACATGCCAGGCACTCTTCCTGGTGCTGGGATACATTATTGAACACAACAGGCAGAAGTTCCTGCTTTCATGGACTTCATACTCCAGTGGAGGGAGATGGATAGCAACAAAAAATAAATCATAAATTATATAGTTTGCGATAAGTACTTCGAAGAAAAAACTAAAACTGGAGAGGGAGATAGGGTTTCAAAGTTTGTCTGTGTGTGCATGGGTACACTTGCTCACTGTGGGATCAGGAACCAGCTCGCCAGAATATGGTATTCGAGCAAAGACTGGAAGAAGAGGCAGCAAGCTGTGGGGACATATGAAGGAAGAGCGTTCCAGACAGAGGGAAGCACAGTGCAAAGGCCCTGAGGCAGGAGGGTGTCTAGCCTGTTCAAGGGACATTGAAGAGCCAAAGTACTAAGAGCAGAATCAGGGGAGAGGAATCAGAGTGAGGCCAAGGCAAGGGCTTTGGCTTCATACAAACTTCATTAGGATACAGAGAAAGGTAAGTAATATCTAGAATGAAACACTTGAAAATAAAGAGATAAGGTATACAATGAAATACAAATTTAAATAAAATGCAGGTTGCAAAGCTATACTTTATTCCTGATGATCATATTTTAATAAAAAAGTACATATTTATCCTAATCCTCGTCTAAAAGGCATCACTGAAATTATTAGAAGCTAAGTCAGTGGGAGATTTATGAGTAGGTGGTCCTACTGTGTTGTGATTTAAGGGATTTGTGGCCCAGGACTCCCCTGCCCAAAATAGAGAAAAGCTCGGTGTGGAATTATACTACTTGGATTGAATGAGAGGATTTAATTTCCTTCCTTTAGATCTTCAGGGCCATTTATTTTCTAGATGCTTCTACTAAAGCACGAACACTGGGGGCACCTGGGTGTCTCCAATGGTTAAGCGTCTGCCTTTGGCTCAGGTCATGATCCCAGAGTCCTGGGATTGAGTCCCCAGTTGGGCTCTCTGCTCAGCGAGGAGCCTGCTTCTCCCTGTCCCTCTGCCTTTCTCCCTGCTCTCTCTCTCTCTCTCAAATGAATAAATAAAATCTTTAAAAAACATACAAAATGCGAACCCTGGGTCAGGTTGGGAAAGGGCCAGGTCACATCTAGAACAGGTATCAGATTTCACAAAGCAGCAGACAGTGAACACCTTTGAATCCTGTGTGAAGAGCACCCACAAAGGGTCCTCTGGAAGAGATCTAGGAAGGGAGAAGTGGGACTAGAGGTTCGAGGGATGACAAGGTACAAAATACAAGTTCTATTCATGTGGACAGGCGTCTACCTGTGAGCAAACCACACTGACACCCAAAATTCCAGAACCTTATTATTTTTTTTTTCAGATATAATCAGTCACAGTAGGAGAAGAATGCCCAGCACTATTAAACCACCTCACTTCGGGGAGGCCTTTCCAACCACATTGCACCATCTGGCCTGGAGGGTTTTTCTCTTTCTGTCTATACAAAGTGCACAAATGTGGAATGGATATTCAGAACCACAGGTGCATGAGAACAGCCCTGACAGCCTTTAGATTTATCATCTGATGTGACTAGGCAACAAGGTAACAGCTTTGACCTCCACATGAGACCTTATTTGCCACGTATGCACAGCACACTGACCAGGGTACTCAAGGCCAAGGGTTTCCCTTAGGAACTAATGAAGCATTTGGGTGGACACGTCTCCCGCTCAGGCAGAGGTGCAGTGGGTGAAGCACTGAGCTCTGGAATTCAACTCACTTGGCTTGAATCCCTGCTCTACCATTCTCTAGCCGAGTGATCATGGGTGATGGGAACCTCCATTGGCTCATCTATAAAATAAGGACAGTTACTGAGAGGGTGACATGGGACAAAACACTTAAAAGTGCTTAGAACATGACTAATACTTGATAAGCCTCATCAACGGTACCCATTTTTGTAGTAGAACATAATGGTTTTCAGAATAAGTCTTACTGGGGATACTCAGTTCCACTCTTCATGGATGACCATCTGCGTACAAATTTAATACTTCCACAAACTTTGGCTGACATTTTGTATAGGCACAGGCTTGAAAAAAACCAAACCTGATATATATATATTTTTAAAAATACTGTTTTGGACCTATTTTGATTTTTTTCAACCGTTATTGTAACCCCATATTAATTTTATCTGATTAAATATTGAAGAAGGGCCATCACCATTGGGAAGACATTCAAATATGTGAAATTAAATTAATCTGTCTTTATGGAATGGGGCCTTAGAGGATCCTAGATGCTATTTCTACAATAAACATGTATTTTCTGAAAAGGCCATCATGTCGTACCTATAGGCCATCGAAACGGAGACACATCAGACAAACTTATCCCGGGTAAGCTGGAGACCTTTCAAGAAAATAACTTGCTCTGTGTTGCTTGCTCTCCCCTCGAGGCAAGACTGAGACAAGAACAGGTCGAACCAGTAGCTCCAGACAGGGATGGCAAAGGTCTACCTTGGTTGAGGCACAGAGGCCAGGAGGAAATAAAATTTGTATCAGACCTGGCTTTACCACTTAAGGTGTTTTTCATTTTCTTTTGTAATTTATTGTAAAATTGAAATTATGGTGCTGATTGTGCAGCTCTAAAAGGCTTCAAGAATCAAGAGAAGCTCAAGCATGAAGAAGAAATGTCTTTGAATTCAAATAATTTTAGCCAAATGTAATACTGTCAATTCAGCAACAGAAACTCCTCTTTAAAAAACAAATTCTGTTTTACTTTACGTTTTATTCAGGGAACAAATTTTACTTCGATAGAAAATGTATTTCAATGGAACGATTTCAGTCATAAAATTTCCTTAATAATTCTTTACAACAATAAAAAAGGAAACTGTTGAAGATTCTCTATATTCTATACATAAAGGTAAAACATTAATTACAATGAGGGAGTATACAAGGCACAGCTCTATAATGCCAAGAAGAGAAAGCATAATTTTGATTTAAAAAATGAATTTAAATTGTAATGAACTCTCTGACATCACTTGCAAAAAATTCCATATAATCCGAACATTTTAAAATTAGTGCTATTGTATATCCTAACAAAACATTTCCCATTCTTTTTACCAGGAAGCAAATTACTGACTGAAAATAAATGTAATTTCATTATAGATGCCAAAGTGTGTTATAGGCCAGCCAGACTGAAAACAATCCAAGTAAAATGTGGAAAACAAATCAGAAGGGTTTTTCCACAAAATTTATGGAAATACTTAAAAGTATTCATTTTCCAGAAACTAGGATTTCAAGGCCCACATGGACCACCAATATGACTTCTAGAATAGGAACTGATGAGGAATTGGTACCAGGCACCTGGGCGCCATTAGCAAGAAGACTTAACATTAACATCCAGAGCTGCAGAAGGAAGCAGGCTAGGGGACAACCCCCGCCCCCCCGGAACATTAGCAAGAAGACTTAACATTAACATCCAGAGCTGCAGAAGGAAGCAGGCTAGGGGACCCCCCACCCCCCAATGCATGAACCACACAACTGCTTACTCTCTTATGCCATGATTCTGGAATAATTGAAAGGAGTGCCATGTCAGACTTGGGGGCTTTCTCTGCTTATCCTATGTACGTGAAAAAGAAAAGGGTCAGATACAAGCTAATAAGATAGAGCTAAATAAATAAAAAAAGGAAACCTTGGTAATTTTTCTATTGTTTAAAAACTGCAGTTCTTTTCCACGTGATTGATGGAAGAGAAAATGAATGGCCAGTGGTATGAGTTTTGATTACCCAGGAGCTCAAAATAAAAAATTTATGAATATAAATTATGATTTGGGCATTTAAAATTATGATGTGAGGCATTAATGATGCCAGAACTTGTCCATAAGTACACGGGAGTTCCCTCTGCAGCCAACTCATCACCTCAGGACAAAATTTCCGAGCATTGTGATTCATCTTAGCACATGCCCTAGGGTTAAGCCGTGTTTCATCTACAAATACGAAAGAATTATTAAAATGGAAATGTTTCGTGGAAATACCACCTCAGTCATTTGGCATGTGTCTAAGTGACCTCCCTTTCCAAACAGTGACCGCGGGACAGATGAAACCACCGCCACAAACGTAACGAGCACAGAAACAATGCCGCTCTTTCCCCCCTTACGCTGCACTTGAATGGGTCTGCTTAGTAATAATGACATATTGTCCTATGTTATTGCTTCAAAAAAATGTTGCCAGTGACCCTTGGGAATGCTATGTACTGTTTTCCTTCAGTTCTGCCCTTGGTAAAATTTTCTTTGTTCGGATCGCTCTCTGAGAAAGTCATTTCAGTCTGAATTGTGTACATTCTAGGTCTTTTGGTTAATAAGAGTTTTTGACCTTTTGGTTTTCTACAGCCCGTTCTTCTCTTGGACGTGATTGATGGTGTTAATTCTTCTCGCATGTGGTCCGTGGGAAACCACCCCCACCTCCTTCAAATAAGTGTACGGATTCTGAGGACAACAGGGATGGCCAGTTATCACCATCGCCAACCCAGTTCTCTGAGTTCCAAAGACGAAACTCACCCAAGGCAGAGATGTCTCCACTGAGATTGTGTTCAGCGAACAGCGGGACAAACTCTCACTGGGTTTAAACAGGACAACGAAAGGCAAGGCTTTGCTCTTCTCCAGCTGCAGCTTGCTCGACTCCTGCCTGGCATATCATTCTCGAAGCCTCTCTCCTCATTTTGGGGTCTCTGTCCTTATGCACCCACCATGGCACTAACTACTTACCAGCTTTCTACGTCTTTAATGGGGTTTCATGAAATTTTCCTAAAATACTGATGCCAGATGCACTTTCCGAAACAACAGATAGGCAGACGCCACTTCTCACTTATGACCATAACGCATTTGTGGGGCACCTGGGTGGCTCAGTGGGTTAAAGCCTCTGCCTTCCGCTCAGGTCATGATCTCAGGGTCCTGGATCAAGCCCCGCATTGGGCTCTCTGCTCCGTGGGGAGCCTGCTTCCCCCTCTGTCTCTACCCGTCTCTCTGCCTACTTGTGATCTCTCTCTGTGTCAAATAAATAAATAAAATCTTAAAAAAAAAAAAAAGATCGTAACGCGTTCGTAACTGAATCTAATTCAAACTCTGTATGGTACATCACAATTCGACATATTTCGGACTTGGCATGTTCATGACAAAACCCTATCTTCTTCCCCAAAGCAGCCCTTCTGCCCTTTCTATTCCACTCAGTAGCACCGCCAGCCACCCAGTGTCTCAAGCCAGTGGTAGGGCCTTACTTTTCCTCATTTCTCATTCCTAATTGGAATATGGGTGCATTCAGTCTGCCGTAAACCGTCCTCTCAGCAGGCCCTCTGCGAAGACCCTGCGTCAGGCTCTCTGGCTTAGCAGCTGCAATTTCACCCACATATGCAAGTTACCAGGGCGTTTGTTCCAAGTTCAGATCTAATCACATGACTCCCTTACTCAAAATCCTTACGTGCAATCCCACAACCTATTCCAACCTCCTGGCCCAGACCATACTCTCCAACACACCCTCACAGTACCTCCAACTTCTTCACCTTCGGTCATACCGGGGCACTCATAGTGCAAAGACCAAAAGGCTTGGAGGGGATCTATTGCAGCTCTGCTCACAGCTGGGACCTCCTTCTCCACCTCTGCCTGCAAGATGCTTACTTATCCTCAGTGTTCCTCCTCCAGGTTTTTCCTGCTGCCCCCCCTCAGAGTGGTCACATTTGCCTCTGTATCGCCATTACACTTTTATATGCACACACACACACACACACACACACACACACACACAGTTATTATTTTTACTTCTGGGGAGCTAATGACACCATGCTGCTATTACTGTGCTTGATACATCTCATGTATAACCTGCTCGCTACCCTTAGATGTCTAAAACATATTAGTTCATTCATGAAGGAAAGAATGAACAAATGTTTAGTCATTCATTAAAGAAAGAAGGAACAAAAACCTCTCCAAAGTCACTTTCAACTGCTTCTTCCTTAGGTCTACTTTCTGCTCTAAATTTGTTTATCTTTTTTTTTTTTTGCTTTTGCCATGCAAATACCACACTTATCTCCCTTCCCTACTCAAGACTTGGCCATTTCCCCCTCCAGAATTGCTTTTCTTTTCTTTTCTTTTCTTTTCTTTTCTTTTCTTTTCTTTTCTTTTCTTTTCTTTTCTTTTCTTTTCTTTCTCTCTCTCTCTCTCTCTCTCTCTCTTTCTTTCTTTCTTTTTCTTCTTTTTTTTTTTTAGATTTATTTATTTGTTTGAGAGAGAGAGCATAGAGGGAAGGGCAGAGGGACAATCTCAAGCAGACTCCCCACTGAGCATGCAGCATGAGGTGCGGCTCGATCTCAGGATCCTGACCACAACCTGAACAGACCTGAGCCAAAACCAAGTGTGGGATACTCAATGGACTGCGCCACCCAGGTGTCCCCCCCAACCTTTGGAATTTCTGTTTTGTTTTTTTTTTATTTAAAAATTTTCCAAACCAGCTTCAGAACCATTCTTCCTTCAAGGAGCAGTTCAAGTTCAAATCAGCCATAAATCGTTGTCAATCTCTATCTAGTGGTCACTGCTCTTTTGACGTCCCCAAGCACTTTCAGCCTGCACGTTTTTTAGTCAATAATGCTAGTCTGTGCTTTTCTTTGATGTGCATATGAACAGCTGATTTCTATTACAGAACTAGAGTCACTGAAGGGCAGGAGCCGTAGTGTATAATGCAGGCTGCATTCTCAGAACCTCTCATCATTCCCTATATATAAAGAGCAATCACTGATGTTGGTTAATGAAGATGGTCAGCACTATTTGTAGGTCTCATAAGTAGTATTTTATTTGTATTAAGGAGACCCAAATAAGTCCGGAATAAACTTTGATTTATTCTCAGTTAAGTGGTGAGATTCTAGGATCAGGTATTGCCCATGACCCTATAGGTCATTCAGTGGTCACTGAACATTCTACTTTGAAAAACACTGTTTGACTCTCAGCTGAGGGGAATGTGTCTTATAAAAGATAGTCTTTGAATTGTTCCCTCTCTGTAACAAAGATCTTTCCATGTCCTTCAGTGTCCACTTGAGCACTTACTAGACCAAGGCAGCTACATTTCAGTGATAAAAATAATTTGGACAGGGGCACCTGGGTGGCTCAGTCATTAAGCATCTGCCTTTGGCTCAGGTCATGGTCCCGGGGTCCTAGGATTGAGCCCCGCATTGGGCTCTCTGCTCAGCAGGGAGCCTGCTTCCCCCTCTGCCTGCCACTCCCCCTGCTTGCACTTGCTCTCTCTCAAATAAAATCCTTAAAAACAATAATACTAATTTGGACAGAATCAGCAGGTCCACTATAATGGAAATATTTGAAATCTACTTTCTTATTGAAAAAGACTGGTGTTCAAAGGTTTGTTTTCAGAAAAATGAAAATGCCTATCAATTTACCATAAAGCAGCCCTGGGTAAGCAACAACCATCAGCAACACATTTGAAGACCTGGAGAGAAAATTAAGGAGAAAGTTTTCCCTGGGGACGACTTCTGGGTTTGGTATATGACAAGTGTTCATTTTCATTCATCGAATATTTACAGAGCATGAACTAAGTTCCCAGGATGGTATGAGAGGCTAAGAGGTATTTCTTTTTTTCCTTCCCCTCTATGGCAAGAAAGCTTTTAAAAGCTTCAAAAATAAATACCAAATGATTTATTATTTTGCACCACAAATCAATTTGAAGGCCCTCCTTTTTTTAATACTAAAGCATATCTGTCATTGGGTTCTTTAAAATAGGGAGAAGTTACATAATAGAGAAATATTTTACAGGACACTTGGAACTTAGACATATTTCTAGATCATTTGAATAATTTAAACACAGTAGTTTTGTCTAGTTATATCTGTCAATTTTTTTTCTCAGTTTTTTTTTTTTTGGTTTATGTGGGGTTTTGGGTTGTTTTTTGTTTGTTCTTGTTTTTGCTTTTTTTGCCCCCAGGAACAAAGTCATTTGGGAAACTATATTAACTGCATGCTCTCTGTGCTTACTGACAACAAAATAAATACAAACTTGCAGAAACCATTTCCCCTGCTTTCCTTTTCCATGTGGATTGTTCTCTGCTTTCCATTCTCTCCTTTCATAACCTGTTCCTGTGGCCTCTCCTTCACCAGGCTAACAGCTTCTGTCAGCAAAGCTTTTATTCAGTACAGTACCAAAAGCTTTGCAGAAAAACGGATTAATCATGTTCGCTGCATCTCTTTGTTTACCCCCTCAATTCTTGTAGAATTCAAGCTCACTAAGAAAATGCATGTCTAATCACAAATGTCAAGTCCCTCTCGGTTATTTTGGTGTATTTCTCTTTTAAACATATAATTAAAGGTTCTCTGAAAAATCAAGTAGATTGCTTTTCCTAAATGTGTCATCCACATCATTATAAGGATTTAAACACATATTCTGTGTACCTTGAGCTACAGAAGAGAATTTTATGACTACCAACCAATCAAAAATGATTCCACATTTTACTTTTTTATTTTTGACAAATATTCCTTGTGAGACAGACGTGTAACTAAATATTTTTAAAACACAGTAATTTGGGGTTAGATGTTATTAAGCAAATAGTAGAAGTCATGTATTCTGTGTACTGCCAAAGTAGACGTTTCCTGTAGTCTCATCACAGCTAAGTGTAAATGTAATAAAGAATCTTCCCTCAAGTCTTATTCCTGAAAATATCAGAATGTCATCCTTCGCCATTAATTTCATGCCAATAATTCAATGGGATAAATACTGGTGACTTCACCACTTCTGTGTATAATAGTGTCATACGGTAATTCTCTAATACATAAAAGTCCCCTCTTGCTCAGGATGAACTTGTTTACTTAGCTTTTCCCGAAGTTGAAAGTAGTTTTTCTTAATAAGAATGATGGTTTCCTCTGTTAAAATGCCTCATTGCTGGAGGCCTCAAGGCATAGTGGGCAACACCACTGAACCATTTTGTCTACATTCAGACATTTTCTCATCATTTGAGAACATGGCTTCTTCATCAGTTTTTGTCATCTTACTGAGAATTCTAGGATCTGAAAATTTTTTAAGTAGCGGGAGAACTCTTACGTCTCAAATAATAAGTGAAAGATACTAAACGAAGAAAAAATGTCACAAGCTCATCTTTTCCAAACAATCAGCCAGGCAGAACCTCACCAAGAGGAGCCTTTCCAGAAACAATTTCTACGAAAAGAATAAATGGTTGGATGGGAATCTGTAATACAGGGAGCAAAGTCACAACCCTGAATGAAGCCGCCTGGAAAGGGAATTAGCCTCGCTGGGCTGATGGGAATCCCCATCCCCGGGAAGAGTGGGTTTCCAATGGAGAGGCCAAGTGCACCACGTGTCTAATGGTCCGTCCATTTGCATCTCTCTTCCTGGATTATTCAAGTAAGAATTGCACTCTGTGAGTATTTTCAGCTTTTCCTCTTTACAAAAACTTTGAGAACACCAGAAATGAAAATCAGGGCGGAATCATCCAAGGGACAGACAGAGGGCACCAAATATTTGTTCAGTTAGAAGAGCACTCCTTCTGTGAACTTCAGAGTTGACAGCGTATGGGGCTGGATTATAGTGTAGGACACTTTTGGGAGAGGACAGTGTTTCTGTAAAAAGTCGCCTAGATCTGTGGTTTTATTCATAATGGCATGGGTGTGAAATATACACACAGAAGCCCTGGGCGCAAATGGGCCTGTGTGAGCACCACGGCAGCCGGTGAGGAGGCCCGTCCTGCACACCTCAGGTGCAGGCTGGGGCTTAGGAGGCATTGCAGGAGCACATTAATCAACACGTTTGGGGAATGCATTAATCAACACCACCACGTCGGCTGGCATGCCCCATTGTTTAACCGTGCATGCTAACGAACGCCAAAGCAGCAATATGAATGTGGATTTCCACCGTGCTGCAAGAAACAAAACCCTTTTCACGACCAGCCCCATGCCCCATATCCTACTCGACTCTTTCAATAGAAATCATTCTCTCCTGTATGCGCGCTAGTTTATGGACTTGCTCTCTGCAACAGTCAAACAGAAACAAAGACGCTTTACAGGGCAGCTAAGTTTGACAAAAGCTGTAGAAATGCCTTCTGCAGATACGAAAACTCGCAGCCTTCCAAGGGACTTTTTTTTCCTTTGCCTCACAAAACAGATGCTGTCGTGAAAGGCGAAATAAAACAAAACAAAACAAAGCGAAGCAAAAAAAAAAAGAAGAAGGAGAAGAAGTCCAAGCATCTATTTGTGTATGCAGTCAGATGTGACAGCAGCATACTGCATCACCAGCAGGGGCCTGAGCCCGGCCTCCTGCTCCACACTGGGCTTCATTTTCCTCCTGGGTAGTTCCCTAGATAATCCTCCTGTCAGGATCTGACTCCCTCCAAAAGCAGCCAGGATGAAATGTCCAGAATGCTGGAAGGAAGGGGTCTACTACAGCACCCACATAACCCAGGCACATATCTCTACCTTTGTGGACCTGAACACTTAGGGCTTTCCGGTATAATCTGAGCCAGTAGGTTGTGGCCTTCAAAGTTCAATAAACATTGATTTGGGTCATGAGATTGCTGAACATCAAGATCCTAAGTCTGAATGCATAGGGGAAACCATTTCTGATTATTCTTTTGCATGTTTCCTCTGAGTCGAGGTTGCACTTGCTGGGAACAAGGGTCGCAGGGCAGTGTCCCCCTCTGGGGTGGTCCAGTTCTGGTGATTTCAGGGAGCCCCCAAGTTAAAGTCCATGGCCCACTGATCCAGCCTTACCACCCCACCAGCCCTCGCTCTAAACATTTAAAACTAAGTGTTTTAAACGTTTTAGGGCACCTGGGTGGCTAAGTTGGTTAAAAGATTGCCTTTGGCTCAGGTCATGATCCCAGAGTCTGGGGATCGAGTCCCGCATTGGGCTCCCCACTCCACAGGGAGTCTGCTTCTCCCTCTGACCTTCTCCCTGCTCATGTTCTCTCTCTCTCTCAAATAAATACTAAATAAAATCTTAAAAAAAAATAAAAAAATAAACGTTTTAAACTAAGCCAAAAGTACATCGAGGAGAACAAATCTGATCCAGTAAGTATTTGCAAAGAGCTCTTTGCAAAGGTCACCACACCAAGCCTCTGGCATAGAAATGCTAAGTCGTGACATGTTTCCTATAGGAGAGTGACTGGGGCGAGATTCTCCTTCCAGTTTTTTTTTTTTTTTTAAAGATTGTATTTATTTATTTGACAGAGAGAGATCACAAGTAGGCAGAGAGGCAGGCGGAGAGAGAGGAGGAAGCAGGCTCCCCGCTGAGCAGAGAGCCCGATGTGGGCTCTATCCCAGGACCCTGAGATCATGACCTGAGCCGAAGGCAGAGGTTTAACCCACTGAGCCACCCAGGCACCCTTCTCCTTCCAGTTCTGAAGCAGATCTTTCTCCCCACCAGACCACAGTGGGAGAAGCGTGGAGGAACCGAGGACGCTTGCAGGGTTCCTTCTACTGACCACCAGCACTGATTGTCACAGCCACACAAACACGCCGTGACCTTTCCCACCACTCTGCCACCCTTGCCCGGTCTCGCCCCTCCCACAACCTCCCAGGAGCGGAAGCTGATGTCCTTCTTCAGGTACCTTTCTGAGTCTTCGGAGACAGCCCTTGGGCTGAAGAGCACGAGGAGTGGGAGGGGGATTGGTAGGTTTCCAGAGAAAAATAATGGCATCTCCTAAGAATTATGAGGCCAGGATGCAAGAGGCAGAAAGAACTTAATCAATAAAGACCTCTCAGTCACAGAAGCCAGAGTACCTGGGAGATAAACATCACGACGTGTATTGTAATTCTGCCCCCCTCCATGTGAGATTTAATGTGCTCCCATCTGACCATAGGTCACAGGGCATTGCTCAGGCTCCAAAGGGTAATGGGAAGCTACAGAAAACACTGGGATGGAAGAACAAAATGTTCTCTCCCCCTGGGGTTCAGGGCTGAGCCCTCATTCCCTGCTGGAGTCAGCCGCGATCACAACGGAGGGACTGTCCAAGTGGGCCAACATCTCGAGGGCTGTGGGCACTGCCTTGAAATCTGGAGCTGGCCCTCATCACATGTCAGAGTGAAGAGTCAGGAAGGTATTACGTACAAGAAAAGATTGTTCTGGTTTTCTAGCTGCCCAAATACCTAATCAATTCTAACTGGTATAGAGCCATAAAGAGGTGTATATCCTTTGCTTAGATTTAGATCCCTGTCCTGGTTTCTGTCCCAGGCTTCCCCAGGAAGCCCTTTATTCATGTCCTTTTCATCTCTCATTTTGTGAGGTGAGTATTCCTTTTGTGGATGATGTGTCTTCTAGATTTATCTGGTGTCCAGTAATGTGAGATAAAACTCAGCTCTACAGTGATCCCATAACACAAATTTTGATAGATCTCCTTACTGTTAAACAGTAAGTCCCCTTGCATTTTGTCATAAAATATGGATTCACATTTACAAATCAATTAATTATAAGATAAAATCTTTTTACTGTTATCAGTTCTATTATAATTTACTCAAAATATCAACAACATTCTTCTACTACTATGTATACATAGCTTTTTAAAATGTAGTGCTGTGAGCCCAAGGGAAAGAACAACTTTTGGATGACCAATCAAAAATAATCATTAAATAACTCCAATAACTTGTCAGGTTTTTCTGTTCATATAGCTAGCCAAATGGGAATGTGCTTTAAGGTATAGCAGGGGAGAAACTGTGGAAGGAGCCGAGATGCCCTTCAACAGATGAAAGGATGAAGAAGATGTAGTCCATACATACAACGAAATATTCCTCAGCCATCAGAAAGGATGAATACCCAACTTTTGCATCAACATGGATGGGACTGGAGGAGATTATGCTGAGTGAAATAAGTCAAGCAGAGAGAGTCAGTTATCATATGGTTTCACTTACTTGTGGAACATAAGGAATAACATGGAGGACATTAGGAGAAGGAAAGGAAATTGAATGGGGGAAATCAGAGGGAGTGATGAATCCTGAGAAACCGTGGACTCTGAGAAACAAACTGAGGGTTTTAGAGGAGAGGGGAGTGGGGAGATGTGTTGGCCCAGAGGTGGGTATTAAGGAGGGTACAGATTGCACAGAGCACTGGGTGTTATATGTAAACAATGAATCATGGAACATTACATGAAATACTAATGATGTACTGTATGGTGACAAAATAACACAATTAAAAAACAAAAAAGTATAGCAGGGCAGATTCTTCTTCAGACTTATGGTTACAACAAGGATGAAACTCACACAAGTGCACCAGAGCTCTAGAAAACCATTTATATAGAGTGATTTGAGGGGCACTCCCCCACCCCCCAACTCTGGTTGCTTCTAGAAATTCCACCATTAGCTGTCCTGCACGTTTGCCCAAGGTTTTCAAGCCAGGTAGAAGAGATGGGGAGAATTCTTTTCCTTAGTGATAATTTACACATCGATGTTAATGATGAAGGGGAACGTGGTTTGTTGTATCCATGACTGGGTATCACTCAGCAGCGGTAGAATTTTCCAGAGAGAAGTAAAACCGCAGTTCTGGTCATTCACATCTTATGAGCACACTAGTGAACGTGGGAAACACTACTGAAAATTCCAAGTGGCTACAAATAAACTTCTTATTCTAATGTCAGAGGCTGAACTCTTGAATAGCCTGGGGACATTCTGAATACAAGAGGGCTTCAGAATTTTGGGAAGTTTCAGGGCACCTTTGTTTCAGGGACGCAAGGGAAAAAGAACCAGGGAAGACACTCGGGATTTAGTTTCGACTAGATTAAATCATTCACAAAGATAAAATGAGATATTTCAGTGGCTCTAAGAGAGCCTGACAATTCAAAGCTCAGTTTAGTCATTCAACAAAAGACTAGCCAAAACGATCCACGAGAAGAATGTACTGAGAAAGGTGGAATTGAACCTTTTCACTTGTGCCTCTGGAAGATAGAGATTTTAAGTAAAGTAACCCTCACACAATGAAGGAAAGAGAAAACAGTGCAACTAGCCAGGAAAACATCCCTAGCAACCACAGGAGAGTGCCCTCAAAAGTGTGAGAGGCTTCATGGAGCTCTACACCTACCACCTTCCAAGGACCTCACACACTCCTTCCGGGTGGTCCCTCCCCTTGCCTGGTCTTCGAGGATCTTCCCCTTTTACTAGAAACAATCACTTACAAATATGCTCCTGCTCTTGCTGTCTTTCGATCTCCCCTATGTATCACACAATATAGTATCTCCAGGAGGACTTGCCCTAACACACTGCTGATATGAATGATTTATCGTAGGCCACTTTTATTTAACACCATTACTGTTAGTATCCCAATTCACAACAACTGGGGATATCCAGACTTTCATGTCTCTGTGAGATTGGATGGGTTTTATTCTTCCACAGTTCTACCTTGTAGGTGTTATTTTATGAATTAAGGATACTTGTTGGAGGAGGTGCGAATAGGTATATTAAAATGTTGTAAAGTAAATCATTTTACATTAACGAAGAGAGCTTTCGAGTAAAAGAGCCATTTATACAAAATGAAGGCTCTTTGGTATTGCTCTTGACTATTTAACTCAGCCATTTTGCTAGTCTTTACTAATGTTCACTTTTCAAGAACTCTTCAGAGCGGAACAAAATGTGTGCTACTTGATTTACAAAGCAACGTTCTTAGTTTCCAGGCTACTGATTTGGGGATTTCTGGGAGGTATCTTGAAGCACCATAAGAATTAGTTATATGAAATCGGTTTTAATAGAGCACAAAAGAAGCAAATTCAACTGAGGCATGAATCATTTCCTCTTCAGCAGAAAAGGACATCTGAATGGATTAGTTTTAGCATTTGTCAAAGACAAGAGACAATATGCTTGCAAGATTTTCCTACCTCCAAATCTTGCAGACAATCTTCTTTTCATAATTAAAGTCCATTGAGACTTTATTTGTTAAATGGAACCTAGGAGGGTAGAGGACTAAATGTCCAAACAATCATGTTCTCATAAATTCCTTATAAGATAGAGGTCTCTGAACTATGTTCCAGATCTCCAAGGAAGATATTCTCCATCAACTTCAATATTATAATAGCTGGCTTTTCAGAAGGCCTCACAGGCCTGGCAGAGTCCATTCTAGAGCTGATAATTCTAAGTGGCATAAATGGGAAAGGGATGGGCAGTAGGGGTGGGGGCATTTGATTTACAAAGCAGAAAGCACACATCAAAGTAATATTTAGACTTTCCCAACAGAATTTTGTATTATTTAGACTTGACTGTGAGACACAAAAATTATGTACAGATAAGTATATTCTTGGGAGATTTTCTAATACCTGATTGAATCAAAAAGAAAACCCTTTTCTTATAAATGATTCCTTATCACTTTCAATCTTTAATTCCTTTAGAAACATATTGTTTACTAGCAATGCCTTCACTCTGCTGTCTATTTTCTGAACTTTATGATTCATGATTTAGTAAGAAAGATCTCATTGCTATGGAAGGATGTGAAAGACTGGCTTTCTTTGCTGTTTATTCACCGATCCATCCCCTTTGACAAGCAGTATGATTAATGTTTTTGCATACATATTCCTACTCCCCATCTTTCATTCCTACTCCCCATCTTTACTTTCTGGATTGAAAAGTATTAATTATGGCAATAATAATACATAATCATGTCATTTTATGGTATAATTCCCTTCTTTACTAATTGAAACCTTTTCAGAAGACAAACCCCTACCTTTGAAGAAGTTCTTCCTGTCCGAAGAAGTTGTCCTTTTAATTCTTTAAACCAGATGTCTAAGAAGCATTGCCCTGTGGGTCGAAGAGTGAGGGAAATGTTAACAAGACATTCATCATCAATCATAGCAGATTGTCAATACATTAACTTCCATCTGACTCCCTGATGGGAAACACAATTACCAGGGGACCCTGTAAGGAAAGACAAATTACAAATAGATTTGCCAAAACACATCTCTGCTGGTTTCAATCAAAAGTGACAGCAGAAGGGCTCCTGGGTGCCTCAGTTGGTTGGGTGACTGCCTTCTGCTCAGGTCATGATCCCGGAGTCCCTGGATGGAGTCCCACATCAGGCTCCCTGCTTAGCGGGGAGTGAGTCTGCTTCTTCCCCTGACCCTCCCTGCTCTCGTGCTGTCTCTCTCTCAAATAAATAAATAATCTTTATTAAAAAAAAGTGACAACAGAGAGTTGGCCAAAACTCTGGTGGCCATCCTCCTCCCTCATGCAACCCAGACAAAAGTGATGTGTCTATTCCCCCTTTTCAATTTAGGGGATAGAGGGGTTTTTTTGTAATGCATATATACGGTGTGGCTAAAATACTTCCTTACTGTGGGCTCCTTATTACTGTTGTTATTCTTAAAATGTTTCATTTAGTAGAGTAGGAATTCTTTTGACTTTGTTTGAAAGGCCCCAAGTTCTTGATGAGGGTCCTAAAGAGATGGGGGAGCAGCCAAGAGGAGAGGAGCCCCACCTGGGCCATGACAAAGGCTCAGCTATGGATAGTTCCAGAGTTCGACCAGCTCCAACTCCCCGCTCCTCAGCCTGAATGTTTCCTTTGCAAATATTCCAGCTGAGAATTAGCCAGAAAAGGACAGCATGGACGGGGAATGGGACAATTGCTGCTCAGCACATTAGGTTTCATTTTTTTTAGACAACCAATTCAGTGACACCCAGGATTTTCTAAGGGAGGATTTGTGGCTTTTTGGACTTTGGATTTTTGGAAACAGAAGTCATACTATCAGACCTCTGAAAAACCTTTCAGAGAAGAGAAACAAGTGTCAATTCAGGAGCTCCCGACTGCATTGAAATACTAAGACAACTATGAATTGCAAAATGATCCCATTAATAAAATAAAAAGATGTGTAATCATCTCAGATGTTCTTGTTTATGTGTACGTTATAAAATATTTTCTGTACTAAATTCCAAAAAGCTTTATCTTAATGACATGTAAAACCACTCTTGATAGATTTTCATTGGACCTGATGCAATGATATTTTATCAGGACAAAAAAATGTTGTTGAGGTTAGTGATTCCTCCCTGGAATTAAAACCAATTTTAGAGTAATTAAAGTTTTCTTTCCCTGTTATTTAGTTCCCACTTTAAAAAAACTCTTTGGAGGTATGTAGGAAAGAGTTTGCAAGAATATGAAATCTTGTCTATTAATAATAACTCAATCCAACAAACATATTAAATATTTCATATATATCTGTCAATATGCTAGATAAATGAGGAAAAAAGTGTAATATGCAAGTGCACCTTTATGGGTGAGGATTGGTTTGGTCAGCATGTGAATACTGTCTCCTTCCCCCACCACCCCCACTGAGCCATCGCTCCATCTCTCCACCATCCCCCTCCCTGGGGCAGCCTGGCTTTGCTTCTGGTTCTCCCCAGAACCTGAGACAGGTGGCTTAGTCCAGTGCCATAGGTGACATGAGAGAAACCACTCCATTTTTAAGCTACTGAACATGGACCTTGGATCAGTCTTTCTCTTCACCATTGCAGTGTTAATGTGCAACATTGGTTTGGGTCCCAGGGACTCCGACTATGGAGTCGGAGTACTTTGCATCCAGGTCATTCAAGCCAACTTCACTCTGGGGAGAGGAGTCTGTCACCTCTTCTAGCCCAGTGTTAAATGATCAAATATCATTGCATCAGGTCCAATGAAAATCTATCAAGAGTGGTTTTACATGTCATTAGGATAAAGCTTTTTGGAATTTAGTACAGAAAATATTTTATAACATACACATAAACAGGTCTGCCCTGGGACTCAAGACCAAAGCTTCGGCTAATAATACATTGTTACTATTGTTACTTTGTCTTGCTTTGTCAACGTCCTCACCACAAGTATCTCCTTTGGGAGGCTCAAAGGCAGAGCAGAATGTCGCATTCCTCAGTTGCTGGCCAAAACAGACTACCATCCTTCACCCCCAAATAATCAAAGTAAGGCAAATTTGCATCTCAAAAGAGTAGCCTGGCCCTTCCTTCTTAAAGTCTCTTCTAAGACAAGTTTTTGTGTGTGGCAAGAGCCATAGAAACCGAAAGAGTCTCAGTTCGCGGATCCAAGCGTGAAGGGAATCTTCATCCCAACCATCCTTGGTACCCCTCATTGTGTCTGCGGCATCTACATTGCTACAGAGCTACTGCTGAAAGTCTCCATCACAGGTGGCTGGAGGCTACAGCTAAATGTTGAGAAGAGTATCAACTCAAGACACACATCAATAGAGCTAACTTCACCATAATTTTTACCTGGAAGAGAAAGAGAATCCACATTTTGTGGGTTACTACCACATCCCAGACCTGGTGTATGGATGGCAGGTGACACATCAACTTTGTAAATATCATTATCGATTTGAAAAGAGGCAGAAAGTGTACCTGGAGAGGTTGTGTAAATGACCCTACTCGCACGACTCCCAAGTTTTACATCTGGAATAGAATTCTGCTTCTGTCTGAATCCAACAATGTGTGCCTCTCCTATCTCCTCCCATGGCTTTTGAGAGAAGCCAGGATGAACCTGGAGTGGGGGTGCTACTGAGATTTACAGAGAGGGCAACGGAAGAGGAAGCTGTTGGAAGGAGTGGCCAGACTGATGGGAAGCATGGAGGAAGCCAAGAGTGGGAAGGTCGGGGAGGCAGAAGGGTGGACCACAGGGTTGAAACCTGCAGAGAAGACATACGCAAATGGAGGACCTCAGTGGCTATCAGTAGGATGCCCCCACCTCCCACGGACGACAGTTTCCAAGAGTCAGGGACATCGCTGGCACTATTATTCCTCTGCCCTTCTGCCAAGCATACCCTTTATTAATAATGTTTCGTGGAAGAGGCAGGTCTGAAAATCCTATTGGGCATGGTGTGGAAGAAGATGTTCTTGGACATAATTCTTTTTTAAATTTAAATTCAATTAACATATAAGTATTATTTGTTTCAGGGGTCCAGGTCTGTGATTCATCAGTCTTATATAACACCTAGGGCTCATTATGACACATAACCTCCTCCATGCCCATCACCCAGCTACCCCATCCTTCTACCTCCTCCCCTCTAGCATTGCACCTAAATTTTAAAGAGAAGTCAAAAGAATGTGGTTCTTTCAATAAGCTTGAATCATTTTTAGTATCATTCAATTCAGGGCAAAATGTCTTGAAAAGAACACTCATGTAATTTTGCATAGGTGTGGTTTCCCATAGACATTGTGTGGGAAAACTATTTTATCTTTGCTTATATATATTGCTGATAGCACAAAGCCTCATTTTGAACTTTCTCGTGACTACTAAAACCCACAAGCCTTTGCAAAGACCACCAAAAGACTATGTATTAATTGTATTACCATGTCAGCAATAATGCCAAACATTTCTAGGGAATGAATTTTTGTTACATTCATTACTCTTGATTTGACAACTGTGTCAATGGGCTTTCATCACTCTGACAGAATGAGGTAATACATCATTGCTAAGGATTGTTTTTCTAATAATGAAGTAACAACTCAATTTTTTTTAACCAAAATACAATCAACTTATCCTATTAAACCAAACCAGTCCTAAGTCAAAAGGTCAAGATGAGCTCTGATATAATTTAAAAGTAGCCTTCAGAAAAGATAAATAACATCTAGGTAAAAAAAAAAAAAAAGATAAAGAAACCCAAAGGCCATGGTACACACGATAAACCAATTACAACAGAAGTAATTCAATAGTGCGTAAGTGTGACATTTAAAAAAATTCAATAATTCAAGAAAGTGAATGCTTGTCTTAGTCACTCATGGAAAAATAACATAATGAATTTCCTAATCGCTCCAAAGGAAATCGAACTTTTAACTGGCATGAATTTTTTTGCAGGATTTGGTTTTGTTTTGTTTTGGTCTGGTTTGGTTGAAAATGAGAACCTATAACATTCAATGCAACAGAAAATCTGTTATTGCAACCGCTGCCAGGTAAAAACAGCAAGCAAAAACACTCAAAACCTCATTTGGTTTATACTCTCGAGCACAACTGTGAGGACATTAAAAATGCTAATATTACTCTTTGGTTTCTGCGAGGTAGGTTTCTAAAAGCTGGCTTTATTGGTGATATGGCAGTGGGCAGATTACATTAAAATATCAAGCATTTGACCCCTCAAGCCAATTCTGTTTTCACCTGTGACAATTTAATTTCCCGTTTACAGTCTTAAAAAATCAATACAGCTGAGAAATACTTTTTAGAACATCAGTTTTGAAAACCTTACATGTAACAATATATTCATATACCTGCACTATTTTGTGTTTATGTAGCATGCAAAATTGTGCTTTTAGCGTTATAAAATGATGGTAATTTACAAACTTATTTTTCATCTTGGTCTTAACAAAACTTCAGTAGTATCAAAATCGTGGACTAACCCCCAAACTCTTCTTTTTTTCTTAACTTCCTGCCTTTGACATGATCCTTGGACTGAATTTGGGGTCCATTCATACTTAGTAACTGGAGAGAAAAGGATAAACAAACAACCCTATTAAAATTGGCATTTCTCTTTGGTTTCTCTGGGCATGCCTGTCATCCAGCAATCTAATTCAGCTCGGCAGGGCAGAAAGCCGAAACCATCTTGAAACCCAGTTCTCGGCATTTCAGCAACCTATGAAACAAAATACATTCCAAAAAGCAGAGTATGGTCTGGGATAAAGCAGGTTCAAGTAGTACCTCAAAGGGGGGGATGGCCCCCAGACAGCCACCTCCCCCTGTCACAGCCTGACTGGCTGGGGTTCCGGCGACACTGGGTCCTAACATCCAGCCCCAAGTCTGGCATCAAGTACAGCCAACTCTTTCAAGACTAGTAATCTTGCTGGGACTTGGGACCAACTCCGGGTCCTCTTAAATGTCAGGGATCCCTTCTGATTGGAAATTGGCAGGTAAACCAATGTGTCATGCTTGACCTTTTAGAGAAGGGAAACCATCGATCCCTTGAAAAATCAAATTAAACAGATTGAAGACGGACCGTCCCCAGAAGCTGAAGACTGTTTCAAGTGACATCATCATTTGCTACCTTGTAGACTGATGTGAACATCCAATAGTGAGCAAATGACATTCATCTGTGCCCTGCTGGGTATATGCCACCTTACTTACTGTCTGTGGGGGTACTGGCAATCAGGCTGTCACACACACTGCTGTAACAGTTTCAGTACAGACGTAGTACGTTTCATGGTTTACAAGGAGTGACCACCATAATATAAATAGAAACCCAGAATTCCAGTGTGCAGTCGTGGCTAGCTGTCTACCAAAGCACCATGCGCCCTCTCTGGGGTGCAGAGTGGCCACGGAGAAGACCCACCCCCGTCCAGGATCTACATTTCCAGCTCCCCTTGTACCTAGGTGAGACCGTGAGGTGTAAAGGAGCCTCCTTACCCAGACGATCAGGAAGCCTGTGTCTTTCCCACCCCTCGTCTCCACTGCTCCTGAATACTGATATCCAGTGTGACTTTGGAAGTCACTCGGCACGGCCTTTGTCAACACAGTTCCCCCAAGGGTGACAGGGACAGATCGATTCTTCCATCCACACTAATGATCTACATGGCCAGCAGTGGACTGCTACCTGAATTGGAAAGGAATTCTAACTCAGTGACATTTTTACCATTTGGGGGTTTCTTAAAACAGCGAGGTTTTCCCTGTCTCATAGAGGCAGCATGTCGTGAATGTAACAGAAACCCTAAATTAAATCTACTCCTCATTGATCCTCTCTCTGCGTCTATAATCAAAAAGGAACAGACTCAGTTTTAAAATATTACTGTATCCAGAGGTGCCTGGGTGGCTCAGTTGGTTCAGTGTCTGCCTTAAGCTCAGACCATGTTCCCAGGGTCCTGGGATTGAGCCCCACACTGGGCTCCCTGCTCAGTGCAGAGTCAGATTCTCTATCTCCCTCTGCCACTCCCCATGCTTGTGTTCTCTCTCTTTCTCTCTCACTCTTTCTCTATCAAATAAATAAATAAAATCTTTTTAAAAAATAAAATAAATATTAGTGTATCTAGGGGTGCCAGGGTGGCTCAGTCAGTTTAGGTCTGACTCTTGATATCAGCTCAGGTCATGATCTCAGGACCATGAGTTCAAGTCCCACATTAGGCTCCATGCTGGGCATGGAGTCTACTTAAAAAAATCTAAAATATTAGAGTATTCAGAGACTATTAAACAAATCCTATTCGACACAATTAAAATAGTATTTATTTTGCTCAGGGAAAAAAGCTTAAAGGAGACTAGTAAAACTGTCAATGACTAAACGAAAGTGGTTAAGAAAACTTCACTAAATACAAACCAAACAAATACAGAAGATTTACTTGATGGTATGTAAAATAACACTGTACCTAGACCATGGGGAAGGTTGAACACAGTTTTTGAGAGACTCTGATTCACTAGGTGTAGGCGGCGCCTAGAAAACCACTTTCCTACTAGGGCAGCCCCAGGGGGCTCTGATGTAGGCTGGCTTGGGCCACATAATCAGCAACAAGGTAAAGAAGGTCTCTAAAAAAAAGAAGGTCTCTAGCAGGGGCCCCTGGGTGGTTTAGTCGGTTAAGCAGCTGCCTTTGGCTCATGGCTTGATCTCAAGGTGCTGGGATCGAGCCCCGAAGGGGGCTCCCTGCTCAGCAGGGAGCCTGCCTCTCCCTCACCCTCTCCCTGATTGTGCTCTGTCTCTCTGTCTCAAATAAATAAATAAAATCTTTAAAAAAAAAAAAGGTCTGTAGGATAATAACAGTTGAACAGTGAAATACCCCATCTGTGAGTTCATCAGATTTGCTTCCTAGAAGAAAGTAAACCTGGGGAAGTTTCCCAACCACAAGGTGGAAAACACACTCTGTCCATAAATATTACAGAGCTCTGGGAATCCAGGCAAGTATGACATGATCCCAATCCTAAAGCAGTTCCCGGTCTCAGGAGAATGACTGTCTACCCGTGTGTGCACACGTGTGTGTATCTCTGCAGAGGAGGTGGTGATGAGGAGAAGGAGGATACAAAGATGCCATCTGGGTTTGAACTGGGGAGGTGGTGTCCCATCCACGGGTGTGCAGAAGTTCCCCGGTGTAGCCCCAGGTAGTACACTGAGCTCCCTGGGCATCCTTGTCCTAGAACAGTCTCCAGACAATGTTCCTACCAACAAGGTACAGAATGAAACAGAGAAAGAGGAGGCACCCACCCTATTCAAGAAGAAAAAGTACTTTATGTTTACGTATTTTACATATAGAACTTCCTGTGTAATGTGCCGGGAAGGAAAAATTCTAAGGCAAACAAAAAAAGTTTTATCAAACTATCTGGCCATATGGGAGTTACTGCTTAGTGAGTCGTTTCAGTCTGGGGTGATGAAAAAGTTCTGGAGATGGATGAAAGTAATGATCACATCTGATGCCAATGTACTCAGTACTACTGCACACTTCAAGATGGTTAACATAGTAAATTTTTTTTTTTAAAGATTTTATTTATTTGATAGAGAGAAACACAGCGAGAGAGGGAACACAAGCAGAGGGAATAGGAGCGGGAGAAACAGGCTCCCCACCGCGCAGAGAGCCTGATGCGGGGCTTGATCCCAGGACCCCAGGATCATGACCTGAGCCAAAGGCAGATGCTTAACGACTGAGCCACCCAGGTGCCCCAACATAGTAAATTTTATACTATATACATATATACATATATATATATAGCCACAATAAAAAAAACACATGACTATAGACTTCCTCGTAACTCTGTAAGTTAACAAATACAATAGGATATTTGCAGGAAAAAAATTTAACCTAACCCTACACTCTCTTCATTACTTCCTATGTCTCTGAAAAGACTGGAAAAAGTCTGACTTCAATCAACAAATATTTCATGAGAATTACCACAGGCACTGAAGACATAGTAGTGAACAGAAGAGAAACAAATCCTGCCCTCAGGCAGCATTTACTTATTCATTCCCTCATACACTCAACAAATATTAATTAAATGTCTATCACTTGCCAAGCTCTATGCTGGGCACCGAAATACAATGGTGAGAAAATAGTAACGAAAACATCAGCAAACCAGACCCTTCTTTGACCTCATGGAGCTTATAGTTGACTACAGGAGACAGATGTGAATCTAAAATATTCACACTAAAAGTCATCAAAGCAGAGATGTGTGGAGCTCCTAGGAGTGTGGTGATGGGAACTGGCTCAGTCAGTCTTTCTGAAGGGAATGATGACTGAGCTGAGATCTGATGGGCGGGGTTGGGCAGGGACAGTGTGTCCCAAGCAGAGCAGAGGAAGGAGGGTATGGCCCTCACGAGGCTAGACAAGCAGGTGGAGGCCCAGTGGCCAAGCAGAGCCCTGTGGATCTCTCAGTCTCTGTCTTAAGGGCCAGGGGAAGCCACTAATTTACAGTAACGAGGCCCGGGGTGGGAGAAGAATGATCTGATAAAAAATTATACTGATTTAGCTACTCTAACAATTTAAGAACAGCGAACTGAAAATGAAGGCAAAGGGCTACAAGTGAATTCCTGTACAGTTATAACAAAGATGAAAGTCGGGGTGTCTGGGTGGCTCAGCTGGTTGGGCGTCTGCCTTCATCTCAGATCATGATCACAGAGTCCTGGGATCGAGTCCTGCTTGGGCTCTCTGCTCAGCAGGGAGGCTGCTTCTCCCTCTCCACCTGCCCCTCCCCTGGCTCATGCTCCTTCTCTCTATCTCAAATAAATAAATAAAATCTCTTAAAAATTAAAAAAAAATAAGTGAAAGTCTTTGAAGCTCTCAGATGAAAGACAGTATTTAACATATCAAAGAATTATCATGATCAGATAAGAAATTATAAACAGCATGCCAATTTTTA
Organism: Procyon lotor; assembly: GCA_028646535.1. Taxonomy (NCBI): domain Eukaryota; kingdom Metazoa; phylum Chordata; class Mammalia; order Carnivora; family Procyonidae; genus Procyon; species Procyon lotor. The sequence goes on from CM053614.1 coordinate 77,223,063, forward strand.
ATTTTTTAGTGTTAATCAAAGCATAGTCTCTTAAGGTTCTATTACAACTACTAATGAAGCTAAATATGATTAAGAGAATCACCAGAATTTGCAAGAATAGTAAATTAAGTTGTCCTCACTTGATCAATACTGTTTAGAGTAGAAACTTTGGGGAATAAAAACACAGCTGAATTATTTGATCAAAGGAATGAAGTATATTAAACTTCACAAAATATGATTACTTAGGCGTCTTTCATTAACACATAAGGTGACAAAAGGACATGTAACTAAATGGTGCACTAACTTGATTAATATTTAAGAACTTGAACAAAGAATCAAATACATATCATTTCTTCCTTTAAAATACGGTTATTGATGCAGAAAGAAGAAATTCAGGGAAGAAATTCAGATCTGCACAGAGCTGTGGTGCTAAGAGCAGATATATAAAGCAATAACAAGAACACCATCAAGTTAGCCACGGGCTCACTATTTAAATTTATGCAGATTTATCATTCAATAAGTAGGTGGCAGACATTTCTGCATTTCAAATTCTGGATGAAAATAGGAGTAGGACACATAAAGCTTTTGTGTAGTGGGTTAATCTGACCTCTGAACAACATAGTACATTCCAGACTATCTCTCAAAGTTCAGAAAAGTTGTATGGACTTGACCCATATAATTTGCACAATTCACCTTTTCACCAAATTGTCATTTACTTAATTCGCCTCTGTCGGTTTGTTGTTCTGCTTAAATTATCTTAAGACTGCAATGTAGAGAGCCAGAAGAAGGCTCCCAAAGTTGCGTTAGCTACATTTTATTATAAACTACCAAAAGCCCCCGGGATTTTATAGGTCTTGGGAACCCAGGCTGATCTGCAGAGGTCTCTACCATTGCTTTTTGAGATTTAGCCTTACAAAGATCTTCATTTTAAAGTTTAATCTGGTTTGGTTTAAAACTTAATAATTATTGTTCTATCAATGTACACTTTGGTCTGAACAAATTTAACATAATTGGGTATAAAAACATTCATAAATTTCATGTGCAAAATTCTTCTGATGTTTAAAGTGGTGTTTGAAATGCCTAATGAAACTGTCCATTGGTACAGAAACTGTAGTTTGTATTCCTAGCAGATGCCACAAATAAGTCAGATTGTAGAGAAAGGGATAAAAATGCAGTAAATCAAACTTAGCAAAAAGAATGAATACATTTACCATAAAAAGGAGAGGAAATCTTTTTTAAAAAAATTAGAAGTATAATTTGCATTTTCATTGTTGGCACTAAACAAATCTCAGTAGAAATATAAAATGAGAAGTCAGAAAAACTTTCAAACATTTGGATGAAGACTAAATATTTCTTCTTCTCCTTCTCCTTCTCCTTCTCCTTCTCCTTCTTCTTCTTCACTATCAGCTTTCAAAGCTGCTAAGTCATTCTTTCAAAATTCTCCTTTAGACCCTCTAGTTTTCAGTCTCTTCTTGATATAGACATGAACTTACAAGTAGGCCCCACACTTTTATTTCTCCTCACAGCTTCCTGAGTAGCTGCCATGCTCACTGAACTCAATTTGATGTCTTTTCATAACACTGTTCTGGAAGGAAGAACGAATGAACCACAAATGAATCACAATAGATTCCCAACACAGCTCTGATGTAGCTCCAATGATGTTCATCCTGTGGTTCCCATACTAGTTACTGACTGGTACCAGGGGCACCCTAAGAAGGTTCTGTCTTCATGTCTCAGTTGTCTATACAAGCACTGATTTTCAATTTCACTTGTGTTGGTTTTTTGAACCAGAAGGAACTTTATGAGCATAAAAAAGAAAAGAAAAAGAGAAAAAGAGCAAAAAGAAAATCCAACAGGGTTAAAGGATAAACCTACCATTAAAGATTTCTCCATAGTGGTGTCTGAGCAGAGTGGCCCATTCCTGGTCAATCCCAAGATGGCTTTGGGAGTCTCAGGTCTTTCAATCGCCTAGATTAGTGTCCCAACTTGAGACCTGGACACACTGGTCTTATGGAAATCTGGAATGCTATTAGTTCCAGGTCACTAACTAAAGTTAAGTCTAAATATGAAGCTGTTCATTTAAAAAGAGGTCATCTTTAATGCAACATGATCTGTATTAAATGAACCATTATTTCTAAATAAAGCAATCAAGTTATGAATTCAATAGCTTACCAGGTGACATTTAGGCAAATGACTTCCTGTCTCTGTACAAAATGGGGTTAATAATCCTGACCTATCTCTTAAGGTCTGGAGGGGACAATTCATTTAGGAATTGTCTAAGTGCTGTATAAATGTTACTGGTGTTATGAGAGCTTGGTTTTATTGTCATTGGAACGCCACCATCATAAAAAGGAATTGAGAGGTTTAGTCAGAGGTGAATTAACAAAGCAAGGTCTATGCTAATACAAGTGCCCTCTGACCCTTGGATCACTGAGCTTGAAAAATCACACAGATCAAAATGGAAATGAAGTTTGCATTTTCAGACACAGGGTTTTTGTTAATTTATTTCCTATTCAACTCTTCGGCTTTGAAAATCATTACTTTGGAAGCAAAACAACCATTTTCAATTTCCACCTCCTTTTTATTTTCATTATTCTCATTGCTATTCCCAGCACCATTTGCATTAAAGCATGACATTGGAGGCATCCAAGGCCTTTCTTTCTCAATCAACTATCTGGCACACCCAGGAAACATGCTTGTCAGGAGGCATGGACTATGCAGACAAACTTTTCTCATTTTAAGTTTTCTTTTTTTTAATTGTGTGATTTCCTCAGACATTCATTACTTTTAGTGGAAGAAAGTTCTCTTTCCCCAATTAAATTTTGACGATTCTTTCATTTACTTATTTGACAGATAGTTACTGAGTACCTAGAATGGAAATACCAGGCAATGTCCTAGGCGCCAGAGGTAGTGGTGATGTAGCTTATATCCTGGGGATGAAGACAAATAGTAAGCAAAATAAGTAAAGAAACATAATATGTTAGAATGAAAAGATGAAGTGCGTAAGAGCATGGAAGTGTGGAGATGGAGAGGGTTGCAATTTAAAATATGGTGGTCACAGAAAAACCTCCTTGAGCAGCTGTGATTTCAGGAAAGACTTGAAGGACGTGAGTGTGAGAGTCATTGGGGAAGCGCTTTGCAGGCAAGGTGAGGGTTCCAGGCAAAAGCAAAGGCCCTGAGGTAGGAGATGGTCGTGTTTGAGAGCAGTCAGGAGGTGAGGGTTGTTGAAGGGAATGGGCAGGAGGAGAAGAGCTGGAGAAGGAACAGCAGAGTTGGAATGGGGGACCAGATGACCTAGGGCTGGTGCATGGGTCCGAGGTCACTGACTTGCACTCTGAGTGAAATGGGAAGCCCTTGAGAGGTTCTGAGTGGAGGAGTAACATGATCTGACTCCCATTTTAAAGGCTGGAACTGGTTGTATGAGAACAGGCTGAAGGGGAGCAAAGTTGAGATGGGAAGGCCATCAAAGGCTACTGTAGTGTTTCAGAGCAGACATTAGTGGCTTGATCCAGGCTAGCACCTGGGTAGTTTCACCGCCTTCAACTATTAATCACATCCTTTTTCATCTAGCTGTAGTTCCCTATTTGAATTACTTCCCTCTCGAAGAAAGTATTTTTTCCTTATAAGACTCACCTTCCTTCCCCTTCTGTCAATACTAATATTCTCCCTCCCCCATCACTGTCATTAGAAAAGGTCAAACATGCCACATTTGGATGAGGTCAGATCAGCAAGTACACTACTATTGTGAGAGAAACTGAGGCATATTTAATTTTTTTTTAACTTATTTGAAAAAAAATTGATTTGAGTCAGGCAGCATCCAATCTAGCGGCTACAGGAGCCCTGAGGAGCCGTATAAAATGAAAGGCTGAAACAAGGAACTTATACTAGCCAGACAGCGGGTTGGTTATTTCAAGGTCCCTCTCCTTTAGGAAATGGCAGGGGTTTATCAGGTTTATCAGTTTATTCCTCACTAGGGCTGATTAGGCTATTCCTGACTAACTGGCTTAAGATTCCATTTCTGAGAGTCAAAACCGTCATTAAGTCCTGGTTTTGTGAGAAGAGACATAGCATAAGTGACTCCATTTTGGATCTGTTTTTTTTTTTTAACACTATTCTCCCAAAGAACAAATGACTTGATGGGTTCTACTGAAGTTCTTAGTAAAGACGCCCATCACTCTTCAAGGCACCACATTACAGTCCCTATGACTGCGGAGTGAAAGCCTCCCTCTGAAGTGGGGGTGGGGGTGAGGACGGTATGGTTGGGTCCAGGAGTCTGGGTTGTGGCCAACAGCCTCGGTTTTCAGCAACCTCTACAAACCTGCCTGCATTTTGAGTTAATTAAGTCCCAGCCAAGTCTCCACACAACATTTTTGAAGTAAATAATTATCCTGTTCTCATATGCTCTTATGTCCACATACACCAAAGAAATGCTCACTGTCTTTTAACGCCTGTGTGTGTGTAAAATTTAGTACTTTTAATCTTTAACTGGGGCCACTAAAATCAGACACCATGTACTGGGCAAGCTTGGAAGCCCTGAGCACTGATCGCCAAGAAACAACATGAACAGACTTGACTTCACCAAACAGAAGGAGGTGGCTACATTCAAACCCAAGTCCATGTCTCTAGAAAGGCAATGACCACTACTCAAAAAGAACATTCTGGAAATGGCCCTTGTGGGAAAAGAAGGAAGCTACATTAGTCTTTTCAACCAGCCTAGAAACGTTCCTGGCAACCTCAGAACCAGCTTACATAGACGAGGCATGTGTAATGAGAGAGATCTTGGATTATGGCCTTCTGGGCCCATGGCATCCTCTCTAGGTTCATGGGAGTTCTTTCGCTTTTTTAGCTGGGTCTCACTGTTTGCAGAACAAATAAGAACAAATTTTTTTATTCTATAAATGAAGTGATACATGACTTTTATCAAAGGGTTATTACTGTAAATTCTCTCTCTCTTCCTTATTTTGGGTGACTTAGAAAAAAATACCTCTTGATATTCAGAAAAAAGGTTTTTTTTCCTGAGCTTGAGGTCCTACCATGGGGCTCTGGTTCCTCTGAATACTTGCACTGCCCCCTCTCTCATCTCCTTTGGGGCTTTATGCACATGTCATCTCCTTGATGGCTAGAGCCACCTTCTGTGGCTGGCGGCTGCCCTTTCTAAATATCAGCATGTACCCAACTCCCAACTCCTTTCCCTGCTTTATCTTCCCCTGTAGCCCTAGTCCCCACCTAACATATCACATATTTTATTAATTTATTTTGTGTGTCGTCTCATGCATGAGAACCTAGGCTCCATGAGGACAGAGATTCTGTCTGCTTTGTTCATGCCACCTACCCTGTGCCCAGAACAATGCCTAACACATGGAGGACATCAATAAATATCTATTAAATGAATGAATTCCACAGTGATCAGATAATAATGTCAACTTGAGATGTTACAGTCAAAGATCAATTTTGGCTAGCACCTGCATAGGAAGTATTTCTGGAAGGATGTATGAGACTGCTAATAGCATTAAACTTGAGGGGGAGAAATTTACGTCTGATTTCACAGCTGTATGTGCTACTCATATCTTTAGATTATTAGATTTTTTTTTATCACCCAGAGACATCTGGACGATGTGAATTACAAGCCATAGTAAATGTGTTTTATAATCTTCGATAGTAAAAAAAAAACAAACTAATAGAGTCCATTTAAAAATAGTTAAGCACATACACGTGTAAAAATCGACACAGAAACATATGCAATGTGTTGGATGAGACATGCAAAGTTAACACAAAAAAAATAACACATCTAATAACTTCTACTTTCGGAGTGCCCAAAGATCTCATATCCAACAGAATGAACAGATCTGGCTTGAGTGGCACATTGGTATACCTGCGGCTAACAAAGACTTCCCAGCAAGCAGGACACTCTGACCGCTGAAGAAGGAGGCAGAGAAGACTGTTCCTTACAACTTCCTTTTTTTTTTTTTTTTAGATTTTTTTATTTATTTGAGAGAACGAGAGTGGAGTGAGGGGCAGATGGAGAAGCAGACTCCCCACTCAGGACTCTGGGACCACGACCCGAGCTGAAGGCGGATGCCCGACCCACTGAGCCACCCAGGCGCCCCTTACAACCTTCTTTACACCAAAGATACAGTAGCAACGATTCCAGTCGGGTCCAAGGCTTGAAAAGAATTTCAGTTTTCCTTTGAATTTCAGGGCCAAGCTATTGTTATACAATACAGTCTCCATAATGAGAGTTTCTGAGGAAAATGAAAGAAACCATGAAAACCAGGGTAGTCAGAAACGTCAGAGAGAAGGTTTGACAAAGGAGCAGAATTAAACTACAAGAGGATAGCTATTTGCAGAGGAAGAAAATCCGGAATGGAAAGAAGGCAGTCATGGCCGGTGAATGGGCCTCGTTAGCAGGAGAAATCAAAGTTACCGTCCCTCTAACTCAGGGAAGCATGAAAATGAGGCCATTGGTATGTAAAGGGAAGATTTACAGACTTGATAGTTCATCTTCTGGAAATGAGATGGAAATATTAAGTCTGGGAAAGGTGCCCCATAGTCCTATGGTAACAAACAGTGGCCTGTGGTGATGAAGCATGGCAAAATTTCTCAAAAGCAACCAGGGACAAGGGAAAGAAGTGAAAAAGGGAAGGAGGCTTGTTTTGACAGAGGAAAAGAAAGGAACATGAGCCCCCTGGATCATGTTCCCTACCCCACGATTTTTCTAGTATCATTCCGTGATTGGGGATCTTTTCTTTCTTTTCTCTCACTCTCTTGATTACTCCACGTTCCAACCAAGACCTTTGATTTTAATCTACCCAACACCAGCTGTTGCCAGAGCCTTCCCATTAAAGGGCTTAGTTCAGTCTGATCATTAAAGCAAACATCAAGCACATGGAGTCAACACAGCGTTTTGGAAAGAGCACTGGTCCGAACGCCTGTGTCAGACTCCAGCTCTGCATATTCCTAGCTCCCCAGCCGGGGGCACGCTGCCGAATCTCACTGGTCTCTCCTTAAAGCAGAGAGTAAGATTTGTCCTTTCTACAGAAGACGGTTAAGAGGATCAAACTAGATCATGCAAACTGAAAAGTACAGTCTGTAAACATGCACGTTGTTTTTATGGTGATTTCTACTGCTCTTTTACTATTGTTGGTGGAACATGTGAACAGAAAAGAGAAAACTGTCCTAGGGATATGGAAGAATGCCTTTCAGTACATGTGCTCTGGGTCCCTGTAATAAAACTCAGATAACGGGGCTTTTGAGGGGTGCTGTCAAGGGTGCAAAATTTTGTGGCGCTAGTATAATCACCTTGTGTTTAATTTCATGTGGTTCAAAAAACTGAATGACACTGAACATAATCTCACAGGTGGTCTTTGAAGATATTTCATAAGCTAACAAATCCAATTATGGCATTTCGGGCTTAAAAAAAAAAAAGTGCCCCTAATCCAGCTTTTCTCATCCTTTAGACCACTGCACTCTCTACAATACAGAATTAATACGAAAACTTGGGGGAAATTCTCAAGCTAGTACAGAAAGAATGACAACGGAATCTTCTTTTTGTTCCAAAAGGCAAACTGGTAAAACTTATGCCACACTTTGTGCACAGGGAGTATTGCATTACAATAAAAAACAAACAAACAAACAAACAAAAAAAAACCAGCTGGAATGCAGCAAAGAAGGGTACATAAGCCCTTGGCTGGGAAGTTGTTTTCAGATAGTATAAAAATGGCCCATGAGATCTCTAAGAACAAGTATCTATACAAAGAAAGACAAATTACATTGAAATTACGCGTCACCATACCCTGCTGCCATACCCTGTCAGCAAACAAACCTACCAGCATTTTTCTTTTAACTGTGTTCCTATTTGCCTAAAAATACTTGCACTCAATTGACTGGCATTGCCCTGCCCAGTCCCTCTTGTAAACATTGAACAAGCCCCAGGAAAGATACTGTCTTCATATCCAAACTCCACTAACCAGGTCAGCATGCTAAATAAACCCAAATCAATGAGCGGAGAACTTAAAGCTTCAGGCAAGCCTTCCCAGCTGGAATACAATTCTAGTTTTGGCTTCAGTTTTAAACAGATCATTAAAATGACACTTGAGAGGCAGAACAGAACAGCAATCAGCCCCAATAAGCAAACACCACTTCCCTTTGCACAGAAACAAGCAGAGACATTAACTTACAAAGTTATCTTACTGTTTCCCGTTTCCTTCTCGTCACAAGAGGAAAATCTTACGTGTAGTGCCTGCCCAGACTGGCACATTTCTGCAGATAAAACATTGGTCAGTGAACGCTGCTGTGGCCAGACCATGGGCAGTAAAATATTAGAGCCTTCTCCACAGCCAATCCAAAGCTGCTCAGACCTCCCGGGCCTCCCAGGGCGATCAGCCTGGCTTTGTGGCAATACAATGGGGGTTAAACATTTCCTCCGATCCACTTAGAAGCAAGAAAAATCAGTTGAGTTGCTCACAATAATTTGGCAAAATATGCACTAGGTTATGGCTTGGTAATAGGGTTTTAAGAAAGTAACTGCCATATTCTCACCTATGGGGAGATGTAAGGGGTTATGTGATTTCTTCTTTATTTTTAACCTAGCACTAACTTGAAATAACACGTTAAAATTCCTACCTGGTCGTTGTTTAAATATGCTTTCTTTACTGGACACAGTAGTTGCTTAGGATTGGTTCGCTTAGCTCAGCGTCAGAACCTACTTTGCACACACGTATAACCTGCATCCACAGGACTCACAACCACCATTTCTGCCTTTTTCCTTAATGGTAGTCTAGAAACTATTTGCTTAATTTACTGTGAGATCTTATAAAAATAAATATTACAATGATTTTTCTTTGTTTCTTTTCCCCTGCCTATTTTCTCAATTTTATTCCTCTTTTAGGCTCTTCTGCTGTACACTGTCATGAGTATCTTACCTATTCACACTGTGAAAACTTTCAAATGTTGATTATGATTATTCTTAGGAGCCAGATATTATTGACACATAAGTACACACATAAGAATAACAAATACATGGTATTTTCATGACAGTACTAAATACATCAGAGTTATAGCTCATGTTGGAAAAGACCCAAAGAAAGTTGTGGAAGGTGTTCTAAAATTAGGTATGTAAAATATGACCTCATGGTTGGGGTTGCCACAAATCTTTAAGTCAACCTGTTTTTGCTTGAATTTCTAATGGTTATTTCTCAAGCTTTAAGGTTCTCTGGAAAAACTTCCAGAGAAGTAGGTTTATAAGTCCTTCACTGGCCTGATACAAGTTTAGAAATTGTCCGTGTAGTATATTTTCAACTAAAGTTACTCACTTCCTAAGATCGAACCGAAAAACCCGCTCCCCACTTATTACAATGACTGGCATGAACAATGGGTGGACATATTTCTTTGAAGCTCTTTTCAGCACTTCTCAAGACCTGGCTGGAATAATGCTTTTCCTCACAAAAGCACAACCAACATGTAACACAATCTCCTTCAAAGCATATTGTCAGGAGATCAACAATAACCGCAGCCACGTGACCTTTAAAACCCAACCAAGTAGAGACATCAGACAATCCTGACTGGGTCCTACCCCTGGACATCTGTTTCTGCTTAATATGTCCTCATCAGCCTTGCATCGTGCTCATCAAAAGTTTACAAGCATAAAATAATTTTCTGATTTATTTTTTTACTCTTTTAAAAAGTAAGTCACGCTGAGGAGGGAAGCCTTTCGAATTACTTCTTCCCAATTGCCGATCTGCTGCTCTGTGTGGGTTATGAGTGGTCCCAGCTGATAGGAAACAGAAGCTGATCAGCTGTTCCAGCCACGAATATGGCACAGGATGCCGGTCGCAGAGCCCTGGCTTTGCAGAGAGGGGGACTTATCCTTGTTACACCTGTGGGATTTCCCAGTCATTTCTCTGAAGTGAGTTTTAAAAAATGTAAGCCTTCCCATTGGAAAGTAAAGAGCGCAATGTTTTTGTATGAACATGCTGGCATAACCTCCTCTTTTCCCAGGTAGCTATTCCCACCGGTGTAAGAAAAAAAAAAAAAAAGCTCACAGGGCAAACTGAAAGACGGCTGTATTTTCAAGAACAGTGTGAGGACTACTTAAAATGGGGCTTTAAACCGCAATTGTGTTCCTCGCAGCAAGGACTGAATGGAGGAGAGCCGAGCCTGATTATGCAGCCTGCCTGACCGAGCCTAATCAGAATTATTTCGGCACACTGCTTCACGGCAGCCTGCGTCCCATTAAACCCTAAACGCTTCTGCCTGCCCACTTCTTGCTCCCGTCTCCCACTGTGACCTGTTACTTCTCAGTGTGCCACTCAAAATATTTTTTCGGTAAACGGAGGTGCTGGGTTTAACAGGCTCCTTCAAACCCATCAGCAAAGCTGTCATTTTATGGCAAGAAGGGGTAGTGTCCCACTTTACAACAGCGCCCCCGAGTCTGCCCTGCAGAAGGGGGCCCTTTGAGGTCGTTCGTTCACCTTGTGATGTATTTTGATTGAGAAACACTGAAGTCGACAGCTATTCCTCCTTCTGCAAAACTGGCTCTGGGTTCAAAAATTAAAGTTTGACTGTCTCATCTTGAACGCACCAGATTATTAACGCCTCTCATGTGCTTAATGCATCATTCCCAAACACGTAGTTCCATTCTGGGGACCGGGTGAGGCAACTTACAGCATCGGAATGGCACATGCTGCTTTCTGCTCCCCTAGTTCAGTCTCCCACGTTGTCAGACTTATCCCTGTACTGGCGTGCCCCTGATTTCCTCCACGCTACCGCTTGTTACCCATTTTAACTTAAGTATGTAAGAACACTCAGATGTGCTTTTTTTTTTTTACCAACATACTTCTTCATTTAAAACTGAATTATGGATCTAAATTTTGATTAGAACCTGTGCAATCAGAAATTTTCAGTCTTTAAAAATCACCATCTATCCAAATTGGATACTTCTAAATATCCTAGTGTGAGTGTGCATGCATGATGAATATGCATGGGGCACAGTCCACCTCTGTGCTGCAGATTCCCCATCTGCAGAATGAAGAAAATACAGCACCTTCTTCATAAAGCTGCCATGAGGATTAAGTGAGCTAATATTTTTAAGTCACTTAGGACAAAGCCCGGCACACAGTAGATGCTATGCAAGTGTTTATATTAAATAAAAAGCAATAAATCAAATTATCATCTATGAATGAGAAAATGAGCCAATAATTCTTTCAGGCATTCATCTAGAATGCAAGAGTTCTGCCCTGAAGTATTAGCTTACCTTCATGATCTCTACTTTTGTCATTATCCAGCAGGCTTTTCCAACTGACCAAGTTCAAGTTCACTGCCTGTTTTCTGCAATATTTTCTAAGATCTCCTGGGGCAGAAATGATGGATATTTTCCTTTGAACTCCTTTACTGGAGCTAAAAAAAGATGTCAACTAGCTGGTTGAATATGAGACAAAGAATTTTGCTGAAGTAGTCTATACACTGAGTAGGAAAAAAATGAATTAACTGAGTGATTCTCTCCTCCACCCTGAAATGCCATCCTGTACCCACACAGTCACTGGCATCCCTGGGCATGTTTCTCAAAGATGTGGCTCTGCCTAGAGGAGACAAGTTATGTCCCTTGTCATTTGGTGACAGTGTCACAGGGGCCATCTGTTTCTGTAAATACAGTACAGAGACCCAGCAACCCAATGGATGATTTGATGGCACGGCAGACTGGCATCCTATTGCTTTTTTATAATTTACTGATAGGCAAAATGCCAAGACTCTAGAAAGGCTTCATGATGCTGAATGAAGGAGGGAGATTGAGAGAAAATATTTTTAAGGTGAATTGATATACTGTTCAGTATTTAAAGAGAACAGCAGAGATTAGTTCTCTTTTTGAATCCGTGGATCATCCAAACCAACAAAACATGCATTAATTATCAGCTCACTCTCCTTCTCTTAGTCTCCATTCCCCACCTCCCAGCCTCACCTTGTTTTGAGTATAGACATGTTTTATAAGTCACTGTTTTATAAAAGGAACTCTGGTATTGTTACAATTAAGGATGATTCTGTAAGAAAAGGGCTTTGCAACTGAAAGTGATCAAAAACTCTGATGCCTTTAACAAGAATGCTAAAATAACCAGAATTTCTCATACACTATGTCCTGGCAACATTTTATATAGAGTTCTTCCATGGTTACTTATATACATGTCAAAATATGCATTTCATTTTAAACATATGTCGAACTGCATTGCATTTAAAGTCTTCTTAGTTAGAACTGTGTTTATATATGTGAAAATTTATTGGACAACTCAAAGAATAGCAAAGATGAAATTATAACTGAAATTTGAAAGGGTATAACAACAGGGATAGAAATGAGAAGAGGAAAAAAAAGGAGGTTGTGAAGAATAGGAAGCATTAGGGTTGAAAGTATATAAAATTGCCTTTGTAGATCAAAAAGGTCAAATATCAGTAATTTCATGTGATGGACCCTAACTATTTCCCTGGGACTTCCCAGCTCCAGTAACATCCCATTCTATTTATTTATTTATTTATTTATTTATTTATTTATTTATTTGACACACAGAGAGCAAGTACAAGCAGGTGGAGCAGCAGAGAGGGAGGGAGAAGCAGGCTCCCCATCAAGCAGGGGGCCCTACACAGGGCTCAGTCCTAGAACCCTGGGATCATGACCTGAGCCAAAGGCAGACGCTTAACTGACTAAGCCACCCAGGTGCCCCATATTCAAATTATTTAACAGAAATACAGTCAAGGTTCCCAGAGCAAATAATTTCCATTTACATGACTGGTTGTATAAGAAGACTCATCGCCATTTTCTGGAAGTTTCAGTTGCTACCAGCAATGTTACTCCGACCCCCCCCACAAACAGGTACATATTGCTGAAGGGCATTAGAGTGCCAAAGTCATTTTCCTCACCTCTTCTTAATTATATATTTAAACACACACACACACACACACACACACACGCAACCTGAATATATCTTTGTATAAGAATGTACTATATGTAAGTTTGTTTTTCAAAATGGTGTTCCTTCTGACATCTAAAACCTCATTTGGATAATGCAGAAGTAATTCATTCAGAAAAATAAGATAAAAAGAGGTTTGATAATTCTACTCTAACAAAATTCACCAAAATCATCCTAGCTCAAAGAGACCTTTTAATCACATATTTTCAAATCTTTTCTGAACTGTAAAACCCACCGCCTCTTAGAAAAATTCTTAACAAATCCTCTCATTACTGCTGTTACAATGATGTTAGTGGACACATTCACGATCTGGCTCCCTTAGATTTATTTTAGTAGTCTAAGCACTGGATGAGTCATGGAGATGTTTATGAATCTGTTGGAAGTTACAGAAGCCTAAGCCAAGAAAATTCAGAAACCCCTAAATACCTCTTGTTCATGCAACAGGATGTTCAAGAACCCCAGAGTCCCTAAAGATCAATGTAACTATTTTAATTGCCACAATTCATCCTATTCATCTCTCATTTTTTTTCTTAGACAACACTATAGGAAACAAAATTCTTCACAATCCCCTCACTCCAATGTATCAGGGTTTCTTTAGAGTTCTTGTCTGAACCCTGTAATTTCAACAAAGTTACAATCTTGAAATTTTTAATTTTTGAAGTTAACCTTATGTCATGAATTTTTCATATTGCTGACAGTATTCAGAATTATAATTTCGAGCGAACACAAAATATTCCACCACATTACTATGCCATTATTTTTATCATCAGACACCAAAGATTTCTGAAAAATTTTTCTGAAATGAAACAAGTGGAAACGTCTTTATGGAGGTGCCATCCACATTAATTGTTAAATGGCAACACTGTTACTTTCAGTGGGACTAGAAATGTATGTGGCCACCTTTACATGTTGCTAGTGGAAGTTCTCTTACAATATTTTGGCCAGATTCAATAGATGTAAGACACGCTCAACTTCCCAAACACCAATGTATTACCCAAATGCCAAGAGACTTCCATTCCTGTGGAGTAAAGTCCTTAGTCTGTTATTCAACAGCCTGGACAATTCAGCCCCCACCTGTGACTCCATTAGTCCTAAACACCCACAGGCCTTCCTGCTAGACAGGCCTCTGACCCCAGCACCCCCCACGCCAGGCTCTGTTGACTCTGTTTCCAGACACCACTCTTGGAATGTGCCCCTCACTCCTCACCCTTTGTTTAAGTCTCTCCCTTCTATCGGAGCCAAGATCAAGTCCATCTGCCCCATGACGATTTCACTGAGGGGCACAGTCATCAGAGCACTGCCCCTCTGATCATAGACCTTATCACCCAGCATTTCTCTTACATTTACTACCTTAATTTTAGCTTTTGACAGAGGTCATTTTCTCTTCCCATCTCGAATTATAAGCCATTTCTGTGAATTCTAACACCAAAAGAGCTTTGCACAGAGCAGGTACCTATTAACTGTGAGACCAGCCAGTGAATGTCTGGATGTGGCTCTTTTCCTGCACACGCTTCTGTATGTGAACTCATACACAACTAGAGAAAAATATTCATTAAATTCCAATGGAAGCATCTTCGCCTCCTCAGATACTGATTTGCAAGAGTAATTAGTTCTTGGCTCCGTGCCCCGCTTCCCCTGCCGGTGCCCCCCACCCCATCCCTCCTCACCTCCTGTCTTCCCGGTAGTACTCTTGCAATCATCCCAGCATCTCTCCCAAGTCATCTGCCACTGTGTTTCTTTCTCTCTACAACTTCCCTCGTCCTCCGTTATTCTGCCATGTTTCTCCTGCCTCTTCAGTTTATTTATTCTCTCTATTCATTCATAAAGAGCACAGTGGTGAAGAAATCTGGGTTCAAATGCTAGCCCTGTCCCCTCACTGGTTTATGACCTTTTGTCTTTTGCCTTCTTCAAGGTTCATTTTCTCCATCTGCAATCTATTTCTGAGAATCTCAAAGAAAAAATAGTACAACACAGGCAAAGCATTATCTTATTTATTACCAAATGCTTAATAATGTTAACTTTTAATGATCACTTTCTAGCTCAACTCCCGCTTTATAAATTCTTTATCTTAAAATTTTGTCACTTCTCTCACTTATTTTCCTTTTTGTCATGCAAATCCTCTCTGCTGTATCTTTCCTTCCTTCATTATTTAATAATTGAACAAGAAAATAGTAAAAGACATTTAATCAGTAAAAAACAGTACAATGAAATAATTAACAAAATAGAAAAACAAAACTGGAAGCAATTTTGTTTACTGCATCTCCTTTATCCAGGACTCTCTGTCAGCTTTACTCTTTCCAAGTCCATTGTAAATCTTATGTTTTATACGTATACATGTGCATAAATATATCTCTATATCTACATTTATATATGGCTGTGAATAGGGACACTGGGGGGTTCAGTCGGTTAAATGACTGACTCTTGATCTCGGCTCAAGTCACGATCTCAGGGTCCTGGGATCAAGCCCTGAATCAGGGCTCTGCCAGCGGGAAGTCTGCTTCTCTCTCTCTCTCTCTCTCTCTCTCGCTCTCTCGCTCTCTCGCTCTTGCTCTCGCTCTCGCTCTCTGTCTCTCTCCTTCTGCCCCTCCCCCTTCTCACACTCTGTCTTCTAAAATAAATAATTAAGTCTTAAAAATAAAAAAAAAAATAATTAAAAGAAAGGTGTTTGAACCTTGACTCCTTTTATTCACAACCATATCCTCAAATATAATGTTTAAAGTCTGGTGGGCATTTCAAAAGCCAACAAAGACATCCTTTTTAAGAAACAAAATATCCATAGAGGAAATAGGAAACTGATGAGACCTTTGTCCATGTCTGGATAAGAACAGGGAGGTCCTCCTAGATGGAAAGGACAGGAGGAGCAGAGGGAGGGAGCGACAGGACCTGGCCTGAGCAGGAAAGAAAGCTTATCGGTCCTGAGCTCTGTCATCCGTGATCAGCCTGGAAGGTGACAGGCATGACCGGCTCACAGTCCTGCTGAGACGGGAAAACTGACCCGGAGGCATGACCCGCTGGACAGCTGTGCCTGTGAGTGGCTCACACCCCTACCAAACGGCACCCTCCCCACGAGATTTCTTTCCATTATTTTAAAACAAAAATAAAACAGTATCAAGTAAGCAAGAGACAGTAAAATGGGATATACCTGCAATATTTAGTATTTTCTATAAGAAGAGGTATGAGAAATGAAACCAGCTAGGAAATGGGGAAATTTGACCATTTTGCTATTTATTAGGACATGATTGTATAATAAAAGGGGGCATTTATTGAATCCTTCTATCACTGTTTTAGCCGTATGTGTGCCTACTAACTAATTTAAGTCTCACGATGACACAATGATGCATTACACACGACTACTGCCATTTTGCAGAAGAGGACGCAGAGAGTCAGAGATTAGTTACTTGCCTAACGTCCCACAGAAGGAAATTGGGGGCCTGGACTCTGTTAGCATGCAAACCGTTGTGTTAGTGTGCCATCCACCCCTTCAGGCCACAGGTATCGTCCCGTCAGAATTGAATTAAACCTCACACTGACCATGCCATTCAAATCACCTCTCCCCACTGGATTTTTAAAGCAGTAAATGCTTCTGCCACTGCCGTATTTCCCTTCACAGGACAGAGAGAAGGTTCTCTACTTTTTTCCCCCTCATAACATCAAGAAAACTGAAGACAAGAGAGTGTCAACTGCCCCTTCCAATTCCTCACCTGGCTGGTTCATGTCCCTTGACTCTGTTCCACCAGCCTCTTTTCTTTGTTTTGTTTTTGAGTTTTCATGCCAAGACAGGGGGCTGGCTAGCCAGCCACCAAATAAGGGAAAGTAATTTTGAGAATGCTCAGGAGAGCTCAGATTTAACTATTTTGATTTCTCCTCTATCTTTCAGATGCAGAAAGTACATTAACTGCCTATCTCACACCAAAGTTTCCATGGATATGGGCAAGGTTTTGTCCTCTTAGAGCTAATTCCAGAGTGGTGGTATGAAAATGTCCTTTAGTGGCTTTCAGATTTATTTTTTCCTTCAGCTAAGGCACAGAAATCTTAGCATTGCACAGTGTCCTCCTATCCCTCAAATTCCATTCCTGGGAAAGATCTCAGCTCACTCATAGGGTGATGCATGACAACATCTCTCTTAGTGGTCCACCCTCTCCCTCTCTTGCTTAGCTCCGCCTTCTTCTTTCCACAGGCAGCAGAAGGGGCTACCGTGGATGGGGATTAGTATCCAGAACAAAAGCATATTTTCAATGACCCATCTTGAAATCAAAACATGAATTTTGAAATGCCTTTCTTCCAATTATTTGATTTGAAATGACCTCACACACAAATGCAAAACCCTTAGACCCATTTCGTTGTGATCCATAAGATGCTTACAGTCCATGACCCCTGCTTCATTGACATGATCCCGCTCTAGTTCAAGGTTTTGTTGACCTCATTTTCCATAGTTAATTACTCATATTTAAAAGGCCTTCTAATACCACTCATTTACATAACTGAAGCAAGAATCCATGACCGGACCTCAAAGTTCTTCTCCCTCCAAGTGCCCCTTCCCAGCTGTCTAATCCAATTTGAAGCTCTAGGTGGGGGAGCGTCGGTCATTTGCTATGTCTGTTTCCATTTGTATGTACTCAGAAAAAAGGATGCAATGTTTATAAAAGTAAATGAAAAGCATAGAGAGATTAGCTGATTTTAAATGATCTGCAGGAATTAAGAGCTAAAACTATTTGCCTTTGAAATAATATAATACGTTGATTTTTTTTTTTTAAATCCTGGGTGTTGATTGCAAATATACTAAATGTTACAAGATTTTCCTGATTTGTCTTCCCTATACTCAGTATTGTGCTACCCAATCACACAGTTTTCCAGATCATTCTAAAAGTTCTCTAGAAGCTTAAAAATGTTTTTTTTTTTAAGATTTTATTTATTTATATGACAGAGAAAGAGAGATCACAAGTAGGCAGAGAGAGAGGTTGGGGGGAAGCAGGCTCCCTGCCAACGAGAGAGCCCGATGAGGGGCTCAATCCCAGGACCCTGAGACCATGACCTGAGCCGAAGGCAGAGGCTTTAACCCACTGAGCCACCCAGGCACCCCTTAAAAATGTTCTTAAGGATTTTATACAAGAAACCCAACCTAATTCTCTGTAGTCCCACTAAACTTAAGTTCCCCCACATCCTGATACATCTTAAAAATTTTCCAGACACACTGAAAATTCAAGAATTACAGGAAGAATTGTTTTTGCTTCAAAAAGAAATAACTTTCATATCTCTTAAATAGTTATAAAATAAATAATTTCAAACAGATTACTTTCTAAATTAGGAGACAATTTTTTTAGTTTACCTAGATGAAACAAAAATTCTTAAGAGGGGTTATGCTGGTAAGTTATTAACAATAAAAATAAATAATAAAAAAATGAATATTGTACTATTGTGGAAAACTGCTCCACACCTTTTATGTTTGCATAACTCTTTTTTTTTGCTCCTATAGAAAGTTACAGAACATACTGCTCTCCTAAAACATCAGAGGTTCAGACTAATTTACAGTAAAATTTAAGACACTATTCATACTCTTCAGTTCTACTGACATTTTATTCCATAAAAACAATTCCCTAAATAATTATGGAGTGACTATTATGTGAAATGTACCATTTTAGGTGTTCTTGGGTATAGATAAAAATTTTATAGTGGACGAAGCCATAGCAATCATTTAGCTTATTTTTCTCATTTTATAGTTGAGAAAAATCAAAGGAAACACAGACTATCAGAAGCTGGGTATGAGCAATAAGGTCTTAACTTTATTTCTAAACAAAAGTACATTTTAGAAATCAAGGTATCAGTTTTGTTGTCTTTAATTATAGAAAGGAAAGGATAAAGAAGAGGGAGAAGCCAAGAAGGAAGGCTTGATTTTGACTACCCAGAGAACAAGATCAGCCTCAATCTGTGGAAGGTTATTTTTGTTTTGTTTCTAGGACACAGGTCCTGATGCTTTTATTTATCATTTGTTTGTTTATTTTAAAGATTTTTATTTATTTATTTGAGACATAGAAAGTGGGAGTACAAGCAGGGGGAGAGACAGAGGGAGAAACAGACCCCCACTGAGCAAGAAGCCTGATGTAGGGCTGGATCCCAGGACCCTGAGATCATGCTTGAGCTGAAGGCAGATGCTTAACCAAATGAGCCACCCAGGCGCCCCAATTTATGGAAGTTTTAATGAAACAAATTAGCAGCACCTCATGAAACAGAGATGGGGAATATGGGCCCCTGATAGAGTTTATGTTTTATGAAGAAGAAAAAAAAACGGAATAAAGAGGTGAATTCAAATGAAAAAAACTGATCTATTTTACTGTTGTTATAAAATATGGACAGAAAAGCGAACAGGAATGAAAATACAAAAAAGTCCGGATTCCCAGTTCAGCTATGAACCTTGGTGGTGCTGGCAAGCTATTCTACTTTCTGGATTGTGATTTCCTCAACTATTCAGGGAAGTGTTGGACTAGGTACTTACAAAGATTAAATCTGGTATGGAATTCCCAGAATTCCATAGAAAGACTTTTGTCCCCAGATAAGGAAAACCTGCCTTATTGAAGCTGTTCAAAAACGACATGCACATCATTACAAAACAGTGAATTACATGTTTGAGTTTTTATAATACCAACTGATTAATTATTCCCCCAAACTCCTTGAACGCCGATCTGTGGGCTCCTTGCTATGGACTGAATACTGCATTCTCCGCCCCCCACCCCCAATTTGATATGCTGAAGTCAGAATCCTTAATGTGATGGTATTTCGAGATGGAGGTCTTAGGGAGGTGATTAGGTCATGAGGGTGGAGACTTGGTGAGCAGAATTAGTATTCTTATAAGAAGAGACACAGAGAGATCATCTCTCTTCCAGCCGGCCTTGTGAGGGAGGATACAGGAAGAAAGCAGCAGTCTGCAAACCAGGAAGAAACTCTCGCTGGGAACCAAGTTGGGGAGCATCTTGGTTTGGGCTTCTCTGCCTCTGGAATTGTGACCAATAAATGTCTCTTGTTTGAGCCAGTCTCTGGCATTTTGTTGCAGCAGCCCCAGCTGACAAAGACAGCCCCCAAAGTTGCATCACAAGCTGGCTGCTGCAGTGGTCCTGCAAAGCTAAAACAGGAGGTGTGCTGGGAGAGCCCAGGAGTCAAAACTGGGGAGTAGATAAAAGCAGGCCCGGCCAGCTGCTATGGCCTGGAGGAGCCACTGTTGCATGTCAAGCATGAGATGATGAGGGTGTTATTAGAAAGGTTCCTTTGGGAGCAGCGTGGAGGACAGAATAGATATGAGAAATTGCAAGATTAGTTGTGGTCGTTCAGGTAAGAACTTATGCAGGGACATGGGGTGGTGATAACAGCTGTGGAATTTGTTTGGGAGGCAGAGTCAACATGGCTTAGGAGGAATGGAAGGAACGTAGAGATATCTGACCCAACCCTTTATTTTATGGATGAGGACTAGACAGATCGACTTACTTGTTTAAGAATCTAAATTTAAGGAGTGGCAGAGCTAAAACTGAAATTTAAGTCTCCTGATCTCCAGCACTCCCTCCCCAGAAACACAAGAGATGTTTTCATACTTTCAAATGTTTTCCGGGGAAAGGAGGTATTTTAGCCTCCCTAGCATTAGTTTTCCTCATTATAAAACATATCTGTACAGACTAAGTATTTTGTGATCCTTCATTAATCCATTTTTCTACACACTGCATGGTTAACTAGCTGGTTAATTCCATTAGGTCGATTTAAAAAAAAAAACACAGTTTACAAAACTGTAGTATAACTAACAAAAAAGAAGTGGTCATTGTTCAGTCTTTCATAAGAGAAAGTCAACACTACTGTCTGTAATTAGAAATTTTTTGTTAAAAACTAATTGCCTCAACCTCTTAATACAAAATCTGTTTCCTCAAATGTATATGAATCTTTTTAAAAATGTGTCTTTTAGTGAGATGTATTTGAGTATTGAAAAAAATCAAATGTAAAAAAAATACACAAATTTATTTTGAGTCTTAAACATTCATTCATCCTGTCACCTGTTCATTTGTAAGCAGAGTACAGAATGTACTCGGTTTGTATTGCCTCTTACAGTCTTTCTGGCCAGTTTTCAGGAGGTTTGGAAAGCTTAAGGGTCAGAAAGCCTAGAGAGGGAGTACAGAAGCCTCGCTAACATCCAGACCCGTGCCATCCAATCAGCAGCCACTAGCCACACATGGCAACTGAGCACTTGAAAGGTGACTAGTTCACATTGAAATGTGCTGTATGAGAACACATATGCTGGATTCTGAGGATTTTGTAGAAAGAACAGAATGTGAGATATCTCACTGATGGTTTAATATTCAATACATGTTGAAATAACATTTTAGATTTACCAAGTTAAGTAAAACATATTACATTAATTTTACCCACTTCCTTTTACTTTTTGAGTGGGGCTGCTAGGAAATTTAAAATTAAATATATGGCTCATATTGTATGTCTATACTGGAGGGTGCTACTCTAGACATTTGCAACATAGTTTGAGGCAGTAACACATTCATAAATAACATCATAGCTTCCAGGTGTATGGTAGAAGAGGCTGGGGAGATCAATTCTGTCTGGACTGGTCAGGAGTCAAGCTTCAACCTGCCAAAGCCTAAGAAAAAAAAATCTCTATAAAGTCTTGGCTTCCATCCTCAAATTCTATCTAGAATGAAAACCAACTCCTGAGGATTTTAAACCAGAGGATCTTTTAAGGATAGAAATTGCTCAACTAACCCTCAATCTTCAAATCCTGCAAGTTCATAAGCTGAAGTATTACTCTTCTAACACAAAGAGATCTAGGATAAATATACTCAGGGTTCCTTTAAGCCAGAGGATAGAGCCTCACAGAAAGCTTTCAGTGGCTTCCAAAAATGTGAAGAACGCCTCAAGGCTCAGCGCACAAGGAGCTCTCCTTGGTACTGAGATCTCTGCTTTTGGTTGATCTCAATCTTGGCTCTGTGCCTGCAAGCTGAACTCCTCTGCCTTGACCCTGCCTATTTGCTCTGCCTGAACACCCCCAACCCCATACCCTGTTCATAACTCAACCCTTGCGCTCACTGTGCTCTATGAGGGTACATTTATTTACACTCTCATCTCTCCCCCACACCCCCAGAATCAGCTCCTTGAGGCTAGCAATAACATTCTATATCCATCTTCGTACATCAAGTACATAAGTCAGTATAAAGCAAGCATTCAATAAATTAATAAATGCCTAGCTAACTTGTAACTGCGGTACATTATGATCTGCTATATCTCCTCTGCTGGGCTGCACCAACCATAGATTAGGCTTTAAGAAAAAGATTTGGGGGGGGGCGGCACCTGTCGGTTAAGCATCTGCCTTCAGCTCAGGTCGTGATCCCAGGGTCCTGGGATTGAGCACCATGTCACAGGGCTCCCTGCTCAGCTGGGAATCTGCTTATTCCTCTCTTTCTGCCCCTCCCCCCACTCTTTCACATTCTCTCTCTCTCTCAAATAAATAAATAAAATCTTTAAAAAAAAAGATTTAAGATGTAATTTTTTTTTTTTTTTTTGCTGACAGAGGTGTGTGTGTGTGTGTGTGTGTGTGTGTGTACAATGGGAAATTCCAGAGGAGAGAAAGAGCAAAGAGTCAATAGATGGGTAGCAACGAGATATGTTCAGAGCATGACAAGCCGAGGCTTAAGGTTGTGACGGAGGGGCAGGGGTGGGAGGGAATAGGACATAAGCCTTATCTAGCAACTAAGGAGATTGTTATCCTTAGGCATGGAATAAGACTCTCAGAGAGATTCCTTTTAGGGGACTGATAGGATAAAAGAAGTATTTTAGGGAACAGTGTGCTGTGGGGAAGAGGATCAAAGGCAAAACCAGCAATTTAGAAGCTACTAGGGTAATTAATAAGTGAGGAGGAAAGGCATCTTGGGCATGGCTTATATGGGCAGAGTTTATAGAAATTTAGAACTGGGAGGGAAAGTCTTGAGGGGCAGTCAAGAAATGGGTGAGCGATCTCATGTGAGGGATGTATTGGCAAAAAGAGCATTTGGGGAAGTTGGCTATATGACAGGCAAAAATCCCTGTGCACAAAAACCTAAATACATTATTTTTCAAAATTTCACAATTGGGCCGATGAATAATAATTCCATGTTATTCTATGGTCTAAAGACGGACCAACGAGACGAGTGGCTCACCAGGTTTCAGGTTGGTTGCGTTATATTTTTATTACTGCTCTGAGCCTCACCTCTTTCAACTTTTTGCATATTTAAGTCACTATCCTTTTTACTGCTCTTTAAGTGTGTACATAGTTATTAACTCTTAAATCTTGTTCTTAACGATCCAAGCTATTTTTGGATCCTGTTGTCTATATATTGCATCCTTTAATTATGAATGGTTAGACACCACTTTTGCATGAACAGTAAGTTCTCCCCTGTATCTCAAGAACATTTCTTATAGTGATATGTCTATTTCTCTGCTCTAAGCCAAAACAGTCTCTCACCTGGATTGTTACAACAGCCTCCCAACCTCTCACCTATTTCTACTCTTATTCCCATGCCAAGATCACGGATTGGATCCTTTAAAAACAAAACCACATTGTACATACTGCTCAAGACCCTCCAACTGGTTTTCATTATATTTAAAATAAAATCCAAATTACTTGTCATGGCTACAAGGTTCTACATGACTGGACCCTTGTCCACCTGATCAAAGGCATTCTCTAATATTTATCCTGTTGTTGACTGTGCATCACCCATAATGGCTCCTTGAATTCCCTGGACCTATCAAAGTCTCCGCCGGTCTCTAGGACCTTACACCAGCTGGTGCCTGCATGGGAGGCCCTTCCCTCCAGTCTACCTATGCTTCAATCCTCAATAGTCAGGGTGCTGCTCAAATGTCAGTTTTTCAAATGTCCCCCAACCTCCCACTGAACTCTCTAAAATTCCATTCCCCACCTCCACACCTTTCCTCCACTTTCCTTTCTTCATGATATTTATTATCATCTAAAATTCCTGTTCAACAACCTGGCAGTGCTCATTGTAACAGGACACTGCTGGAGTTCCTCTGGTGTCCCCATGGCACTCATGTCCCAGGCTTCCTGCTGTAAGGATCTGCTGCTCTCCACCGATGGGTCACCCTGGAGTGCTTGGCCCTTGTGTGCTGCCCCAGCATGAGGGTGGACTGAAGAATGGGGAGTTGACAGGTTGGCTGGGTTGACACCTCAGCCAATGATAACAGGAGCTGGGAGATAAACATCTCAGCCTCCTGACCACTTGGGTGGGGCAATGCTGAGACAGATTCTCAACAATCTCCCAAAGCCATGGTGGGACTGAGTTGAGGTTGCCCACAGTGTTTGCCTGCTCATTATTACACCTCAATTGGCGTTCTCTCTTCCTAATTGCACATAGCTATTCCCCTGTGTGTATTTCCTGGGACCAGCTCCCAAATCCTCACCCCAGAGTTTCCCTTTGGGGTAACCCAGGTTACCTTCTTTTTCTCCTTTCCCCCGCCTCTTTTCTCTCTTTCTCATTTACAATTTTAAATCTTTGAAAGTAGAATTACCTTTCAGTAGACAGTTTGTTATAGTTTAGATGGTGGTACATGAAATAGATTACTTGTCAGGTACTTATTGACTGGGACTCCCAGTAGAACACGTGCCACTTGTAAAAGCTCATCTGTTTTGTTTTTTAGTCTCTACCACCTTCCTGGTGTGCTGAACAGTGCTTAGCTCAGACGAGGTGCTTTAGTACACACTTGATCAAGTGTGGTGTTGAAGTGGGAATATCACTTCCCTTCAAGAGCCACAACTTTCTACTCAGGGAGATGAGACATCAAGGTCTCTTCGAGAATAGACTAGCCTCATCACTGGACTGTGGGGGACCTGAAGGCAACACTGGTAGATTCGAGGAGCCCCAGCACTATTGGATTAACTAGAGCTCTCTCTCTATGGAGCACAGAATTTTGAATAGACTTTAGGATCGGAGTATGTAAGACCTCATGTTTGTTTCACTTCAGTTTGTGACAACTCGAGGAGAGATGAATCTGTGGGGGCAGAACACGAGACTTATTGCTAATATGATGGGGCTTTGAAAGATTTACAAAGAGATGCAACAAATTGTACCTCAAGATTGTAAAGCAGGTCATACTTTGTTTTCAATATGCTAGTTAAGGTTCTTTTTGGAATGAGATGGAATATAAGCTTAACAAAAGAAAGCATGTGTCTTTTTGTATTTCCAGTGCAAACACCGAAGTGCAATTATGTGAAACGTAGGAACCCATTAGTCATCCATAGTGAGGCCTCTAGAAGACAATGTCACATAAGGCGGAGACAGCTGTGCCATCGCCCGGAGAGTGCCTCAGGGCCTCTGGGACCCCTCTCAAAGCAGAGATTAAAAGAACACTCCCCCTACCCCCCCACCCCCTACCCCCGGCTGTGGAGTCGTTAGTGCTTGAGTGGCACTAATAATAAGGCCACCATTACACGGATTATTATTGTTGTTGTTGTTGTTATTATTATTTGTAAAAATGATCTGTCCTCTGAGAATTGATTTGAGACTACTTTTTTCTATCAGGTCCTCAAAAACTTGCAAAGTTAGGTTGTCAAAGAGTCCAAACTGGGAATTTTGCTAACTTGGAATACAAGATGTTGCATCCTGTTATCAAATCCCCAGAGCCCACCAGTCCATTAAAATAATGAGAATTGTAATGTTTCCCCTGCAATATTAAGAGCATCTTAATTACTTAATCTCCAGTGATTGGCATACATATAAATCTTATGCATAATTCAATCAAAGAGCTACTGAACAGTGCTCTGTATTAAAGTCAAAGAGAATTTTCCTTCAAAGATGACCCTTGGTCGGCCAACATCAGAACCACTAAAGAAAGTCTACATGTGGATTGTCAGTCGTCCCTGTGTGTCAGAAAGGCCGCTCTGTCTGTGCTATATGTTTCCATATACATGGTTCTATGGAGGAAAGAGATTTTTCATGTGACATTTTGGGACTTGGTATAAAAAAAAACACATTTAGAAATAATTCTATATTATTTTGCAAAATTTTTTATTGATGATATTTTACTTAATGGGTACAAAAACTAAATTTCGGAACAATGCGGAGGCCAATGGTAATTAATAAATGCACGTGTTTAAACATATATACTTTCTTTCAGTAAATACTGTACTTGACACACTTTGTAGTGGCCCCTGTATTTTAAAATATTCCTTATTTTTATAAAAAGAAAGTATAATTGAAAATAAAAAGAAAAATTGATTTGTCAACCATATAGCTCCACTTACAGTTTATATTTATTTTTAACAAAAACTTTTTGTTTCCTTTATGCAAACTGATAAATATTTAGGTTCATCAAAAGATATGTATATCTATATATATAACCTATAGGTTATATATAACCTATATAAGGCTCAGAATATATTCCAAAAATGGAGAATAATGGGGGGCACCTGGGTGGCTCAGTGCGTTAAAGCCTCTGCCTTCGGCTTGGGTCATAATCTCAGGGTCCTTGGGATTGAGCCCCACATCGGGCTCTCTGCTCAGCGGGGATCCTGCTTCCCCCCCCTCTCTCTGCTGCCTCTCTCCCTACTTGTCATCTCTCTCTATCTCTGTCAAATAAATAAATAAAATATTTTTTTAAAAATTGAGAATAATGGTGGCTCATTTTTATTGACAATCAACTCATGTTCCCCCTTGAGGCAGAAGATCAATTCCTCCCCTATACATTGGGATTTCAGTGAAAAGCATGCCTCGTTGTTCAAATAAAAAGACTAGGAGTCATCTTGGATTGTTCTCTTTTTCCACACCTGTTTCTCTCTACTAGCTACAAACAACTATAAAATGTAAGCTTAAAAAAAACCCCTAACATTCACCCATGCATCTAATCCATCAGCAAATCCCATGATTATGCTTCTAAAACATATCTCAAACTCACCCATTTCTCCCCAGTCTACTCTTACCACCTTAGTCCAAGTCACTGCTGTGGCTTGAGGACTACAACAACCTCCAGCTGGACCTCCTATGGTTTATTCTGCACCTAGCATCGAAGTAATCTCTTTAAAATGTAAACCGTGTTATGCCACTCCTGTTTTGCAAATCCTTCACTGGTTTTCCATTCTCTTCTGTAAGGTTTATTATCTGTCCCTCACTATTGGAATATAAGCTTCTTGAAAGCAAGCGCTTCTTCTGTCTTATTTTCTCCTTTACCCTCACTCGGCTCCTGGAACACATGGCAGGTGTGCAATAATTATTTGCTGAAGGAATGAATGAACGAATTCTTCACCATATACTAGGCACTGTGCAAAGCACCTTCCATGCATTGTTGCTTTTAATCGTCAACAACTACATGAGAGAGGGGCTGTTATGATCTCCACTGTACAGAAGAACACAAGGCTCATAAACTAGTAAGTAGCAGAGCTGTAAAAATCCAGTAAGTACAAACACTTCATGTAATTCCATTTCCCATGGTGATGTTAGATTATTCATTTAGTGTTTTTAGGTTTCAGTTTCCTGAGGAAAAAGGATCATGTACCTGTCCTTTCTATAAATCAGAGACTCCTTGAAAATAAATCACAGAATCATGAAGTCACAAGTTACTTTGGATAGCTTTCAAAGTCTACTCCCCATTCCACCAGATATTGTTAAATGAAACATCCAACAATGCACAAAAATGTATAATATATGCATAAACTGTAAGATACATAAAAATGCATAATGCTTAAAATGAATAAATATAGTCCACAATAGCCAAAGAGCCCATGTGTTGATCAACAGATGAATGGATAAAGAAGATGTGGTATATATATACACACATATATGTAAACACACGTGCGCGCGCACACACACACACACACACACACACGCATGCACGCACACACAATGGAATATTACTCAGCCATCAAAAAGAATAAAATCTTGTCATTTTGGATGGAACTAGAGGGTATTCTGCTAATAAAATAAGTCAGTCAGAGAAAGACAAATACCATATGATTTCATTCATATGTGGGAATTAAACAAAATAGAGGCACATAGGGGAAAGGCGGGAAAAATAAAACAAGATGAAATCAGAGATGGAGACAAACCATAAGGGACTCTTAATTCTAGGAAATAAACTGAAGATTGTTGGAGAGGAGGTGGGGGGATGGGATAACTGGGTGATGGACGAGGGCATGTGATATAATGAGCACTGGGTGTTATATGTAACTGATGAATCACTGAACTCCACCTCTGAAACTAATAATATACTGTGCTTACTAAATTGAATTTAAATAAAAATTAATATATGTGTAGATATATATAGAGAGAGATGTTTTCCTAGGAATATATAAATGGTTTGACATTAGAAAATATATTAAAATAATTCATTATATCAAAAGATTAAAGGAGAAAAACTATATGCTTATTTCATCAGGTGCAAAAAAATTTTCAAAAAAATTTAATACCCACTCAAAATAAAGCTTCTAGAAAATTAGAAACAGAAGGAAACATTTTTATCCTGATAAGAGAAATTTATCAAAAACTTAGAGTTTTGATAAATCACAATTTACAGTGACAAATCAGAAGCACTGCCTTTAAAAATCAAGAATAGGACAAGGATGGCCATTACCATCACTTCTACTCAACAGTGTACTAAAACTTTAATCAGAGAGGAAAAAGGAAAAAGTAATCAAGGAAAAAGAATGAAAGGTATAAATAATGGAATTTAAGGTACAAGATAGTATGATATTTTTGCAAAGAAATCTCATGAGAATCTACAAACATAATAAAGTTCATAAAAATTCCAGCAATTTTGGTGGATATCAGAACATTTTTAAAAAGCAATTTCATTTCTGTATGCCAGCAACAAATAGTTTAAAGTGTAAATTAAAATAATATAACACCATATATAGGATACCCAGGAATAAATATAATAAAAGATAGGCAAAGTTGTTGGGTAGAAAGTTATAAAACCTCGTTTAAGAATTTTAAAGAGCTCTGCTCATTGAAAGAAAGCCTCATTGTCATAAAGATATCAACCACTTCCAAATTAACCTATAAATTCAGCAAAATGCCAAACAAAAGCCCATGTAACTTATCCATGAAATTTGATAAGCTGATTTAAAATGCATATTTGAAGAGCAAAGGGACAATGCATTTCTAAATGTATAAATATGATGTGAAGGTAAAGATAAGATCCAGAAGAACAGATAGAAGATTGATGACAGTTGTTAACTCAGGGGAGGAAGGTAAGTTTAAAGAGGGGGAGGGCAACAGAGGTGAAGAACTTTTATATCTCATCTGTGTAATTAGGGATTAAATTTTTTTAAATAACACAAACATATTTACATATTGCCTGAGTGACATATAAAATAAAGGGTGATGAAAAATGCATGTGTGATTTATAAAGTAATCAGCTAGAAGGCCAAATGTGAAGGGGAAAAATGACGTATATACTACCTCTTTGCAAATGAGCCAACAGCAAAATGTTATGTGGCTGTGGTCTGAAAATTCGATTCATCAGAAATGGCAAAAAGATTAATCTTAAAAAAAAAATGAATCTTACAGCCTGCCAGATATAATGATACAGACCAAAGAGGAGCCAAAGGGCTTGGCTCAGATTGGTTTATAAATCATACGCCCCAGCACAGCGAGGTCCATGGAGGCTGATCACAGAGGCTGACTGCGTCGGCTGATGGTTCCCAGGTGAGGAAAGCACAGAGTGCGCGTCAAGCTCCAGCAGAGCTCCCCGCTGTAACACAGGCTTTACAACTTTACTGAGTCATCACTTTAGCCAGGCAAGGATGGCAGAAAAAAAAGGGGGTAAAAAGTCTCAGTTGGGAGCTTCACCTGGCAAACAACATTGTAAGTACAATATGAATACTTTCCGGGCTTTGGGTTTTTTACCTTTTTCTAAAGCCCTTCCAAGATTCTCTTTGTTCTTAAGCTTTTTCCACAATGGAATAGTATTTTAAAGTTTTCTTTCATTAAGTGGGAGCCAACATTTTAGCAAAATCAAACTTTTTTTTATTAATTTATTTTTATTAACCTATATTATTTGTTTCGGGGGAACACATCTGTGAATCCTCAGTCTTAGACAATTCACAGCACTCACCATAGCACATACCCTCTCCAATGTCCATCACCCAGCCGCCCCATCCCTCCCACCCCTCCAGCAACTCTCAATTTGTTTCCTGACATTAGGAGTCTGTTATAGTTTGTCTCCCTGGGAAATCAAACTCTTTTATCTCTTCATTGGATTTCGAAATTCATAGGTATATGTGACTACGGTATACTATGATGAGGAAGACTGGGGAAACCTATCCTCCGTAAGAACCGGCTTAACCTGATAGACTGTGTATAAAATCCCAGGAAAGAATTTTATGAATGGAATCTGAATAAGCCAATGATGAAAATCACAAATATTCCTTTTCCCCCTCACCAAATGTTCTTCGGCTATCCTTTCTTTTTAAGGGTTTAAAAGCCTTCTAAGTATTCTTCTATTCTAGTTTTTTTTTTTTAAGATTTTATTTATTTATTTGACAGAGAGAGACACAGAAAGAGAGGGAACACAAGCAGGAGGAGTGGGAGAGGGAGAAGCAGGCTTCCTGCCACACAGGGAGCCCGACGTGGGGCTCGATCCCAGGCCCATAGGATCGTGACCTGAGCTGAAGACAGACACTTAATGACTGAGCCACTCAGGTGCCCCCTATTCTAGTTTTTAAAAAGAGGGTGGAGGGAGATATTGGCTTTCGTTGGTAAGTTTCAGAGGGTAGCTTTGCCAATGTCAGGTGACGTCAAGTTAGCCTTCATAGATTCTCATGGCCAATGATGCACCAGCCTCTCTGGAAGGCTTGCATCTCTGGAGCTAGAGCCAGGCTTTCATGTCCAATGACTGCACATCCGCCAGATTTCTGCTTGCTTCGGCTTCAGTGTCCTCCCTGCACATTGTAAGTCAAGGGGAGTTTGTTTACCCTATTAGCAAAACCAACTGAGTACTGCCTCTGGGCACATCAATGTGCCAGATGCCTTAGTTGGGAATTGCTGCCTGAGGACAAAGTCTGAAGGCATTGCCAGGATGAGGACATCATAAAACCCCCAGGAGTTGGGGGATTATAATAGAGGAAATGACTTAATAGGCTGCACAAAAACCTTTAAAAATCATTCCAGGGGCTGTCATGTTTTTCAGATTTGCATAGATATGTCTATAAGCTCAGGACTTGTCTGACAGCCACCAAAATTTTATCTCCTGCCACATTTCAGCTCATTCATTAATCCCTTACAAGTAAGACATGGAGTATGTTAGAGGTTTTTAAAGATGCTTAGATGGCTACTCTCCCCCTAATGTTCCCCCACTGTCACATACCGTCTAATTCATCCATCCATCCATCCATCCATCCATCCATCCATCCATCCATCCATCTCCATCTATATATCCATCCATTATGCTTATCAAGGTCCTGGGGTGATAGAAATGAAGTATATGAGAGAAGTCCTAACTTCTAATGGAATTTATAGGATGACATGGGAGTAGGATGCTCATAAACAGTGCCAGGCACACTGTAAACACTCTACAAATAGAACAATATAACTAACTACAATAAAACAAGCAGAAGCCAAGAGCGCCATAAGAGAAACACAAAATGCTACCAGGATAGGTGTGTAGAGAAGGAGAATGGCTTTTGTTACGGAATTTAAGGAAAGATCATTTTGATTCAAGGTGATTGGTGGTTGGTGACTGGAGGACATTCCTGACTAAGGGAAAGGTGATAGCAAAGAATTGGGAAAACACGATGCATATGAAGAAGAGGGAGAATTCTATTTTGCTGGATCACAGGGCATGGAAGGGAAATAACAAGAGAAACTTGTAAGTTATATAGATGTCAGATATTCAAAGTCTCCACATGACAAGTTAAGGAGTTTCAGCTGAAGGCAATGGAGAGCCACCAAATGTTATTTTTTTTCCTATAAACAAATGAAGTTTAATCCTATAGAGAAAATGCTCAGATCTTCAGTGTCCAGTTTAATGAGCTGTGACAAAAATCTGCATCCGTGTTAACAAATGACTTAATCCAGATATAGAACACTTCCATTACTCTAAAAAATTTCCTCTTGTCTCATTCAAGTTGGAATCCAGTGGCAAATATCCTGTGGCAAACGATGTTCTGAATTTTATTCCTATAGATTAGTTTTGTGTGCTCTTGCACTTTAAAAAATATAGTCCTAAAATAGGTACTTTTTTGTGTCCGGCTTCTTTTCCTCAATATAATCTTTTTGAGATTCATCTATGTTCCAAAATGTTTTTAGGCAGGAAAAATAATATGACAACTATTCTCTGGATAATTAATCTCTCCCTAATGTATGGTAGTTTCTGAGGATGGGAAAATAATTTCAGCAGCATATTTCAGATAAGTGGGATCTGTAGAAATGTATAAAGGATTGGATTCAAATGAATATTGGAGTAGGTGGAGGGCTAAGAATTTGTCAATTAACTGGAGAAGGAGAGGTGGATAGGGAAAAAGCCAAAGATCACTATAAACCTTTCTTCCCTAGTTGAACTCTCTACAAAGAAAAAGTTTAATCAGCTGATATTTCCAACAGGATTAATTAACAGCTAGCTGACTGGTCCTGAGAAATGGGCCCAGGTAAGTGACTGGCAGAGAAGGCCTAGGAGCAATTATGATTTAACCTTACATAAGAGAATAAAAAGGAAGAAAAGAAATAAAAGATAAATTTCAAAGGTTAAAATATTCCTAAAACTAAAATTCACATGGAAATGCAAGGGTCCCACTATAGCCAAAACGACCCTGAAAAAGCAGAACAAAGTTGAAGGACTCATACTTCCTGATTTCAAAACTTACTACCAAACTACAATAATCAAGACAGTGTGATACTGGCATGAAGATGGATATATAGATCAACGAAACGTAATTGAGAGTTGAGAAATAAACCCTTACATTTATGGTTAATTGATTTTTGACAACGGTGCTAGAAAAATTCAATGGGGAAGGAATAGTCCTTTAAACAAATAGTGCTGGGATAAGTAGATATATATACTGCAAGAGAATGAATTTGAGCCCCACCTCAAACCATATATAAAAATTAATTCCAAGTGGATAATATACCTAAACCTAAGAGCTAAAACTATAAGATTATTAGAAGAAAATATGGATTTGGAAGTAGTTTTTTAGATACACCACCAAAACCACACATGGCAAAACTTCTTTTAATTGGAGTTCAAGTAAAAACATTTGTGTTTCAAAGAACACAAGCAAGAAAGTAAAAAGACAACTCATGGAATAGAAGGAAATATTTGTTCATCATGTATCTGATAAGGGTCTTATATCCAGAACACATAAAAAGCTCTTCAAATTCAACATTAAAGAGACAAATAGCCTGATTTTAAAATGGACAAAAGATCTGACCAGACACCACACAAAGAAAATATACAGACAAGAAGTAGACATGTGAAAATACTCAACATCACTTGTTATTAGAGAAATGCAAATGAAACCTACAATGAGATACCATGTACACCTAATAGAAGGGATAAAATCCAAAAAGTTGACAATACTAAATGTTGATGAGGAAGCAGAACAACACACTCTCATTGCTGGTGGGAATGCAAAATGGTAAAGCCACTTTAGAAAACTAACATAACATAATAATAATAATAATAACAAAAGACAGTTTGGGAGATTTTTACAAAGTTAAACACGGTCTTAACATGCAATTCAGCAATCGTGCTCCTAGCTATTGATATAATTGAGTTGAAAACTTATGTCAATGTAAAAACCTGCATACAAATGTTTACGGCAGCTTTACTGCTAATCATTAAAAGCTGGAAGCAACTAGTATGAATGGATAAGCAAATTCTATGTAAGAGAACATAATTCAATGATAAAAAGAAATAATGAAGCCACAAAAAGATACAGATGAATCTTAAATGCATATTGCCAAGAGAAAGAACCCAGTCTGAAGAAGCTACATATACGTATTTCAGTAAGTGACATTCTCTAAAGGCAGAACTAGAGAGACAATAAAAAGATCACTGAATGCCAGGCATTTGGGAAAAAAAAGAGAAGGGGTTGACTAAGTAAAGCACAGGAAATTTTTTAGGGTTGTAAAACTATTCTGTGTGGTACTGGGGATAGAATATATGATATTATCAATTTATCAAGACCCACAGAACTTTACAAAGAGAAAAACTTAGTTTATAAAAATTTTTAAAAAATTATTTAGGAGGCCAGAGGAATCCCAGGCTGAAGTGCAGAATATTACAGAACAATCTAACTGTATTATAAATGTGTCACAAAACCTCACTGAAGTGGGAGGAGAAAAAAGGTGCTGACCAGAAGTCACTTTGGAAGTGAGTAGAGTCTATAAAACTATAAGCCAAGGAAGCTGAATAGATAAAGCCCATGGGGATAGGAGTTAGCAATTCTGATACTTCTATACATATATACTGGAATTGGACAATTAATTAAACGGATGGTGGGTGGCAGGAGCCAGATTTCTCACTGTGGGAGTGAGTTTACAGATGAGCAGGGGAAGAGCACAGAATGGTCCATGTGGGACTGGATTCGAGTGAAAGACACTAGTATGAACTCAATTTTAGCTTCCTACAGATACAGACTGTTACATACAATGTTACATACACTCTGAATATTTGCAGATACGTATATAACACAGGTTATTACTCACCTATGTATTTCTTTTCTTTGTCAGCTGAGAGCCCTAGTGGCAATGAGCACATCTAATGACCAGATCTTGTTTCTAATACCATTTTCTAATAAAAGGAACCAGAACTCCTGGGAAAATGACTGGTTCTAGGACCGAGGCAGGAAATGGAAAGGATAACCCTGGAGGACCTAGTGGTGCCAGAAGGTAAGGAAGTCTTGAAAAGAACCCATCATGGTAGAGCTATGTCAAAGGGACACAGGAACCAACTGAAAGAGCCCCTAATAGTAAAACTGGAATGACTGGAGAAAAAAGATAAATAAAGTAGTATTGGATTACAACCTAAAGTGTGAAATAAATATTCATGAGTACCTACCAACATAAATAAATAACTGAATAAATTAGAAAATGAGTAGGAAAAAAAAAGAAAGAAAATGAGTAGAAAGGGACAAGGCTCTTATGTTGAAGAATTCCAAATACTTTGTGAAGATAGTCCAACCTCAAGGTAAAGTCTAACTCCCTACTAGGTAAATAGGAGCTGCTCATAGTGACTTCCTTCTAAAGGGTGCAGTATGGGAAGAGGGAAAAAACAGCAGAGAAACTTGATGAACACTATCTCAGCCAAGTGATCAAGGTCAACAGCAACAGTAAATTGTATTGATAGCATATACTCTTGATATGATGTGTGAAAATAGTGCCCTATCACTGTGGTCTTCCCCCCAAAACCCAAAACCACAGTCTCATCGTGGAAAATCATCCTACAAAATCCCAATAGAAGGACATTTTATAAAGTATCTGACCAGCGCTCCTCAAAACTGATAGAGTCACCAAAAACAAGAAAAAGTCTAAAAAAACATTATAGCCGAGAGGAGCCTAAGAAAACATGACAACCAAATGTAGTATGGTCTCCTAAACAGACCATTGAACAGAAAAGCAACATTAAAATCCAGGGAAATCTAAATATAAAGTTAATACCAGATCAATATTGGTTTACTAATTGTAACAAATACACCATACTACTGTGAGATGTTAATAATAAGGGGAACTGGGGGTGGTGTTTAAGGAATTCTCTGTACTACTTAGCAATTTTTCTATAAATCTAAAATGTTCAAAAAGATTTTATTGGGGTTCCTGGGTGTGTCAGTAAATTAAGCAGCTGCCTTTGGCTCAGGTCAGGGTCTCAGGGTCCTGGGATGTAGCCCTGTGTCAGTCTCCTTTCTCAGCCAGGAGTCTGCTTGTCCCTCTGCCCCTCCCATAGCTCTCTCTCTCTCTCAAATAAATAAATAAAATCTTTTAAAAAATAAAATAAAGTTTATTTTTTTAAATGGGCAAAGGATTTGAATAGGCATTTTTCCAACAAAGTTACACCAATGGCAAAATGCACATGAAAAGATGCTCAACATCATTATTAGTTATTAGGAAATGCAAATCAAAACCACAGTGAGATACCACTTCACATCTACTTAGGATGGCTATAATACCAAAAGACAGATAATAACAAGTGTTGCTGAGAATGTGGAGAAGTCAGAACCTTCATACATTGCTGGTGGGACTATAAATTGATGAGGCCACTATGAATAAGTTTTGTGGCTCCTCAAAATGTTAAACAGAATAACTATATTGCCCAGCAATTCCACTCCTAGGTACATACTCAAGGTATGGAAAACGGATGTGCACGTAAAAACCTTTCTACAAATATTCCTAGAAGCATGATTCACCACAGCTAAAATGTGAAAATAACCCAAATACCCATCAGGTGATGAATGAATGAACAAAATGCGGTAATCCACATGATGGCATATTACATGGTCATACAACTGACACATGTCACATGGATGAATCTTGAGAACATCATGCTAAATGAAAGAAGGTGGTCAAAATGGCCAATCCATTCATATGAAATGTCCACAGATGGGGCACCTGGGTGACTCCGTTGGTTTAGTGTTGGCCTTCAGCTCAGGTCATGATCTCAGAGTTCCGGGATGGAGCCCCACATCAGACTCCATGGTCAGCACAGAGTCTGCTTCTCCCTCTCCCTCTCTCCCTACTCATGCGCTCTCTCTCTCAAATAAATAAATAAAATCTTTTTAAAAAATGTCCACAAATAGGCAAAGCCATAGAAACCGAAGATAGATTAGCGAAGGCTAGTGTCTGGGAAAAGGGGCAAATGGGGAGTGAGTGTAATGGGTATGGAGTTTCTTCGGGGGATGATGAAAATATTCTGAAATTAGATAATGGTGATGGCTGCACAATTGAATTGTGTGCTTTCAAAGGGTGACATGCATTGTAGGCTAATTTTATCTCAGTAAGATTGTAGTTGAAAAAATTATATCACTAAGGGCAGCCAGTCCCTTGCTCACCTGGATCTAAAAGCGAGAACATGTACCTAGGTGTGTACGGTGCTGGAGAGGGGAATCTATGTAGACACCTCCACACTGCCCATATGTTATTTCATTTAACCCTCATATCAAGCCAAGAGGTGGGTGTTATTATCTGCATTTTAAAGATTTAAAGACTGCATTTTGAAGAAACTGAGGCAGAGCTGATTTAAAACGAGGCTAAATCATTCCAAGACCAGCTCTAAACCATTACCTTTCACTGTATCTCAAGCTCTCAAATGTTAGGTTTCTCAACAGTGACCTATTTACTTCATGGAATTGTCTTTAGGATCAAATGAGATAACATAAACATGATTGGGAGCATATGAATTATTAATTTGTTCTTCCTTTTGGCATTCAGACAAATCCATATTCAGAATGAAATCATATAGCTATACTATAGAAACAGCAAACCCTCTTGATTATGGATAAAAAAGCCAGAATACGGACACTGTGAATAAAAGTGCTATGAACATTTATAACTGCTTCAAATTTAAGTATCTTATTTTCCCAACTTGGAGGTGATTTAATTTTCTTTTGTGAAAACATATTTTCTTTGGCTATTTGAATTACAATTACATATAAGTTATATGTACACAATTACACATAAGTCTTATAATCCTGCCATTGAGTTGCTAATGTAAAAAGCTTATGAGATTACATATTCTGAATATCTGCTTGTTTTTAAAAGTTATGTATGAATGTATGTTTTTCCTAAGTAGAGGTTTGTCAGTGTAATGCAGAGATGAAAGACCAGCTCCAAAGTCAGATAATTTAATTTAAATCTTAGCTCTTCCTTTTTGGTCAAGTTACTTAACCTCCCCAACTTCTGGTTTCCTAAAACTAAACAGTTAGATTTAACTCAACAGTTACATGGCTGGACTATGAGCCCAGATCTGCCTGACTCTAACTCATTGTATTGTAGTGTACTACACCATTTATGACCCTGTACTGTCATAGAATGAAGCTTGATGAAACCTGATGCAAAAGGCTCAAGATTTTACAATCCTAGATCAAAATGCATCATCTTCCATATTATTGTTGCACCCTGGAGCGACTGTATCCAAGGATGAATGGGAAGGACTGTTGAAGTGATTGTTGGGGGAAGATGTCATACGCCTGATCACAAATGTTCAGATAACACTGACTCAGTTCTGTGGCAGTCAACCTCTTTAATGAGGATGGGAAATAAGAAGGTGAAGGTGGCTTTCTCAAGCCACAACTAAATATGGAAAAGTCCTGGTTGGCTCCAGTCAAATTATTTGACTACTATACCCAAAAAGCAATTGTCTTGAAATAGTATCTTGCTAAAACTCAAGGTTTCTATTTTTAACACATGACATGGAATAATCATATTAGATAGAAATTATATACATAGCATTTTCAGCTTGAATTGATACCTGATTTAAGCCTAAAGAAGGTATTTGATTCATTATGTGGTATCTTACAAAACATCTGAGTTTTTAAGGCTGAATAATTTCAAAATTAATACCTGAGGGTCTACCTGTGGGGCTCTTACAGCACCCACTAAAATTAAAAAAAAAAATCCACTGTTTGCTCAGTAATAGAATTATCTATACTAAAAACTTATAAGAATTTCAGAAGGAAATTTCATAAGTGGAGTTAGGTTAGATTTGGGAATTTTTCATATTAATAATTTTTCAAAACATGATCTCATCTCTAAATTCAGTTTTCTTTTCTTACACATCTGAAGGAGATTCTTAACAAAGACCACATGAAAGATCAACTTTGAGTGATAAAATCAAAATCTTCTACAAATGTGAGGTGTTATATCCATTTGTCCAAAATGGTTGGGACATGAGGAAATCCAGTCACACCAAATATTTTCACCTCTGCAAGTTGCCACACAAACCGCATATTGCTTATCTATCGATGTCAAGCAATGATATAAAAAAGACCCAGGGGTGCCTGGGTGGCTCAGTCGTTAAGAGTCTGCCTTCAGCCCAGGTCAGATCCCAGGGGGGATCTAGCCCCGCATCGGGCTCTCTGCTTTGCAGGAAGCCTGCTTCTCCCGCTACCATTCCCTCTGCTGTGTTCCCTCTCTCGCTGTGTTTCTCTCTGTCAAATAAATAAAATCTTTAAAAAAAAAAAAAAAAAAGACCCAAGCACTCACCTACCATACACTTTCACATTTTATTTTCATGCTGTGGGAAGCTGTTTGGGATCCTAACCTGCCTCAGTACCACTATTATGCTTTTCAGTCATCACTATATAGTTTTGTGAAAATGCACTTGTTATTTGAGCTTTGAGGTTGACTCTCTTCCAGATAGAGAGGACTTAATAGGATTGTTATTTGTATCTTGATCCTCACCAGGTTTTTGATGTTCTGCCTAGATCCCACTGTGGTATATTTAGCACCAGCCCTCCCTGCCGCCGCCTCGCCCATGGATTCACGCTTTCACACCCCCTCCCTCCTATCGAATACATAATCTAAGCTCTGGAACAGGGTTTCTGAAAGATTAATTTCTACACATGGTAATATGGGTGAAACACTTTTTTTTAAAGATGACTTGATTTACCAAATGAAGTTTATTAAAACTTGTCAAAAGCCATCTGATTTGCTAAGTATACACACACACATAAACTCAATTATCTCTGAAATTCAAGTATAAAATATTCTCCCTGAAAAAGAAAAGATTATAAGGGAATAGATGAGCAGCATATATTTTAAACGTCCCTTTTGAGATCACGCTTATGTGTATGTTTGGTTTGCAACAACAGTAGCCCAGTAAATGTGACCAGACATATATTTTACTCAGATGTTGCTATGGAACCCTTTCCTAACTGAAAATTAAATTTCTCCATCTGTTTGCATGACTTTGTATTCACTGCAGTGCTGAGGGGCAGCTGATCTAACAAACATGCCACTGAACAGATTCCTCAAACCAGGAATAAAAAAAAAGCGTGAAATAGAGCAAATACCATGAGAAACCACATAATTCTGTAACACTCAATCTCCAAAAGGCACGCTAGTGTTGATAAAACTGGTGGAACTTAACTTAGACACTCTCACCCAAGCAAGCTATGAGACAAACTTCTCAGATTTACACTAGCAATATTCACAGTCAGTTTGGGAAATGCTAGGGATCTAAATACTAAATCATCCTATGGTCAACTAAAGAAGGGGTACTTACCAATGTGGTCCTGATCTGTGCTATATTTTAAAAGTGCCAAAAAAGATAACAAACCATATTTTAAAATACTAAATTTACCCCATATGTTTTTACCCTTCCTGAAGCTAAATTATTCTTCAATAAAACAGAAGATTGTGATACAGACCATATAATTTTAGCTTTATTTTAATTGTTTAACTTACCACACGTTTATAATATAATTCATGTTAACAAGTGCCAGTATTTCAAATGCTAAAAGCTATTCCAATGAATTCTAATCATCTGCATAACTTTATATTCATAGGATTATAATTACTAAACTTATCTGCCCACAAACACATATATTTTATGACATCAATTTGCAAATGATTATATCAGTAAGTTTATGAATTTATCAAAATATAGACAACAAATTACTGATAATATTTTATAGTATTTTATGAAGGATAGTCCACTGAAAAGTCTTTGAAAGCATTTTCCTTAAAAAAAAAACAACCAAAATTCTCAATTGATTTGATTAAATTCTATTCCTAAAAGAAATCATGAACAATGAATCTTGTAACACTGAAAAAATAAAATAAAAGCATTTGAGGGGAAAAGAAAAGAAATCAACATACGCTTCTAGCTCGGTGTTTTTCTCCTCTTCAATTATTTTTTGTTACCAAAGAGTTTCTTAGTTATTTGCTTCATACTATGCTTAGAGGATTCATTTCCTTTCCTGCATGGCAGGCAGCTTTACTTGTGGGCAAGTTTCCCTCCCCCTAGACTAAAAAGACCTGAGAGCAAAACATGACTGTGCCCTACCTAAAATGTTTACTAAAATGAATTATCCAACTTTGGATTCTCCTACATCAGTAAACCTGTTTTATTATAATGAAATATCTGTGTGATGATTAGCTTTAACACATACTAAATTTCCCCTTGAATCCGAAAGAAACAAAAATTTGACTTTTTCCAAGTTTTGAACTTGACTGTTGGCATCATTTGGAGAAAATGCTATCTGATAAATAATCAATCTTACTTGCTACTTTATAGTAATAGAAACCAAGCATACTTTTTTTATTTCTTAACAGACTTTTAAGATTTAAAAATTCACTCCAGCTATCTGAAAATATTTAGAAATGGAATCATTCATTCTGCAGGTACTGCTGACTTATTCTCTAGACCTGGTGAGAGATTCAGTCCTATTTCTCTCTACCTTACCATTATTTTTCTAATATAAAATTATCTGAAAACGCCCCAAAAATAGAATGGAATTGAGGCAAGCAATTACTGAACAAGGAATTCAATGTAGTACTACAGTCTTGGGAGAGAGCCAACCTTGAGCCAATATTTTCCAAAGTTCCAAGTTAAAGCCAGTCTGGACAATCTGAGATTGGAGTACATTATTGCATACTTGGAGGGCTTTCTTTTCATCTCATTTGCTATGTCAAGTGTCTCAAACCCCAGAAATAAAATCAGAGAGAGTCAAGCAGCAGAAAATGTTTTCCTGCAGGACTTAAAGACTCCTGTCTTTTTCCAGTCCTGCAGTAAAAGCATCATTTCCAAAGATAATAGGCATGGACGACAAAGAAAAATAATTGAGATGAGAGTGATTAAGTAAACATAGGAATATTTTGTCAAAACTTTCTAGAACAATAAATTAGCAATCATCATGCCATGGGCACAAACATTTACGAAATCATAACGTTTTTCAGAGAGCCAATTATATCATCTAGTAGCCCCCCTTTTCTTGATAAATAGCACTTTCTATGTGCTCCAAAGTAGCAGCAAAAGTAGAATGGGTAGAAGTCCAGTATTTGCTGTATCTATTTCTGTAACACATCTCCCACATGGTACATACAAGTTAAAGCTTCAAGACTGTGGTTAATTTTAAATCTAGTCAAGATGGCAGCACACCCACGTTTCCAGGCTTAAAATATAACATCTTTCATAACAACTTCGTACCTTGCAGAATTCATATATGCTTGTAACCATACTAATGATACTTCTCCAAACTGCTCTGGCTTACATCAGCCTCCAAAGAATTGCTTGGTTTTTATGCACTGATATTATCCACCAAAACTGGATCTCCTCCTTGAAAAACTGAGAAATCTGTCACAGACTATAGATTTACATGAGACAGAATTATAGAAATGCCTACCGCTTCCTCCAAAGACAAAGAAAAATTGTTCTTTTCAGATTAAAAACAAAAGTAAAACCAGGGATAATTAGATTTACTACTTTCTGCAGAGACTCTGAGGCCTTAAGCAAACATAAGTTATAAGATGTTAATTAATTGTACCTGGTAGATGTTAGATGCTTGATCTATCAGTCATAAAAATGCCTCAGTGGAATAGTTAGGGTATGAAAGGAAAAATTGGGCTAAAATTTATTTCCTTGGACATTTCTCTTTTTTTAAAGATTTATTTATTTATTTATTTGAGAGAGAGAGAGAGACAGAGGGAGAGCACAAGCGGAGAGGTGAAGGAGAGGCGAAGGAGAGGCAGGGTCCCCGCTGAGCAGGGAGCCATATGCAGGCTTGATCCCAGGACACTGGGATCATGACCCCAGCTGAAGGTAGATGCTTAACCCACTGAGCTACCCAGGTGCCCCTCCTTGGGTATTTCTTGAGAAAGTGGGAAGAGGAGTATTGTTGTTTTAGTTCTTGGTTAGCAACACCTCTCACTC
Organism: Procyon lotor; assembly: GCA_028646535.1. NCBI lineage: Eukaryota > Metazoa > Chordata > Mammalia > Carnivora > Procyonidae > Procyon > Procyon lotor. The sequence goes on from CM053614.1 coordinate 77,265,818, forward strand.
CACAATTCTGCCACTACATCTATTTTGGGGGGCAGAAGGGAAAGAGGAGAGGATTAAAAGATCTTTGGCCCTCCCTGCATTTCTCCATGTGACCTGGAGATGGATATGTGTGACCATGTATCAGTAATATGCTCAGGTCCTGAGGCTATAAAATTTGAAGCAATTTTGATTGAAGCAACCCCGTGTGGGCTTGATCCATGGTAGGGTAGAATTTTATTCACGTTTTGTTCCTTTTTTTTTTCTTTTAAAGATTTTATTTATTTATTTGACAGAGAAGGATCACAAGTAGGCAGAGAGGCAGGCAGAGAGAGAGGGGGAAGCAGGATCCCCGTTGAGCAGAGAGCCCGATGAGGGGCTCTATCCCAGGAACCTGGGATCATGACCTGAGCCCAAGGCAGAGGCTTTAACCCACTGAGCCACCCAGGCACCCCTCACATGTTTTGTTCCTTGAGACAGCCCTTAGGAGTGTCATAAGACACCAAGGCTATAGCCCAGTGTTTCAACATGCCCGCCATAAACCATCAGATAGCACTCTAGTCCCTACTGTGATGAAGTAAAATAATCACTTTCCCCTCCTCCAAAGCAACATGTGTGATCATCAGTGACAAAGGCCGCATGGCTAGCCAGTGGGTAGTCTGGGTGCCAGAGCACGGAGGGCGTACTAATGCACCTAAGTGTCTCTAGGGTTGCCTGGAGGAAATGATACATTTCCTTTGTAGGTTTCAAGGTAACTTGATGCTATAAAAGCATTCTTAAAAGTCTGGGTAAGTAAACGTATTTTTGTAAATTATTGATAACTACTTACTGAACATCCTGGAGTATAAGGCACTGGCATGACCACTGGGGCTCTACAGATGAATAAGACAGCGCCCCTTGTTCCAGAAGCTTATCCAGATGCAACTGGAGCTCCATTAATATAAGTTACATACTTCGGACAAAGGTAAAAGCTTTTAGGGCCAAAGAAACAACCACACAAACAAAACGGTTTAAAATCACCGTTTAAATGCACCAAGCAGTCTCACTCTTTAAAGGAACTTGTTCATGCATCTTCTGGTAAAATGTGAAACAGCCTCTTCAAAAAGAGGCACCAGGACACTGTTGTGAACAGAACCTGTGCTGGGCTCCAGACGTGCCAGGGGACACAGGAGCTGCCGCTGCCTTATTTTCAATTGTGGACCCGAATCTCCCACAGGGAGTAGCTGCTCCTGCACAACAGGTGGATGTGAAAGCATGGCACCAGTATGGCAGAAAATGACAAAGCCTTTGTGCTTGCCAGTACATGGGTGTTGTTCCAGCAAATCCTGCGGGAGACATCAAGGAGCCAGCGAGCAGGCAACTGCCCTGTCCTTGAGCATTGCAAGTTGCCCCAGATAATGCCATGAGGGTACGATGGCGAACCATGGAGCTAGTCGTTTCTACTGGGAATGTAGGGGGGGAGGCCACGTGCACTCAACTTGAGGTAATAAACAGAAACTTCCTAAGTTACCTTGAGGTGGGGGGTGTTTAATGATGTTATATAGGAAGGGTCATGGCAACCACCTCTATTCCAAATGGGCAACACATCTAAGCTCAAGTTTTAAGATGGTAATTCTTTTTGCCAAGCATATTTTAAAATGTCCTTCGTATCAGTAAAGAGTGCAAAAGGACAGTGATGCCAGCAGAGAACACAGCCAGCAAACGATTAAGAAGCAGTACATCCAGACCAGAGAGTTAGGCAAGTGCTTCATATGGCCATGTTCAAAAGCAGGAAGCCAATATTTTGCCATGCATACTAGGGAAAAGGAAAGCCTCCCACTGACATAACGCAATACTTATATGTAAACGGTGTGCCTGAAAAGTGCATAAGAGTAACCTATGACACATGAGTGACTCAATGACTAGTAATTAATTCTAGTCATTATTAATAACTAGTAATTAATGACTCAATGACTAGTAATTAGCCCTGAACTTATATTAATGGGGCCCTGAATCAAGAGTTAGGCATACTAGGAGAAAAAAGTAGACTGTGTAGGTCTAGGAGGAGAGTCTGGTCTGAACCAGACTTGAGTCACGATCTCTAAAGGTCATCACAGAGCTTGATGAGGAACTGATGACCGATCAAAATCTCACATGTATACGCAGCGTTTGTCCCAAATAGTCCGGCAGAATGTATCACTCCATTACCAAATCAGTGTCTCCCAACATCCCAAGCAAAGAACCTTAGTGTTTAACGCAGGGATCCCGGGGGGCAAGAAAAAGACAGCACCTAAATATCATCATCACTGCCATGTTCCCAAAGGGACCAACAGCAGGACATCTGAATTCATGACAGAGTGCCCTCTTCATGAGTCTCGTTTCTATTTAAGTCTGCTCAAATGAGAGCAGATGTTAAGCGGATGAAGAAAAATGATGTGTCCAAACTATCAAATGAGATTTCAGGTCAACAAACATTTATTGAGTTTTTACCTGAAAACTGGGGTTCCACAGATAACCTGTGGAAATTCTTTGCTCCAAATTCAAGGCTATCCCTAAGCAAAAAGGTGTGGTGGGATGGAATAGGTCCCAGAGTAGAAGCAAAAGTCAGAACCCAGGGTGAGTGTGTATTAGTTTATGGTCAATGAGTAGGGAGAGGGTAAAGGAGGTGTCTGTGAACTTGAGAGAGAGCACAAATAAGGAGTTTTCTGCTTCATAGTACTTTTAGGCAAGAGGCATCTTCTTATTTATTGTTTTGTTCCTTACTGATTCCCAGGACTGACAACTCTGCAGCTTTGGGATCAAATATTCATCAACAGTCAGTGAATGGGATGCTATAGATGTCAGGAATTAAATATATCATCTGTAGCCCAGAATATCAGAAAGCTAGAAGGCAGGGAACGTGGCCACACGGCCCAGACTGCCTGTCTTGGTATGTGTGGCTCATTATCAGTAATGATAAAACAAGGCTTCTCTCTCTCTCTCTCTCTCTCTCTCTCTTTACTAAGGAGCCCCTAACTAACAGTACACACAACTGTTGATGTGCCTACTTCCTTCTAGTAGACCACGAACTGCCTAAGGGCAGTGACAGGCTACTGGACAGATAGAAGGCGCTCAATATCTGAGTGTTGAATGAATGACTCCCTCTATACCCAAAGCATCATTCTCTCCCCCCCCAATAATTAATACCATCTATAAAATCTTTCCAGGGAGAATCTGTCACAACTTCCAAGAATTGGGATGTTCTTCTATGTGATACATCTAGGTGTAAGACTGTTAGAACATTTCCTTGTCATATGATCTCTAAGGGTTGTTGGGTTTTTTTTTTTTCTCAGATTTTATTTATTTATTTGAGAGAGAGTGAGAGAGCAGGAGAGAGCACATGAGCAGGGTGAGGGGCAAAGGGAGAAGCAGATTCCCTGGTGAACAGCGAGCCCAATGAGGGGCTGGATCCAGGACTCAATCCTGAGCCAAAGGCAGACGCTTAACTGACTGAGCCACCCAGATGCCCTGATCTCTAAAAGTTTAAAACTACTCAGACTGAACTTGGAAATAGAACTTAAAACTACTCAGAATAAACTTGGGAATAGAAGAATCATAGTCCTGATGACATTCTTTAAGACACCACTTTTCTCTATCTTAAGATAAGCAATTTCTATGGGAAAAAAAAAAAGAAATGAGATAAATAAAGGGAAAGCTATCCCTCTGGAGACATTTCAAATTCAATAATCAAACTGCAGCCTATCTTGAGTCCTCTGTTGGTTTGATAGACAATCAAAGCAAGAATGTCAAAATTAGTTAACTCCATAAATATCATCACACTGAATAGATTCTTCATTCCACTGACCTTCAAACAAATTTTTCAATCTCATTTGATAAGCACAAACTTGTGAAGTTTGAAAAATGTCATCTGTCCAATCTCTTGCAGAAGAAATAATAGGAACTGAAGTGGCCAAAGGGCAAAAGAAATAGAGGAGGAGAAAACATACCTAAGAGCACAGGAGCAATTACTAATAAATGCCAGGAACATTTAGAACTGACTGTATTACTCAGATGCATTGTGCGTAGCTAGACTGATTTTGATCTTTTGTTTTTTTCCAAAGAGATTTTTATTTATTTATTTGATAGAGAGGTTGAGAGAGAGCATAAGTAGGTAGAGCAGCAGGCAGAGGGAGAGGGAGTAGCAGGCCTTCCACTGAGCAGGGAGCCCGATGTGGGACTTGATCCCAGGACCCTGGGATCATGACCTGAGCCAAAAGCAGCTGCTTAACCAATGGAGCCACCCAGGTGCCCCAGGATACTTGTTCTTGTTACTTTCATATCTTCTGGAAGCCTAAATCACCAAGGAGTGTATGCCAGCTATGCCCAGGACTCCTGCCCCATTCTCCCTGCTTATTTTCTTTGTCTACCTTTCTCCCATTTAAGGTCCCATGAAAGAGAAATATTAAGCAAAAGTCATACTGAAAAGCTGCTGAATGGACAATCCTAATTTCTTCCTTAAATCTAGCAAAAGTCAGTAATGACATAAAAGCTACCAAGGGGCAATTCTTTCCAAAATATCATGACTAAGGAATCTCACAAGTGAGAGTTTGTGGAATATCTTACTAGCATGCTCAGTGCACTGAAAACAGCTAATATAACATTATTGGAAAGTGAATGGTCCATACAGACTGTAAACGTATCTGTACGTCATAATCTCAAAAAAAAAAAAAAAAA
>CM053614.1:77270985-77291630 GCA_028646535.1 Procyon lotor
ACTGTTGAGAATTGGTAACATTTTTTTTTTAACATTTTTTTTAAAAGATTTTATTTATTTATCAGAGAGAGAGAGAGAGCAGGCAGAGAGGCAGAGGGTGAAGCAGGCTCCCTGCTGAGCAAGGAGCCTGATGGGGGACTCTATGATCCCAGGACCCTGGGATCATGACCTGAGCTGAAGGCAACTGCTTAACCAACTGAGCCACCCAGGCGTCCAGAGAATTGGTAACATTTTAAGTGCTCAGAATTTCCATTCCCAGTGGTACAGTAGACCACATGTTCTGGAACTCAAGTAAACACCAAAATATTTTGGAGAAAGTATAAGAGACATGTTTGTATAGGAAGAACTGAGTCATAAATAATAAAAAGGGAAATATAAGGATACCAGTAAAGTGAAAACAGTAACTGTACAAGGCTAAGCCAGAACTGCAATCAGTAGTTACTTTAAGGGTATCTTTCCATTGCCAATTTCTGGGAAGGGATGGGGAGGGATAAAGTGTTAAGAGTAAAGCCCTGGGGCCTGCGTCAGGAGAGGTCAGAATAAAGGCAACTACCAGGAAGCCTGGATTCCTAAGGGCTATGCCCTTGGTGGAGTGAAAAATAAATAAATAAAAAGCTCACCCTACAAAGCAAGATGGCCAAGAAACTGTCCCCCTTGACTTTGATATTGAGTGAATGATAAGTCTCCTTGAAAATCTGTAATTAGAAGCCACCTCACACACTCCTGACATTTGGATTTTAGGCCCTGATTTACACTCTCTGCCTGATCACCCCAAATCCATAAGTGAGACGTTAACTTAAACCAGACCTGTTTCTCTCTGGAACAACCTAAATCTTTTCTCTTTTTTCTTAAAGATTTTATTTATTTATTTGATAGAGAGATCACAAGCAGGCAGAGAGGCAGGCAGAGGGAGAGGGGGAAGCAGGCTCCCTGCTGAGCAGAGAGCCCAACGCGGGGCTCGATCCCAGGACCCTGAGATCATGACCTGAGGTAAAGGCAGCCTTTTGACTGAGCCATTCAGGTTACCAAGCTTAGCTCTTCTGTGGAGAAATGCACCCTCAAGCCAGACCTTACAGAGAAATACGATTTCATAATTTAAAAAATCAGATTACATAAAAAAGCAAGACACCATGAGTGAGAGCAGTAAGAATACACGGCACAACCTGCCAAGACCCCATATGTTGGAATTACTGGAATCAAAAACAAATTGTCTGCTACTAAAAAAGATGAAAGAGGGAATTGAATACATAAGCAAAGAACATGAGAGTAGGAAAAACAAATGAAGGTGATTTGAAAAGAACCAAGTAGGCTTCCTGAAAGAAAAAATATAATGATTTGGGGCCCCTGGTGGCTCAGTCAGTTAAGCATCCACCTCTTGGTTTCAGCTCAGGTCGTGATCTCAGGGTTATGAGATCAAGCCCAATAACTGCCTCTGCACTCAGCACCGAGTCTGCTTGTCCCTTTCCCTCTGTTCCTCCCCCTGCCTGCGCTCTCCCTCTCTCTCAAAATAAATAAATAAGGGGCACCAGTGTGGGTCAGTTGTTAAGCATCTGCCTTCGGCTCATCCCAGGGTCCTAGGATAGAGCCCCACATCGGGCTCCCTGCTTGGTAGGAAGTCTGCTTCTCCCTCTCCCACTCCCCTGCTTGTGTTCCCTCTCTCGCTGTCTCTGTCAAATAAAAAAAAAATTTTTAATCTAATAAACATAAATAAAATCTTTAAAAATATATAATGATTTAAATGAAAAATTTATTGGATGGGTCAACTAGTAAATAAGACAAAGGTAAAAAGCGAATCAGAAAACTGGAACCCAAAGCTGGAGAAATAATCAGACTGAGCATAAATAAATAAATAAATAAATAAGGAAGAATATGTAAAAAAAAAAAATGCCTCTTAAGAGGCAGTGAGGGATAAAAATAAAGGACTAACATATATAATAAGAATTTCAGACAGAGATAATAGTGAGGATGAAGGAGAAACAATATGTAAAGAAATAATGCCTATGAGTTTTCCAAAAGGGATGTATACACAAACTCCTAGATTCAGGAAGCAGAATAAATAACAAGCAGGATTATAAGAAACCCTAAAAACCAGAAAACATAAAAATAAACAGACTCCTGGACCTAGAATACAGGGAAACTTCAGAGTTCCAAAGGAAGCAGAAAATCTCAAGACTCCAGACAAGCCAGTACAACGAATAAAGAGAAGGCAAGTGTGGGAAAGGGGAAGAGGATATAGAAAACAGAAGGAAGGAGCATCACAGAAAAAGAACAAAGAAGGGAAGAAACGGGGTGTGGGGCGGCAGGTGGGGGGACAGTTAAAACCGGAACTGTACTGATTGACAAGCATGAAAGGCAGGCTTTCCCAAGGATGCTGCCCCTGAAATTCTGACAATAAGCCAGAAAGGTACTATGGTTTCAGATTAGTAAGACCTGGAGTCCTGACAGAAACAAATTAAAGTCCTTCTTGAGATTGGCGTTGGGATTCCCAGATATTAAGTTCATTCTATTACAGCCTCATAAATAATACCACTAAGCACAAAGGAAGACATAATGGAATATTATTCCACCTTAAAGAGGAAGGGAATGCTGACACTAGCTACAACAGGGATGAGACTTGAGGACGTTATGCAGACAGATACCATACGAGTCTATTTCTCTGAAGTCCTTGGAGTAGTCAAGTTCATGGAGACAGAAAATGGGATGGTGGTTGCCAGAGGCCAGAGGATGCAGGGAAGGGGGAGATACAGAGTTGTTTAATGGAGATAGAGTTTCCGTTTTGCAAGATGAAAAGTGCTTTGGAGATCAGCTATACAACCATGTGAATGAACTTAACTGTGCACTTAAAGATGGTTAAGATGGTAAATCTTTATTACCTGTATTTTACCACAATTAAAACATGTTTTCAATACAAAAAAAATATTATAAAAGTGACCCAGGCAGATGTACAAAATAGCAAATGGAACTTTTTTTTCCCTTTTCATTAACATATAATGTACTATTTGCCCCAGGGTACATGTCTGTGAATCATCAGGCTTACACATTTCACAGCACTTACCATAGCACATACCCTCCCCAATGTCTGTAACCCAGCCACCCTATCCCTACCCCCTCATCCCCGCAGCCACCCTCAGTTTGTTTCATGAGTTTAGGAGTCTCTTATGGTTTGTCTCCTTCTTGATCCCATCTTGTTTCATTTCCTTCCCCTACCCCCCCAATCCCCACCCTACCTCTCAAATTCTTCATATCACAGAGATGCAAATGGAACTTTTGAAAACGAAAACTAAAAATCACTAAATTTTTTTAAAAAACACTCAATATAGGATAAACATTATATTAGCCACAGCTAAAGAAAGTTTTACTAAAAAGAAAATAGAGCTAAACAAATGATCCATATTCGAGCACAATCAGAAGAAAAACATAAAAGAGAGGTTAAGTCATAGAAAATCAAATAAGTAAATGCAGTTAGAGCTTTAGAGAGGAAGAATGGAAATGAGGAAGTAATGGCTGGGATTTTTCCAGATCTGATGGAGGACACCGATTCACTGCTATAGGAGATACAGTATATACCAAGAAGGATGAATGATAAGAAATACTCCCTAAACATATTATAATAAAACTATAGATTTCCAACAACAAGAGAATATCTTCAAAACAATCAAAGAGAAAAGGCATCTCATCCACAAAAAGCAAAAGTTAAACTGCCTACAGACTTTTCATCTTTTACTCATCCCTGCTGAAGTATATATACACCAGTACAACTGTTTTGGAAAACAATCCTCCATTATCTGGTAAAGTCAAAGATTCACATACACAGCTACCCAGCAATTAGACTTCTCAAAAAAAAAAACAAAGAGCCAAAAAAAACAACAGCAACAAACATTGCATGTGTGTATCAAGAGACATGTACAAGAAGGTTCATAGCAGCATTGCTTGTAATCACACAAAAATTTAAAAACAGCCCAAAGGGATAAAAAATTGTGACATATACTATTGGCATTGAAAAGAATCACCCTGAAGAAATCTTACAAACATAATATTAAAAATTAGTATGACATTAATTACACATGTGGTTCAAAATATGCAAACTCAACAATGACTCAGGGTCATATTTACCTCTTGGCAAGGGGGTGTGATCAAGGAATATAACACAAATAATAATGTTAGACTTCCTATGTTGGCTGTGTTTTTATTCTTTTCATCTCACATATACATTATATTTTCATTTTAAAAAATATTAATAGCTAGCAATTTATTCTTTAATTCTAATAACAACTCTGTTATTGATAGAAGTATTGTTTTATCCTCCTTGTACATATGGGGAAACTGGGGCACAGAACTGTTAAGTAACTTTCCCAAGGTTCCAGGCTGGCAAGTGGTGGAGCCAAGAGCAGAATCTAGGCAATCTGTTTCCACAGTCTTTCTCTTTTTTGTATCTATGTAATATTCCATTCTAAAAAGAAAAAGAAATGAAAAGGAGAAAAAGGCTTGGCATTAATGCTCCAAGGACTAATGCCATTAAAACTGTTTTGCAAAAAGCTAAATACGTTGTGTGTATCTATATAGGTGTGTGAGTGTATCAAGAAATATGTATCAAAAAGTTAATAATCATTTTACCTGCGTAAATTTTTCTGCAATGAATATTTATCACCTTTTACTCAACAGGGAAAAAAAATCAACATTATTTAAACAGATTCTTGCCTTTGGCTTTTTAAAAAAAACACATACCCTAATTCACATGGTAAATTGCATAGTCAGCCTAATTACATCTTGCCGGGCAGATAACAGATAACCATAAATATTACTGCTTCCAAAAAAGGGCCTTCATGTTGTATCCAAAGGCAAATAGCGTTTTAGTATATGTGCTGCCAAAGCGAGCACGCAAATAGCGTTTTAAATATCAGCAAAAAAAATTTTTTTTTTCAGCAAAAATTTTTAAGAGGCTGGTGAGGAGTTGCCTGGGGTTGGTCTTGACATGAACCTCAGCCAATTTCTGTGGCTTCAGGGCAATCCCAGCAGCCAAGGCAGAAGGGTAAGGGGGGTGCAGTGGAGGTGGGGGGTGGAGGTCCTCTGTGCACAGCCCCTGAGTTGAATAAAGAGAGATAAAGAGGGAATTTTATGCAACAATCAAGAAACAGACTTACAATACAAAGAGATTAGCTGCCTGACTAGCAAGTTGAGAAAAACAGTCCAACGGCAGTGCCAGTTTCCTGCTGACATTCAGAAAAGCAGGGGAAAGCTGTTGGGGGGCCGCATGGAAGCCACTAATTGTGTGCTGCCGAACCCCCAGGGTCACTTCAGACGGTGCATCTGTTTTGTTTTCCAGGGAAGGTAGGGAAGGAAGGCATTTCTGCAAAGCAGTTTTTGGTTTTTGAATCTGTATCTTTTTTCGTTTTTTGAGAAAACGAACATTGACACACAATGTTACAGTTGCACACGGGTGTACAATTCTGTGATCTCACACCTCCACATGTGACACCTACATGCCTGTCCAGATACAGCAGGATTACAACATCACTGACGGCACTCCCTCTGCCCTGCCTCTTACTCCCACGACTTACTCATTCCGTAACTGGCAGCTGGTGTCTTCCACTCCCCAGCTTTCGTGAAGGTGGGAGAAACCTCTGGAGACCGAGAACTGTAGAGTGTGGGGTGTTAGCCAGTAAAGAAGTACTGAGTCACCCCACCCCCACCCTGGGCACGGACATGCTGGTGCCCAGCTGCAGGTTCGTGCAGAGGGCAGGCTCCACACGCACACCCAGGTTTTTAACGTTTTTAACAACTTCATATGCCCAAATAAAAACTGCTTCGAATTTCTAAAAGTAATTACTCCAACCCTACCCAGCCTCTGTTTCTACCCAACGATGCTCCGTAGAGCACTGTGGAACACCCACTTTTCCTCATCCTTCAGTCAGGACGGCTTCTTCACGAAGTGGCTTTGGGCATTGTCTCAGATCCCTAACCTTCCTTCTGAAGCTCTGGCTGCCAGCTTGGGGGAAGGACAGAGTAGCACCTGCAAACAGATGCTCTGCAAACAGATGCTCTACAAACAGCCCTTCCACTTCTGTCCCATTTACTTGGCCCCACGCCATGCCACACCACACCACACCACACACACCACACAACACACTCATACCGCACACCACACACACACACACACACACACACACACAACACACCCATATCGCACACCACACACACACCACGCCCACACCACACAACACACCGCACCACACACACACCACACATACACACACAACACACAGCACACTCACATCACACACACACACACACACAACATACCACACCACGCCCACACCACACACACCTCACCACATACACCTCACCACACACATACCACACACAACCACACTATATACACACATCACACTACACATACCACACACATATACACACACACCGCATACATATAACATACTACACATACCACATACACACCACACCACACACCACACACACACACACACACACACACACACACACACACACACACTGTGCCTTCTCAGAATGATGTAGCCTAAGAAAACAGCCTTCAGAGGTCACTTCTGTCGGCTCACAACCTCCCAAATCAAGATTAACAACTCAAATGTATTAAAATGAGAATTGGGAGTTATTTTTCACTTTAGATTTCATTTAAAAATAACAAATTACAAAATAGTAGTTGGAAAGGGAACCTGCTAATGAATATTTATGAAGTCTGCTCACCAGAAATAAAGACAAAAGCTGCCTTTTCTTGTCACATTGAAGTGAAAACAAATAAGACCTGGAGGAGGCAGCAGGATAGTCCAAAGGAAACTCTGATTGCAGGGGTGAAGACAAGGAGTGCAAGTCCGCTAGAATACAGAGTGGGGACTGGGTGATGCACAACCCCAAGAATTCTAATGAACACAATCCAGGGACTTTCACGGTGTCCCATCTCCAACAAGGGCAGTCATTTGGCGCACGGTGAATAGCTCTGACTCTTGGCTTTCTAGCTAAAGAAGACGGAGAAATTTCAATAAAAATTAAGAATAAGAGGTTGAAAAATGCTCCATTTTAACGAGGTACAATCTCATACTTCATCAGCTCTCATTTTTGCCAAAGACAACTGGTGAAATAGATGGATAAAGGTCTCAATTTCTTGGTTATTGTATGTTGGGAATGTGTGCTTGCTTTTCACTTCTGAATTTCAGTGATGACTGAGTGGGGCCTCCGAAGTTCTTATTCCCTGATATGCCAGTAAGAGTCAGAGCTTAGAAGGGGCACATTTGGCTTAACAGTAGGTTGGTGAGCAGGAAAAAGAAATTGTGGAAGAGCACAGCTGGGCTGGGGGAAAAGAAAGCTTTCACTGCCATTGAGTCTGAAGCTTTAAAAGCAGACTAGAGTGTATGAAACTTTTAAAAACCTGAAATTCACTAAAAATCTATCAGATCTGCTAGCGATCTCTTCAAAGGGAAGGCAGATTTGACAGAAGAGATTTGACAGCAAGAATAGGAATAGAAATAGAACCTTTCATGTTATTACTGCAGGGGCTGAAATTGTCCTTCCATTACAAGTACTTCAACTTTAAAGTACATATGAATCCTTAGGCATCTTGTTAAAATGCAGATTCTGATTGAGCAGGTCTGGGATGGGGCCTGAACTTCTGCATTTTTAACAAGCTCCCAAGTGATGCTCTTGGTGCTTGTCTGTAGCCCACGTTTTTAGTGACACGCGTGTACAACACTAAAATAGGAGCCCAAAGATCAGAGTTTCAGCGCCTGCTGTGCGTTTCACATTAGGATTTGGAGGCATATCCCCAAGTGCAGTTTTCTTTTCTTTCTTTTCTAAGATTGATTTATTTGAGATAGAGGGAGTTGTGAGCAAGGGGAGGGGCAGAGGGAGAGGGAGAGAGAACCCTTAAATAGGTTCCTCCTCCTCGTCAGTGGGGAGCTCGTTGATGCAGGGCTCCATCCCAGGACCCCGAGATCATGACCTGAGCCCAAAACAAGAGTCAGATGCTTAACCACCCAGGCACCTCCCCCCACCCAACCAAGCGCAGTTTTCTTGTTTGACAGACACTTATTTGCCCTGGTTACCTCATGGGTCATTGTGAGGCTGGGATTGACAACATGCAAAGTGCTTTGTAAATTGCAAAGGACAAAAAATGGTAGCATTATCACCATTATTAAAAAGATCATGAAGGATAAATGACTGAAGGCCCCAAAGTGTAAACGACTTGGGAGGATTCAGACACGTGTATTTCCCTGGATGGGTGGTGGTCACTGTGACCACCTTCGTTCCCCCTTGAGGCCCCAGGGACACGGCTGCACATGCAGTCTACATAACACCTGTGTCAAGTGGGTACAACAGAGTGAAGACTAGTATAAAAGCCCAAGTGCCTGAGAGAATTTTAGAGATGAGCTGGACTGGTGGGGGCTGGGACAATCAAGAAAGGCTTTGTGGAGAAAGGGCGTGTGTTTTGAGGTATGCTTAAGGTAGCTTAGGGCAAGGAAACCCTGAACAAAATCAGAGGGAACTCAAGTGGATGAGTCATCCGGGTGGGCAGGCAGCACCAGGAGCTGTATCAGATTCTCCTGTGTTAGAACATTAAGGTCCCCTCAACAGATGCAGGATGGAGGGTGGCCTGAAATACCAGGCTAAGGATTGTGCACATTCTCATGAGACAGAATCATCTGAAGAGTCATAGCTTAGCAGTAAGAGAAGGAATGAAATTAGGTATTTTAATGAGCTCTGTTGGGGAGAATACTGAAGACATGAGAATCAGTAAGAATACCTTTAAAACTCCATTTTCTAGCAGTGGGTCTATTTAATTGAGCAAAAACTGAACAAAATCTCTATCTACCTACCTATGTTTCTTAAAAATTAAGAAGTTAAAGAAGAATGAAAGCAGAACTGCTTTAGGTCAAGAGGCGGTAAGGTCCTGGGGGCAAGTTCTCAGGTCTGGTCTTCTTTTCGGAAGAAGGTACTGTAGTGTGGTAAGCAACCAAGATAGGATGCTGGAACTGAAAATCCAAAAGAAACCTAGGTAGACATAGTTTCATGAGAAAGAACAGCTCATCTGGTGGCTGAGGTGAACCAGAGCCAGACGTTCTGGCTGCCAATCCAAAAAGTGCTCTTATATCTCCATTATCCTGTCTTGGACCTTTCGTATTGACAAGATATGCCAAGAAGAAAATGTAAAATCCAATATACTTAGGAGTCATTTAGAAACTTCTTAGTGCTTTCCCCTTATCTTCTGACACTGAGGTCTTCAAAGAGCATTTAGTTTAAGAAACCTAGTCCCATATCCACTCTCTAATCTTATCTCTGAGCAATTAATTGATTGAAAAAGTTATTCTCTAAAACTCCAGACTCCCCGCTGTTGTTTGAAAGCCCTTCATAGTGATTTCACACTCAGGAATATTTTAACAATGTCCTCCCAAGATTTGAATCTCAACAGAGATACTTACACTAGGTACAAATAAACAACTCAGGATGGTAGATTTTGACTTAATTTTATAGAGAATATAAGGAGATGGCATACAGTAAGATTGAAAATTATGATAATATCTATAAAGTTTTAAAACTTAGGGGAAGACACCTATGCAATGAAAAAAGTTTATGGTCACAAGGACACATACAAGATATATCTGGACATTTTCAAAGATACTATAAGAGATTTTAGTTATAAAGAAAACAAATGTGGATAAAGAGTAATGATCTTCTTCTACTTGCAAAACAGAGCACATGTGTTTGAGTTTCTGGAAAGCATCATCTCTGAAATCTGAAATCACAGAATCACAGAGTTCAGAGTTCTCCATAAATGCTCTGCGGAGCATCTCAGTGATTCAAGACTGAATACTGTTATTCCTTTCTTTGAGGATTTTTTAAAGTGTATATTCTATAAGCTCCTTTCTGTGTCTTACTGCCCAAGAGCAGAAGAATTCCCTTAATACAAACCCAACTATCTTCCTCCTTTAATTTATGTCCATTTTCTCTTGTTCTGTCCTCTGTGAACATGGATAAAACACGTCTGGTATCTCCCCCCAAAAGATCTCCATTTACTTGAGGATAGAAGAGAGTTATGTACACCTAAATCCTCCAACCTTAAACAATTCCAGATCTTTCACTTTTACTCATAGAATTTTCTTCCCATCTCTTTAATGACTTTAGGTTCCCATGGAACCTGGCCCAACTTCTCCACACACTTTATAAAAGGGACCAACCATGTGGAAGAATGTTTTCAGTTTTCAGGTGACGCATCTTTTATTAACCTCCATTCTCTCTACCAAAGCAAATGTTGTAATAAAAATGACATAAAAGTGCATTCTGTATCATAACCAATCGGTCAGAAATTGCTACAATGAAGGTATAATTTAGTGAATATTTCCTTTTTCCAGGCACTGAATACTTTGCTGCCAAATCCTGGCAAGGACTCTAAGAGGTAGGTGTTGTCACCCCGTTTTTCACAGGAAGGGCCTGGGCCAGACTGTCAGAGACCTTGATTCTGATTCCAGAGCTCTGACCTTCTCTCAGTGCTATAAAGATACATGATCACAGGTTCACGCAGACACAGGCCATGGATGGACTGTGGATGGCTGCTGTAGGTCAGGCTTCCCTAGAGCTAGCCTCTGAGATGGGGATTGCCACACAGGGATTTTATGGGGGAGGGCTCGGGGGTCTGAGCAAAGCAGGACAAGGCAGTGGGAGAAGCTGGGCTGTGGGACAGCTACAACAAAAGCCCTAGCTGACCCTACCGGTCCTACAGAGTTGTCTTGAAATGGGGCAAGGGTCTTTGTGTCCCCAGACTGATCAGTCATTGAATGTACACTGCTGCCCCAGGTCAGGTGGTCTAACCTTGAAGGAGGCAACTCTCTGTAGCCAAAGCCTAAGGACAGCTGGCAAAGAGGGACCCAGCCTTGAACTCTCAGCTATGCATACCCCCAAAGGCTGGGGAGAGAGTGTCTCCATCCTCCCTGAGTGCTCCCTCCTCACCGAGTGCCTCAGTTCCCCTCAGAGCAGGCAGGGCACCTGGGTGGCATGTCACAGCTCAACTATCCTGAGTATTTCTGATCCCCAGCTTCAGATATGGGTCTGTATATGTTTGTAAGTAAAAGAAATCACATAGCTTTAATGCCAAAGAAATAAATAAGATTGAGCGGAGGGTTAGGACCACAAATACTGCTTTAGCTCATGTGCAGGGAATGAGGAATCTCTCTATTTCTGTGACTCTGCCCCTTGGCTGTGACACTTCTCCGTGTCATACACACACACGGAGAAACATGAAACACAAACAAAACATGAAAACTTTGATAGCAAAGAGGGGTAACAGGAAGGACAGGGAATAATTTGAAACATCAGTAACATAATTATTACCTGAGTAAATGTCACCGTGTTTGAACAGTCCTGGTGGAAAATATACATGTCCTCCAAGTGAAAGATGATATAAGGGATGAAAAAAACCTGTTCGTAGTGCTGCACCCTCAATAATTTTTTTAATCCTCAATCTTTCCTCACAGATTTTATTTTCTAAATGGTATTAAAAAGACATAATTGCCTCAGGACGGTTCTTGCTTTAAAAAAACAAAAGAAAACAGCCCAAATACTTTGGCTATTGATCGTTAAGTGGAAGTTCTATTTCATTTTTTACTTTACCATGAGATCAGAAACAGTTTTCAAGTTTAAAATCAAAAGTATTTATCTTTTATTGTTATCTATGTATCCATTCTGTGGACGTTTTTAAAAAAGCTACAAAGCCAACAACGAGCAAGAACTGTTTATGAGGGCATGAATCTGAAATAGATCCCAGGGGGATAACGAATCCAGCTTTTATGATGGGAAAATGTAAGAGTCATTAATTCATATTATGCTGCCTTGCTATTCTATTAATGACTGCAAAAATAAACTCTCCAGTCACCGTGCTCATTGTAACACGAGTGGCAAGATATCAGGGCAGAAGCTGGAGTTCAAAAAGTTAACAATAAACCTGAATCAAGAATAATTTCCAAAGTGCACAAACAACGAAAGGCAGTGAAGAGTGAAAATTCAAAGGCAGCAACATTATCTGATTAGAAATCCGTCGTCATTGTCCTCCACCAAAATGGCCCCCGAATTGCTGATGTAGTCTTGACCTCTACAGTGGGATTGAATTTGGAAAAGTTGGTGGCTCAGCATTTCCTCTCCCCTTTCTCTTTAAAATCCCACACTATGAAAGGGCATAGGGTAACACATTTTGCTGTTAAGTATGATTTGAGCCTGTTGGAAGACTGCCTGTTCGAAAGTCTCACCATGGCTACTCGCCTATGGCTTCTAGTTTCTGATAGGAGTGGTTCCCAATAATCCTTGTCCAGCAGGATTCTGTGCTCTAACCACCAGGTGGAAGGAAGGCTTCAACACTTGGATACTATTTCAAATTCTAAATATTTATTTATTTATCTATTCATTTAATTTTTTTTTTTTTTTGAGAGAGTGAGAGAGAGTGTGTATGTGTGGAGGGAGGTGGGGGAGCTATGAAAGAGGGGAGGGGTCGAAGGAGAGGGAGAAAGAGAATCTTAAGCAGGCTCCAGACCCAGCATGGAGCTCCATGCAGGGCTCGATCTCATGACCCTGAGATCATGACCTGAGCTGAAATCAGGAGTTGGGTGCTTAACTGACTGAGCCACCTAGGTGCTCCCCACAACTCGAAATACTTTTTTTTTTTAATTTTATTTATTTATTTGAGGGGGGGGAGAGAGAGAGAGAGAACAAGAGGGGGTGGGTCAGAAGGAGAAGCAGGTTCCCACTTCCCACTGAGCAGGGAGCCCGATTTGGGACTCGATCCCAGGACTCTGGGATCATGACCTGAGCTGACGGCAGTCACTTAATTGACTAAGCCACCCAGGCACCCTCGAAATACTTTTAAGTGGCGACTCCATAGCTAACATAAACTCTATCCAGTGCGTTGTGTGCATGATAGTGCTTGCAATATCCACTCCGGCATTGGAGCAGAAAGCAGCCAGCCAATACTGTTGCATTCTCTACCCTGCCCACAGCAAGAGAGCTCAGGAGAAGACCCTACGACCAAGCCAAACTACAGTGGAGAAAGTTTGTTGTGCCCTTTCCCAGCCATTCTGCCATCTTGGGCTCTCTGTCTTCAGTGGCTCCCGTATCTGTCCATCCTTGTTCATGCTGTTTTTCTGCCCATGTAGCCAAGCTATGCAGAGAGTGCACCTATCACTGTCTCCATAAACCAGCCCCCACTTACCCAAAAGAAGGGTGGTTCACCTGCTTCCCATACCCACGATATACCATTTTTACTACCAGTTCCATAAACACAAACTGCCATGGGTTGCATGTTTTGGAGACATCATGTTCATTTGTGTATTTTGCACACAGGACATGAGTGAGACAGAAAAAGAGATGAAGAGAGAGGCACAGACCGAAAAAAGGGAGAGACCCAAACAGGAAGACCTATTTCTTGGGCCCTGCACATCAATGAGAATAAGCTCCTTTTGTTACTGGCAGTTTTTGGGATGAGGGAATTGTGTTCCATTCTCGAACTCTGATGACTGGCAGCCCACTGCTCTCGCAGCAATGACTGACCACTCTGTGAACTTCAGAGAGCAATCCATTGTCTTGAGACCACCTACAACTCGCAAGCACGTGCCATCAGTCTAAGCTACACCAACTCAGCATTTCCATAAATTCATTTTCTAGACATAAAATCCATCGGGTATTGCAATGTATTTAACCAAATCACAAATACCCTGGTCCTAAAAGAGTCAGTTTTAAAATAATAAATGACTGTCCGTTTTTTTAATGTATGAAAGTTGTATTTTATTTAAAAAGGGCAAATAAAACTGGAAACCGGGTTGTATAGCCAATACTTGAACTGTGTGGAAATGTAGCTAACACGCTGTTACAGAAAGTACCTAGTTGGGGAGGTCCCCGGGGGGGCTCAGTCAGTTAAGCATCTGCCTTCAGCTCAGGTCATGATCCCAGGGTCTTGGGATCAAGTCCCGTGTTGGGCTCCTTGCTCAGTGGGGAGTCTGCTTCTCTCTGCTCTTGTGTGCTCATTCTCTTTCTCTCAAATAAATAAATAAAATCTTTTTTTTAAAAAAATGGAAGTCCTAGTAGGGAAACATTGGCTGGATAACAGATGTTGAGATGATTGTCTTTTTTTAACTAGAACTGAAACAAACAAAAAAAAAATAACTAGAACTGAAACATGGGTAGTTTTGATTCTCCACTGATCCCTCATTTCAGTAGTGGAACCAGCTTAGAGAAAACAAAACAAAAGCCATGTTAAAAAAGTTTAAAACTGGGATGCCTGGATGCCTCAGTCATTAAGCATTTGCCTTCAGCTTAGGCATGAAGGCAATGATCCCAGGGTCGTGAGATCGAGCCCTGCATGGGGCTCCCTGCTCAGTGGGAAGCCTACTTCTCCCTCTCCTACTCCCCCTTTTGTGTTCCCTCTCTCTCTCTCTCTCCCTCTCTGTCAAATAAATACATAAAATCTTAAAAGAAAAAAAGTTTAAAATTACCAAAATCAAACACGTTCATCAAGGCCTAAAATAATAAAACAAAATCTGTTTATTGAGTGGAAAGGGACTGGCCAAGGCAAATGCTATCAGTGTGAACAGACTGACTTCATTCAGTTTCTTATTATTTTAAGATATCTAGGTAACCTCACAGTGCACTAAAGATGTGGAACAAAAGAAAATGAGTTGGTGGGAGGGGCAGCCTGAGTTCCAACAGACCAGGGCTCTGACTCTAGCTGTTAGCATTAGGTCAGTTACTTAATTTTGCTTCAAATTAATTTTCTTTTGTGTAAAAGTGAAAGTGATAGATTAGCAGATCTTTAAAGATTCTGGAAAGATGGTAGAGAAATGGACTAGAAAGAGAAAAAGGGAGCACTTTGTGATTTTCCAACAGGTCTTAAGGAAAAAATTCAGTAAGCTAATTAAAGCCACAGTAATCAAATAAATTCACTCAAAATAGTACAATTGTCTGTATTATTTGAATTTAAAATTTTTACCCATGACATTCCCTCAAAGAAGGCTCTGAGTAATGTCTAAGTGGGGTAGACGGCTCTGAAACAGTGCAGCCTCTGTTATAATAGGCTCCCTTCATGATGTGCTGAGTGATGCTGGGAAAACCCGAAGGAGGGACCCTGACGCCCCTGGAGAATGCAGGAAAGATCCTGCTTGGTGTCCCGTAGGCAACGCTCAAATCCTGGGCAGAGCAATGAAAACTGATGACTAGATAAGAAACGAGCTGAGAAACAGAAAAAGAAATATCCTTTAAAAAACAAAGCATGTTCCTTACATAATTTTTGTAAATACTGTGAATTCAAATGAAGAATGACACTGGCTTATAACTCCGAAATCTTAGGGTTTTCATTGTTTTTTTTTTTTTAAATACTGGCTTCAAGCAATGTCCACAATAGCCAAACTATCGAAAGGAAAGAGCCTAGATGTCCACCAACAGATGAATGAATAAAGAAGATGTGATAGACACACACACACACACACACACACACACACACACACACACACTGGAATACTATGCAGCCATCAAAAACACTGAGATCTTGTCATTTGCAATGACATGGATGGAACTAAAGGGTATTATGCTAAGTGAAATAAGTCAGTCAGAGAGGGACAATTATCATATGATTTCGCCGATTTGAGGAATTTAGAAACAAGACAGAAGATCATAGGGAGGGGAAAATGAAACAAGACAAAACCAGGAGACAAACCTTAAGAGACTTTTGATCTCAGGAAACAAACTGAGGGTTGCTGGAGGAGAGGAGGTGGGAGGGAAGGGGTGTCTGGGTGATGGATATTGGGGAGGAGTATGTGCTATGGTGAGTGCTATGAATTGTGTAAGACTGATGATTCACACACCTGTATCCCTGAAAAAATAATATATTATATGTTAATAAAAAATAAATGGATACTGGCTTAAATTTCCTTTCACCAAACTAATAAAGTCCTCACATTTGTCCCTAGGAAAAGATCCTTATTTATTTATCTATTGAGAGAGAGAGCACGTGTGTGCTCATGGCATGTGAGCATGGTCAGGGAGGGGCAGAGGGAGAGGGAGAGAGAGAATCTCAAGCAGGCTCCCTGATGAGTGTGAAGCCCAACACAGGGCTTGATCCCACAACCCTGAGATCATGACCTGAGCTGAAATCAAGAGTCGGAGAGGCTCAACCAACTGAGAGCCACCCAGGCTTTATTAATAAGATTTATTAGACTAAGAAAATAAGACGAAAGAATATAGATACAAATGAAATGATAGGTCATGTCAAAATGAAATGGAAATTGAGAATGTGGTAAGTTGTGTTTTAAGTGTATGAACAAATAATTTTTTTATTGAAGTGTGGTTGACATATGTTATACTAGTTTCAGGTGAACAACATAAGGATTCAACAGTTCATACAGTATGAAATGCTCAGCACAGCTGGTGTAGTCACCATCTCTCACCAAACAACAATAGTACAGTATCACTGACTACTCTCTATGCTGTACCTTTTCATCCCCATGATCTATTTTATTTTATTTTATTTATTTTATTTTATTTTAGAGAGTGGGGAGGTTTGGGGGGAAGGGGCAGAGGGAAAGAGAATCCCAAGCAGGCTCCACACCCAGTGCAGAGTCCTACATTGAGCTTGATGTCACAACCCAGAGATCACGAACTGAGCCAAAACCAAGAATCAGATGCTAAAACAACTGAGCCACCCAGGCGCTCATATTTATTTTATAACTGGAAGTTTGTACCTCTTAATCCCCTTTCCCTACTTCACCCATCTCCCCCACATCCCCCCTCTGCCAACCACCAATTTGTTCTCTATGAGTCTCTTTTTGGGGTATTTTTGTGTGTGTATGTGTTTGTTTGTTCATCTGTTTTGGGTTTTAAATTCCACATATAAGTGAAATCATATGATTTTTGTCTTTTTCTGTCTGACTTATTTTGAAAGCTTAAGTACAAAATCAAAGTTATATTTCAAAAAAGATTTTTAACACTTGCCTATAACTCCCAAATCAATGTTTCTAGCCTGGAACCCTCCCCTAACCTCCAAACTTAGACTTCCAGCTGCCCAGTGCACATTTCTACCTAGACGTCTCATGTATACCTCCAAGTCCTTTCCTCCTCAAGATGGGCTCTGCTTTCCCCCTAAACTTCCTTTATGTCACGGGAGTCAAAAACCCGAGAATCCCAGGTCCTAATATTTTCTCGCTTCCAATGCCCAAACCATCACTAAATTCAACACAGTCTAGCTCTTTCAAAGCTCTCTTCCTCTGTTCCTCACTGCTTCTTCCCTAATTTCATCCTTCTCATCCCGTCACCAGATCTGTGCAAAACAAATCTTCCTTCAATCTTGCTCACCTCCAGTTGTTTCTCTATAGTCTCTCTGAGGTAACATACCTAAAACACCAATGACTGCCATCTTAAAACCCTCAGTGCTCACACACACACACACACACACACACACACATCCTTCATACCTGTGGTTCAACAACATTGAAGAACTTATTACTTCTGCATGTAGGTTTCACACCTCTCCCACTGCTCCTGCTGGCAATACCCTCCTCCAATCCACCAGGCCAACTCCTAGTCATCTTTCAAGGGCCATTTCAGGGGCCACTTTTACACACAGGAAAAGCCTACTTTTACACACAAAATTTCTGGCCCCAGGCTCCATTCGATGTCTTTTTCCTTCCTTAATGCACTCTCAATACACTTTCATCATGTTGGAGTTGGTCATACTATTTATGAGTCTCTCTCTTGCATTTGACAGATATTCCTTGAAGGTAAAGACTTACCACTTTTGCTTTTTGAGATCCTAGCAAAATATACGAAGATCAGAATAAAAATGAATCAAACTATGAAGAAAACAGATTGGAGGGTGTAAGAGTATTCTGGAGGATTATAAATATTTGGAAATAGTAATTTGTTTTTTTTACGCAAATAATACTTCATGGTTTACAAAGTGCTTTCATATATGTTATTTTGTTTTATCCTTAAAAAAAATCTAAAAGGCAGGGCAAGGCAAATACGATAGTTCTCAGAAACCCTAAATACATAAGAAATTCCTCTAAAAGAGAAATGTTATTGATTTTTCAAGGTGCACGGGTGCATGTGTGTGTTCAAATAAGTCTTCTAAGATCAGAGCTACAACTTCAAATAAATTCCTGTTGCGTCAAAATAGTCACTTGATCTCCTTCATAACTACTAAAAAATTCTCCTGAAAACGGAAAGCTCTCAATTTGTTGTAGAGAATTTTCAATAATCTATTTCCTTATTCACTCTTTTCCAAGAAGTAGATTTTAGAACACAGAACAGCTAATTTAGATTTCTACAGACAAAGAGAAAACTGATTTGCTCTCACCTTCAGAAGATCCACTGGGGACAAAGGTCTCCTGAAAGTTTCCCTGATGTTTGAAGGTTGTCCTTTTCTCAGAATGATGCCCACAGCTGAGAGCAGCTTTGGCCAAAGTCTTCAACAAACAGGGGCAGTGGGTGCTGAGGAAGACAATCACAAGGCTTCCTGAATAGGGGGGAAAAAACACAGAATAGTGTAAATTGTGTTGGGTTAGTTAATTCTATAAAGCTGATATTTCCTTCTACCATCCTACTAAATTCAATAATTTTAATCACACATTTCTGTACTTAAGAACATCAATGTCTTAAGACTTTAAGCAATTTAATGGCTACAGGTAATGAAAACAGGTAACATAATTCCAATTACATTTTGGTATATGAGAGGAGTCTGAATGACCCCCAAACGGCAGGAAACAACTGTGCACACAAATTAAAGAGGAAAAAAGGCACTTGATCTTATTCTCCTCTAATACTACATGGGAACACTGGTCGCTTTACAATCACATCAACACACAGGCTACAGCTGGGAAGAATCTAATACCGACTGAAAAGAACAAACAGTGAAGAACAAAGTATCTGATCAAGGTTGACAATGTCAGGGAGGAACTCAGCAATGCAATTACATTTTAGACGTGGTTTTGAAGGCGGTGAGAAAAGAAAGTGTCTGGGAATAAAAGGGGTTGCTAAACACATCACTGTAAGAAAACAAGCACAAGGTTAAGGTAGAAAGACAGGGAATGAAGCCTTTATTAAATGGAAACCACCTAACAGAAGCACTGAATATTGTGTTTGCTTAATACCTCACTTTTAAGAGAAAAGGTAAAAATCACGGAAAAGAGTATTTAGAAAACCTCTTTTAAACCCAAACTTGGGGTCAATGTGCAGTGAGGATAGCAGAAGGCGGGAGTGCTACACCGGCTCCCAGAGCTAAGGGTCTGACCTTGGGCTTGCTAAGTGCTTCTCAACCTTTCGGGAACCGGGGGAGCTTGTAGAAAGTATCGCTGGCTTGGCTCCATCCAGGCCAAATAAATCCCTGACATGAAATCAGAATCTCAGGTGGGCTGGAGTCCCACCTGGAAAAAAGCACAGGCATTTTTTCCAATTTTTTCCACAAAGTCAGAGAAGATGTTTCCAGATGGCTCAACTAGCTTGAACATTCAGCTTCTCCAAAACAGTTTGCAGCTTTGATAACTCAAGTTTGTTTTGAAACAAATGTGATTTAAATTAATAGTATCTAAAGTTTAAGACCCTATGAAATTAGATAGTGCCCCAATTTTCCAGAAGAGGAGACTGAGGCTCTGAGAAGTATGGTGACATAGGTAAGATCCAAGCCAAAGAACTAGTTCAGAATCAAGTCTTCTGGGGGAGATATGTCAGCTCCTGAGTGGGGGCTGGACACAAGATCCTCTCCAGCTGGGCCAGTAAGACCAGAAGACATGGAAGCACACCAGCACTAGGCTCTCTGGGCTCTCTTCTCTTACAGAAATAAAAAAGAATCCTACTAGCACAATTACAGCACTTCATATGAGCTGGACACTGCCAAGAAGTGCTTCAATCCCCACAAAATTCTCAGACCTAACTACTATTATTATAATAGTTTATTTATAATTTACAAAAGGAAATTGAAGCCAAGTGAGCTGAGTCTTGTCTCCAGAAAGGGGGAACTAGACTTTTCACAAAGCTAGTCTCTCTCCTAACCATGGATTTCCTAGCAAGAATACAGTTAACAAGACGTTGGAGGCAAGGTTATTCCACTCTGTTGGTTTCTGTCTTTTTTGGTCACAGTGCATTCTCACCCTGGCAAGTGGAAACAGAGGCATCCTGGAGTCTTCTTGTGCTTCCAGATTTTCTCAGATTAAATGCTAATTTCTGTTGGTTGTGACAGTATTAACATCCCTTCACAAAACACACACACATTACACACACACACACCACACACACATATACACATACATTCACTGTATCACACATGTGCACACGCACCCCACACCATACACACACCACACATACACACACCACACACACATATACACACACACTCACTGTATCACACATGTGCACACACACACTCCACACCATACACACACCACACATACACACACCACACACATTTACACACACACTCACTGTATCACACATGTGCACACACACCCCACACCATACACACACCACACATACACACACCACACACACATTTACACACACACTCACTGTAT
Source organism: Procyon lotor (assembly GCA_028646535.1). NCBI lineage: Eukaryota > Metazoa > Chordata > Mammalia > Carnivora > Procyonidae > Procyon > Procyon lotor. The sequence goes on from CM053614.1 coordinate 77,291,550, forward strand.
CACACATGTGCATGCACACACACACCCAGACCATACACACACCACACACACATTTACACATGCACTCACTGTATCACACAT
>CM053614.1:77300466-77349802 GCA_028646535.1 Procyon lotor
CACACACTACACACACATTGTTTTAGATGTCCCCTTATGAAAGAACTGTGACGGTAAGAAATTCAACCTGAACACAATATCCCCAGGCAAAATCAATCCTTACCAATCACAGAAACTGTGAATACTTGCCAGATAAAATAATATGCATAGATTTCTGAAGGAAACTGAGATTCTACACTATCCATATCATAATTCCTAGTTCTCACTACCAAACTCAAAACCAGAAAAAGATTATATTCTGTTATAGCTTTCTTTTTAAAAGAAATTATATTTGGTTGATTGAGTTCCCATTAAAAAAGCCAAGTGTGCGTCCCACCTTTGACTTATTGCTGCCACTGCTCTGGGTTGGTTTTTAAATCATTACAAAAGGGGTGTGCGGGTGGCTCAGTCAGTTAAGCTACTGCCGTCAGCCCAGGTCATGATCCCAGAGTCCTGGGACTGAGCCCAGCATCGGGCTCCCCACTTAGCAGGGAACCTGCTTCTCCCTCTGCCTGTTGCTCCTCTGCTTATGCTCTCTCTCAAATAGTCTTTAAATAAAATCAATAAATCACTACAAAAAGCAGAATGCTTTAAAAAAAATTAAAAAATACAAACAGACTCCCAAGAACCTGCTCACTACATAGATTTCTAACTCAGGAAACTTCCACATCTGTAGGCCTATGTTGCATTCTAGTCCCCCTGCTACAACTAAATAGACCCTACAATTCAAGTCAACAAACTTTATTAATGCATAGATACAAAAATGCAAGCCCATGTGTACATACTAAACAGTCTATGACCAAATTTTGGTCTGTGTTTTTGTAATATGATTCATGTCACTACAACTGCATTTCCCCAAATTATAAAGAAAAGCCCTTGTAAGAGTGATTTCAACCCAAGTTGATACTCATCATACGGACCTTTAAAATATTACAAGCCATCTCACATAAAGACTGGAGGATAATTTTCTTGGAGAAGAGATGAAGGTGAAACACGAGAGTGGGCTCTTTCAAAATCTGATGGGTTCCCAAGGGTGGGAGGTTTGGCAATCCTCACTGCACACACAACCCCCGGGGCACTTGTAGAAATAAGCTGATGCTTGGGCCCCATTCCCAGGGACTTAATTGGTCCAGGGTGGAGACCAGCCTTGATCACTTTTTAAAGCTCATTCTAATGTGTATTAGAGGTAAACCTTCTCCTGAGGTGGATTTTACTTCAATAGAGTACTAAGAACTTTGTAATAAGCAGAGCTGTCCAAGGAATGAACAGGTCACCTCAAGGAGAGGGATGAGTCCTGTTGTAGCAAGCATGGGGGGAGGGGCCACATGCCTGAGCCCCTCTCAGGGACGGGGCAGAGAAGGGTCCTCAGATCTCTGAATCTGATTTTTTCTACATACAAGTTCCACTGGGGTTAGTATTTAAGTTAGAGGAAGAAAAAGAAAATGTCTCGTTTGCAATGTCCTGCTTACAACAAAACAGGTTTTCTAAAATCTTCCATTTTGTCCATGTAAAACTTGTTAATCTGCACAATAAAATCAAAATGTTATTGTTTTCAGTATTCATCTATTTTTAAAATATCCTTCCTCGTATAATGGGTTACATTATTATATTCTGATTTTTTAATACTCTTCTCTGAATTTCCACCACTTCCGCCTATAAAAAGCCTTTTTAAAATAGATGGCATTTGTTTTTCTTCGGCATATAAAAAAGAATTTCTCATCCTAGAGGGGAATCCTCCTACACTGTTGGTGGGAATGCAAGCTGGTACAGCCACTCTGGAAAACAGTATGGAGGTTCCTCAAAAAATTGAAAATAGAGCTACCCTACAACCCAGCAATCGCACTACTGGGTATTTACCCTAAAGATACAAATGTAGGGATCTGAAGGGGCACGTGCACCCGAATGTTTATAGCAACAATGTCCACAATAGCCAACTGTGGAAAGAACCTAGATGTCCACCAACAGATGAATGGATAAAGAAGATGTGGCATACAATGGAATATTATGCAGCCATCAAGAGAAATGAAATCTTGCCATTTGCAACAATGTGGATGAAACTAGAGGGTATTATGTTAAGTGAAATAAGTCAATCATAGAAAGACAATTATCATATGATCTCTCTGATATGAAGAATTTGAGAGGCAGGGCAGGGGGTTGTGGGGGGTGGGGGAGGGAAATGAAACAAGATGGGATCAGGAGGGAGACAAACCATAAGAGACTCCTAAACTCATGAAAAGAGGGTTGCTGGGGGGTATGGGGTAGGGATAGGGTGACTGGGTTATGGACATTGGGGAGGGTATGTGCTATGGTGAGTGCTGTGAAATGTGTAAGCCTGAAGATTCACATACCTGTACCTCTGGGGCAAATAATACGTTATATGTTAATAAAAAATCTAAAAAAAAAAAAGAGCCATAAAAAAAAGAAAAAAAATTCCTTGTCCTAAGTGTTCTATGAAATGTCATTGGTACAGAACTACTTATGGCTTCCTTCCCAATAATCCTTCTGTTTTCTCCTTCTTTACTCTTAAGTATCAACATGAACATTTTCTCTGACCTTTTCTGGGAGATGAACTTCAGTTCTTATTTGCAGGATGATACTTTTGCAGGGGTTTCCCCCCACCCCACCTCCCGCCTACCCCCAAATTAGATAGGGGAATACATACAGAAGCAAAGAGAATAAATGTTTTGCTCTTTGTTATTTCTTATATTCCTGGGCTGATACTATGTATGCTCTTTTACGACAAGGCATGTTCCATGTGTCTTGAGATTCTTCCATACCACTAAAATTGGGTCTATTTCCTATAACAGACACATAACATGATGCATCTGATACACCTGTTACCCATTCCACCAAGGACAGATACTTCATTTGAACTCATTTTAACTACTAGAAACAAAACTGCAATGAAAAACTTACAAATATATTTATGTATAAATTCCCAAAAAATGGAACTTCTAGGTCAATAATTTGCATTTCAAATTTTGATAAAAATATAGAGCTGTCTTCCAAGAGGGCTGTATTTAAATACTTACAAGAATGTATAAGAAAATTGTTTTTCCAATTCTTTGCCAACACTAGATACCATCAACTTTAATTTTTTTGATCTCAAAGGCAAAAGGCCCCTTTATATTTTGCCAAAATTTGGATTACGAGCCAAAGTAGAAATAGCAATTTTCTAGATTGAAGTTACATCTATTTTAAAAAGTGATGAAGCTAAATTATCATAGCAGATGTCTTAAATCTACCCTGAAACCTAGCATTTTGCTTAGATTCTAAGATTCTGACCTTTACAGATAACTCTCTTCTCTACAAATCCTCACAATTATAGCCCTTAAAAGACAACTCAAAATTCACCTCTCCCAGGAAGGCTTCTTTGATTTAATTCCCTTGATCTCTCTCTTTTTTTTTTTAATCCTTCCTCTACTCGGATCCTTCAGTACTTAGTTTGTGTTAACTCTTAAATCCCCCTTTGTCTATTCCAATAATACCAGTAAGGTAGAAACACAGAAGACCAGCAGAAATGAATAAAGATTTATACAACATTTATTATACTTAGTTATTATGCTAATATCTATTTCTTGGGTGCATATTAGACCCACTTTGTGTACTTTTCCACATTTGTCTGCCTTTCCTCACATCATTCCTGTGGTTGCTTGCTCTGTGTAAAGTCTCCACCCTTGCTTCCCTCTTGTCTCCTAACACTGCCCCATGTGTCAGTCCAAGGGGTGATGGCTCTGGCTCAGTCTCTGTCACGATTAGTGTGGCAAGAGCTACAGCAGCTCAGGCATCCCAGTCCACCTTAATGGCACTATGGAGGTCCTGGCTCCTCCCACCACTTCAGGATTTCCGGGGAGCACCATGCTGTGGGGTGGAGGATCTGGCTGACCCCCAGGCTGACCGCAGGGACTGGGTAACACAACCTGGAAGCAGGAATTAAAGCCCAATGGGGTAACCTTGGCTAATGAGACACAGGAGACAAGAAGGCGCCAAAAGTCCACGTCCTTGCCTTTCCTCCCATGACAGACCACTGTGAGGGACAGGGCTTCCAAAGACCTGTCTGCAAGACGATGTACGTCACAAAGCTTCACTGGCTGTGTTTTCATGAGAAGCTCTGAGCAGTGTGATAGCTCATTTTTTTACCTTGTTTCCCCTAATCCCTCACCACTGCTGTTCTGGAATTATACCTTCTCTTAAAACCTTCCCATGTGAGTTCTGCCTCAGAGTCTGTTTTCTAGAGAGCTTAAGCCAAGACATACCTACTATCTACAGAAACACTGCACTATACAGTAGCCTAGCCCCCGGGAGGGGGACAAAAGACAGACAGAAGCAACCAATTCTGTCCCCAGCAATCTAATTGGAGAGGCTATAGACAGCCATACGTGTAACCATAAATGAAAAAGACAAAAAGAAGGATGAGAAACACCACAGTGAATGGAATAAAGGGATAAATTGTACAGAGGTTTAGAAAATGGGAACTATTTTATAGTACTCTTTGAATGGGGTATATGATAAATACAGAAAATATTCACAGAGAGGGTGAAAAGCCTCACATCTCACCCACAGCCAACCCTGGGGGTGGGGGGATGCTGATGTAGGAGACATGTTGTGCAGAAGGGCGAGGGCACCGCAGACGGCATGCGGTCCAGCAGAGGGTTTTGGTGGGACAAGCAGGATAAGCCCCGGGTTCAGAGCCGAGGCCTATGGAAGCAGGGCACGGGGGTCTTGAGGGTAAAGGACGTTTCCACAGAAGAGATGAGGTTTTCATTCTCTCTGGAGGGTAAATAAAGTCCATGTAAACCTCTCCAGTCTCTCCCACTCCCTCCCTCACACCTGAGTCATAAGCAAGGAGAATGTGCGAGATAAACCAAGCCTTCCTGCCTTCTCGTGGATCTCCCAGCCGGCAAAGAGGGTGCTTTTGCTGGACGAGCTCTGTCTGCTGTGGGCCCAGGAGGGAGAGAATGTCCAAAGGAGGGAGGATACCAGGCAGCCCTTCAGGGCTGCACATCTAACTGCTTCTCCCATCAGCTTGGACTGTAACAAAGCTAGCCTTTCTCCATCTCCCTGGTGTTGTGTCATGTCTCTCAACTGGGGCAAACTTGGGGGGAGGGGAGGGGTGGGAGGGTGGCAAGGAGCAGGAATATTATTTAATGACTCCCTAATTGACTTAGACCTTTGAAGCATGATGCAATGAGAAACGTGATAAAAGAGATAATAAACACTTCTTAATGGCGTGGTCATCTCACATCCTAATTTCTGCCCATCAAAAGGAAATGAGTGGGCTCTGCGGCTTCCATGTGGTTTCTCTCATGTGGTTCTTCTTGCCCCCCGGGTTGTTTTGCAGCAGTCTTCTCTGGCTGTACTCCTGCTGGGGAGTTTCTTTTTCCCTCTGAGCGACACCGCAAGCTTTTCAGAAACGTTCTGTTGGTTTTCCACACCCCAGAATGACTCTTCCCTGACCGAATGAGGCGGCCAGCTCACGTGACACCATCCCTCCACACCGGCACAGCCAATATATTCATCTTCATTTAGCAAAATCACTACCAGAGATTTAAATAACAGGTTTGCTTTAAATAAAACTGCAAGGGCAATTCTAGGAGTAAGACAGAGACACAGAATAGCACATTTCTGTGATGGTACCATAGTGTCTGTTTGAATCAGTACTTTCCAGATGTTTGGAGACATTCTATTAAAGTTGACATGGTCGTCAGTGCTAGATGAAATTGGCTCCAGGGGCAAAAAGAAAAGATTAACCCTTAGGCAGGTGGCGAAGAAACCAGTACTCTGCTTTGTCATCATTTCTCAGATCAGAGAGAAGTTTCCAGGGCAGCAGGTCACACATTCTGGCCAGAAGGCAATCACAGACAGATCTTTTTTCTTTCATTTTATTTTATTCATTTCATTTCTTTCTTTCAACTTCCCATCTCTCTGGGAAAGAAAAAAGAATAATAAAATCTTTCTTAACTAGATAGATTAATACCCAAAGGAAAATCTTGGGCTTTTGTAATATGCTTTTCCAAAATTTGAATTTCACATCCATGTCGCTGAAGTCCTGGGACGTCCTCCAAGAAAGCAGAATGAAACCAGTCAAAGGGGATGGAAACTTGCATTACATTGGAGGTGCTTTATGACAGTCCCCTCCCATTTCAGCTCCACGCTGTTCACATCTCTGCTCAATTAACTGACAACATTACCAACATGCATCCTCCAGGGAAGTTTCCTAGTTTAGGGACATCCATTTTCAGATGTTTGTACTGTTTCCACTGGCCATTTATTTTAGTTTCCGTCTTCCCTTAAGAGTAAAAAACTGAGGGGGCACCTGGGTGGCTCAGAGGGTTAAGCCTCTGCCTTTGGCTCAGGTCATGATCTCAGGGTCCTGGGATAGAGCCCCACATCGGGCTCTCTGCTCAGCAGGGAGCCTGCTTCCTCCTCTCTCTCTACCTGCCTCTCTGCCTACCTGTAATCTCTCTGTCTGTGTCAAATAAATAAATATCTTCAAAAAAAAAAAGGGGGTAACTAACTGAGGGGCACCTGGATGGCTCAGTCGGTTAAGAGTCCAACTCTTAGTTTCTGCTCAGGTCATAATCTCAGAGACATCAGGTCAAGCCCCACGTTGAGCTCCGGGATGAGCACGGAGCCTGTTTAAGATTTTCTCTCTCCCTCTCCCTTTGTATCCCCACCCTGGCATATGCCTTCTCTCTCTAGAAAAAAACAAAAAAAGAGTAACTGACTGAATGCCTCCCAATTTATCTGCCACACAACATGCTTCTCACAATTTGATCAAATAACACTGGTACTTCTAGGGATACTTTAACCTATCAACCAACAATAGCCTATTGTAATTGCTCTGGGTAAAAGAATTTTCTGGCAAGTAAAGTAAATATTCTAGCAATGCAATTAACTGGGAGTTCACATCACAGTCACTTACAGAATTGTTTTTCCTTTTTTACTCAGACACACAGACCTCAAAATCTCTGGGCTTGTCTATTCTTTCTTTATGACTTCTACGACTTGCAGAGGAGGCACTTCTGTACGTAGCTGGTTAAACACTTCGTGACAGTCACTCACTCTTGGTCTTTCCAATATTATGGCAGCGGTTGAGCCAAACTGACTTTCCCTGGGGTGGTCAGGCCAGTGCAGCCATTGTGGCTCAGGCTGTGGTGCTGACCGCTTCAGACCGAGCACCACTATGCATCCCACACATTACCATCTTCTTCACTATGACTCTCATCGTATGATCCCACCAGCCAGGTGTTCCTGGAGAAGCTCATCCCTAGGTGTTCTGTGAGATGGCTAGTCTTTCTTCTCAAAATATGCTTTGGGAGTATATACTTCATGGAAACACAGAAACCTTTTGTGAGGGGACAGAATCTCTAGTTCAGAAACATAAGCCAGCGAGTCCTCCGGCCTCGGCCTTGAACTTTGGGGAAGACTGAAGAAGAGCACTTGCAGATCCGTGGATCCTCAAGGAGGTGAGTGCCCATCTCTCCCTTGGAGGTGGTTTTTTGTTTCTTGTTTTGTGTGTCTCAGGTGTAGTTTCTATGGATGTGGCTTCCAGAGAGCCATGCTTCTGTGTCTCTGTTGAAATCCATGTGAAACCCACTGGCCCAGTGTGAGCAATGGTAGATTTTGGCACTGGTGTGGTTGCAGTCGGGGGGAGACATTGAGAATTGCCGCACGTCGTGTCCACACTGTGGGAAAGTCAGTTTGGCCCCACAGCTGCCTTACCGTGCCACTTCACTGATCAGAAACATTCAATAGAACGTTAACATTTGTATAGAACCATGTAGGTTTTCGAACTTATTTTCCAGGATGAAATCTTATTTAACCATCAGTCTAGTGTCTTCTGATTGTGACACAAATACTTTGAAGCAACTGAATGGCAAACAAAAATCATCTTAAAAATGCTGCTCTGGTTTTTGAAAATTACTTTGAGAGTTTTTCAGAAGGGATTGTTCCCTACCCATAACCTCTAAAAATATCTTCCAGGCCTTTTGATAATAAGAGGCACTAATAGGATCTATGGATGCTTAATTAGTTTCACCAAAAAGACTGCAGTGTGTCTATCCTGGCTAGTGCTTATCATATGGATTTTTTTTTTATCCTTCTCTGATCCATTGCTTCACTTTTTTTTTTCCAGCAAAAGAACTGCTGTCACCCTATAACTGTTCTTACAAGATAACATTAGTCATTGTGTTCTCACAATACGCTTCTCATCTGGCAGCTAATTTCCCCAGGGGGTGCTGGGATGTTTTATTTTCAGATAATCTCCAATTAGCTTCTCTCTATAATCCTGCTTGGCTCACATTCACAGTTTTCTCCTATATAGCCTCCTCCTCTTAATATACTTCAAGGAACACATATGAATTACATTGTTTATAATTCTATCTCACTACTTGCTCGCTCACCTACTTGCAAGAGATTTTAGATTTTAATCCCCCATCCAAATCAAATAAAATAGAACATCACGTCTATCAAATATTGTTCTTCCCAGGTAAGCTCACTCAGCATTCAATCTTTTTATGAGTTTGAAAGGAGAGACCTGAGATCTATATTAAATATGATCCTGATAAATAAGACACCACAAGGACAGAGAAGTAAGAGTACACCCCGGTGCCTCCATTTCAAAGACACCCCTTTCCCTCAAGAAAGTTATAGGTACCCAAATCTTGTGTCAACGCTGAAAATGTCTCCGGATAGGACAAAAACTTTTTTTTAAGGTTTTATTTATTTGTTTGACACAGAGAGATAGATCCCAAGTAGGCAGAGAGGCAGGCAGAGAGAGAGGAGGAAGCAGGCTCCTTGCTGAGCAGAGAGCCCGATGCGGGGCTCGATCCCAGGACCCTGAGATCATGACCTGAGCCAAAGGCAGAGACTTTAACCCACTGAGCCACCCAGGCGCCCTGGACAAAAACTTTTTATGTCCAAACTAGAGATACAGTTTAAAACAGAGCAGGTAAATAATGATTTAATTTTGTGCTAAAGGATTAAAGTTGAATCCTTTCTTGCAAATGGGTTGTGATCCTGGGGTCATGTCTGGTGGTATCAAGTCCTTCCAGGAGGCCCACAGAGGAAGAGAGAAGAGCGAAGGAAGGGAAAGTTGGGGGCCTGGGAATGAACTTCACTTCATTCTCCATTTTTATGTATCACAGACCATCTTCCAGTTACTCAGTAACAAATACAGTACTTAGGTATTTAATGCTTCAATTTCATATATATTACATACATTTAAATTTGTAGGCACTTGCATCTGCAAAAGGTATGTCCTTTTATAACGTCTGTGCAAGATTGAGGAATCTGGGGGTGAAAAACAGAAGTGGCTTGAAATGTATTGATCTTATCTTTCTTTGGCTTTAGTCAATATTTACTTCCTCCACAAATCATTAAAAATACCTGTTTTGGTAGATACTGCTGCAGAGATTCTGCTTTCTGAACACACACAAAATAAATCTTTGCAGATACTTCATGACTGGTGAGCATCTGCTTTATGCATTTCCACTTTCTTATGCTTTTCTACATTCCCCAGTAGTGAGCAATCCTTTGCTCAAAGAAGAAATAATCTGTGTGTTTTGAATGAATTCAAACCTCTTAGCAATATATAACTTATCCCATTTTAAAGTATAAAAGTATACAAATAAATCCACCTTTCTTGTGGCCACCTATTTTAAGGGAATCCCGAAGCCCACATTGGAAGAGTTTCTCAGCTATCTAAAAAAAAAAATGAGAACAATTCTCCCAATTCACAAAACACTTCCTACCTCCAATAGTACTTATACCTATTGATTTTGCACTTATTCTGTGTGAATTTATATTGTGACTTGACTTTTTAAGTTACCCAGGGTCACTATCTCCAATTAGTCCACTGACTTCCTTTCTTTAGTCTCACTCAGTCTCCCACAGTCCAGAGTAGAAACATAATAAACACCATGATAACCCACAAGTCTCCATACCCTTAGTCTCATATCCTTTCCATTATATGACACTGTCTTACAGGTCTCTAAGAAATGGGGGCTGGCAGGGGGAGCATCTGGGGAGGACAGAATGGGAAGAAACTATTTATGGTAAATATCTTCTTAATTTAGTAAGAGCATTTGGGTAAAAGAAAAGCACCCATTAACGAAGGGTTAATGAAAACCACAACTGTTTGAAAGCAAAGACCTAACTCCATTCTCCCAATATAACCTAAAATAGCACATACAGAAAAGAACCCCTAAACAGAGAGCAGAAGAAGAATGCATTACAATAGGGGCACCTGAGTGGCTCAGTTGGTGAAGTGTCTGCCTTCGGCTCAGGTCATGATCTCAGGGTCCAGGGATCTAGCCCCATGTCAGGCTCCCTGCTCAGTGGGGAGTCTGCTTCTCTTCCTCCCTCTGCCCTTCCCTACTCATGATCACTCTCTCTCAAATAAACAAATAAAATCTTAAAAAAAAAAAAGGAATTAATTAAAATAGTGCTATGAGTTCAACCTCATGGTAGATGTCAGGAAAAAAAGATGTGTTTGTGTGTGTGTGTGTGTGTGTGTGTGTGTATTAATCATAAAAGAATCATAATCTTGTGTTAGATGGAGTGGAATGGCTACAACATTATGAGAGAAGTTAGTGTGAGCTAGATAATTGGTATGCTCTGGTTTAAGTAACAAACTCATCCTTGACATGTCATACTAAGGTCTTGCCCACAATAGCATATGTCATTTTTTTAATGTTCATGTGTTTCATGATCATATATTCAAATATTTGTAAGTATTCCATATTAGACCATTGCAATTATATTTACATATATAATAATATATGTTATATATTATTATAATATAAATAATAATATATAAGTAAATATATGAATATATAAATATATAAAATGTATATATAAATACATATCATATTTTATTTACATATATAATATATATCACATATTATATTATATATAATACACAAATTAACTTTTAAAGGATGTGGAAATAAATATTATTAAATTTTGTAACAGAATGTCCAAGTGTGAGCAAATACTTATCCATCAACAGCAAAACATGTTAGTGCTTTCTGGTGAGTTGTTTCCATTACTGTAACAGCATTGAGAAGCAAGGAACTATGTAAAAAACGAAATGAATTTCACTATTATCTGCCTGCTGGATTTCAATCTTTCATAGATTATGCATAATGACTATAGAAAGGAAGAATATATTTATGAAATTTATCAGAAAAACTAAATCTTTTTTATTTCAGTTTGATTCAATTAACATATAGTGTATTATTGGTTTCATAGGTAAAATTCAGTGATTCATCAGTTGCATATAAGACCCAGTGCTCAAAACTAAATCTCTCTTTTTTAAAAGATTTTATTTATTTATTTGACAGAGAAATAGAGGGAAAATCCAAGTAGGCAAAGTGGCGGGCAGAGGGAGTGAGACAAGTAGGCTCCCCACTAAGCAGGGAGCCCAATGACAGGCTCGATTCCAGGACCCTGGGATCATGACCTGAGCCGAAGGCAGATGCTTAACGACTGAGCCACCCACGCGCCCCTCAATCTCTCCTAATAAGAAAGGTAATTAAAGCCTATAAACACCAGATTTCTGAAGATGAACTGAGAAAAAGTATGAACACATTTTGTAAATGGAAAACCATTATCATGAAGGTGTTAGAATCATCATAATCGTTTCAGGTATAATATTGCTGGGAAAAAAGTCAAATGCAAAGTTAATATACTCGCACCCAATTCTGTTGTGTTGTGTTCTGAAAGCAGAGTTGGGTTTCATTCCAGATTGGGGACTGAAGCTATTCAATCCACAACTCAAGGAAAATCAATGGGGTAGTAACCACTGGCAGAATAAATCATTTTGCTTTTCAATCAGCTTGCTTCCTGATCAATCTGCACAGCTCATTTTGAGAACTCCAGGGTTTTAGCTACTGTTAAGATCTCAAGAGCTACAGAGCCTTCTGACCTGCCCTGTGGAGATTAATGACATACATAATCTCATCCTTTCTAACAGGAGGAAAAAGATCTGACAGATAAAATGGTGGCCAAACTCCACAGAAAACGAGGTATGTGCATGGCATGCCATACAGAGTGGACTGGCAATAAAAACAGGTATATGGGAAATGGGGGTTCCAACCTCCTCTGCAGCAACATTTCATAGACAAAGACTTCTCCAGGGGCCACTTTACGAGTTCTTAGGTCAGAAAAATGTTCTTTCTGTGCCTGTAAGGTTCAGAGAATGTCCCTCCTTTCTCCTATGCCTCCCTTTTCTGAGCTGCCATTCCAACCACACATCCTTCAAATGCTATGTTTGATCCTAAATGAAGTGCTTCAAATAGATTATATCTCAACTAAATGTTCTAAGTTCAAAACCCTATGTTACTACAGCCAAGATTTATTCAGTGCTACACACCAGGCTCTGCTATAAACACGTCACACGCATTATCTTATTTCATGCACAGCTTTGCAAAGCGATACTATCATTACACCCAGTTTTACTTATTAGAAGACCAAGGCCGAGGGAAACTAAGTAATTTGCTTAAGGTCATTCGACCAGTAAGTGGCTGAGCATGGGCTCTAGCCCACAAGGACATGCCTCTGGCCCAAGCTCTGTTGTGTATGTAAAATATTTCAAAACTACTGAGAAGCAGAGTGTATAATCATACACATTACCCAGCTTTGGCACAAATGCACACAAATTGAAAGATACAGATAATCCTTGACATAAAAGTACATTTTGAAGTAAAATTGAGTTTTTCTACCCAAAAGAAAAGGGCAATAGGGAGGGGAGAACAGAAGTGGATCCACGGCCCCATAAATAAAGTCCTATTACTCATAGTGCGAGTCACTGAGAAGGTGCTTCCTGAGAGTTCACTGAACACATAGCATTTTCTTATTCAAATATGTCAATGAGGTCAGAACAGATCATCTGAATATAAACAGGACTCTCACAGAGGGAGCAATTCAGCCACATTCTGCAGTGAAAGAGCTACCCCTTCCATCACTCCAACCTCTCCCCTGGCTTCAGTGGGCGTCCGCCCAAGCGCCACCCCCCTTCCCCTCATGTCCCACCTCCTGGGCTTAGCCTCCAGCAGCCAAGAGAAGAAAGGCTGAGTGCTGGGGACAGCATCCTTCCTCCTGGCTCCGGCAATCAGAATGGTATACGGAATAAAAGAGAAGACAGTAGTTACCTCTGGGTAGAAATGGGGGAAGACGGGATAGGAATTCAATTAAATTGGTGATGTTCTGTTCCATAGCTGGAGAGAGAAGGCAGTGATGCTCCCTGTATCATTTCTTATATGTTGTATGCATGAGGTAATTACATGCATGCAGAATACGAAGGGCAGAAGTAGCTGAGGGGAGAAAGGAATTTATAGTGGGTCAGAGAGGGAAGGAAATGAAAGCATAAGAAAGATAAAAGGTAAGAAGGGAGAGAAAGTGAGGGGAAAAATCAGGGTGGAGAGGGGCGCCTGGGTGGCTCAGTTGGTTAAGCATCTGCCTTCAGCTCAGATCATGATCTTAGGGTCCTGGGTTTGAGTCCTGCATTGGGCTCCCCGCTCATTGGGCAGTCTGTTTCTCCTTCTCCCTTGGCCCCTCCCCCTGTTCATTTCCTTTCTCTCTCTCTCTCAAATAAATAAAATCTTTAAAAAAAATCACGGAGAGGGATTTTCCCTCCTAGGGAAGGAGGCTGAGGCAAGACACAGATCTCAGCAGGGATCTCTTAACCAAGTAGGAGAAATAAAATCACCAAGAACAGAGAGGAAAGAAAGATATAAAGACATAAAAATGAGGAAGTTAACACAACACACGATGGGATAAAAATTAAAATAAAATAATTTAAAATGGGGTAAAAATACAATTTTCAGATAGGACTCTATGCTTGGAGCTTGCTTTAAAGGGGAACTTCAAAAGGGCATACATGAACATTTTGATTGATGAGGCTCCAAAACAAAACGGAGTGGCACCTCAGCCATGGGGTAAGAGTTGCTATTTCCCATAACAGACTCATTAAGCTCTCAACTTTATTTTCAGCAGAAATCTTTGCTAAAACACACCACACTTCACAGCCTTCTGAAATAGAATCGAACCTTTTCTCTACCCCTCAGGGTCATCACCAAGAACATAGGGGTCACTCGCAGAGGCTCTGAGCGTGGGAGGGCTAGGGCCCCCTTCTCTAAGGAGGCAAGGGTGGGCAACCCCAGAGGATGGACACACTGGCCACAGGGAAGCCAAATAATTGATACGTGTTGGCATCAGAGTGTAGAAATCCCCTTCCTGTGTGCAGTGGACCTTCAAATTTTCTTCCGTGAAACAGTCACAAGTCTCACACCTGATCTGCCACCGTCACCACCCCTTCTCCATGTGCCTGGACCCCCTCTCCTAGAGAAGCAGCCACCGCACAAACCTCAAAAGCACCCCAGGCAATCAATGCCTCTGTAAGCCCACTGCCCACCAAGATTTGCACACTCATACCAAAGAAAAGAAGCCTCCCGCCTTCAGAGCTACAAATCTCAGGACCCCAACTTAGCCCAGTGTTGGCTGACTGGGGTAAAGGCACATGGTGTTTCCTACCAGGAATGGAGCTTCACACACTCAGTGAGAAGAGAATGAGCTAGAAATCGCTGCCTCAGCCCCACGTTGGGCCTCCCCGCAAAATCCCTGAAACGGTAGCCATTCTGTCCATGGAGAGAAAGGAAGTATTGGGAAAACCGCCTGTGCTGTGGCTTTCTAGACGCTCTGGAGAGAATGAAGTCAGTCAGATGCAGGGTTGGCATCTCAAACTGACAATTACCACGTGTCTGCTATCATTTGAATGAAGGGATGGGTAGCCTGTCGGGCAAGAAAGCAAGGAGGTGGGGAAGCAGAAAGGGGTCCTTCACTTAGTACTTTAAACATATCATTTTCAAACTTCTTAGCTTTTGTCAGTGGGGTTTACACTGTTATTCCAGATTCTAAAAATCGAATGTAGGGTAGTATTATTAAATAGCTAGTGTGCAATGGTTCTCAAAAGTGCAAAGTAAACAGTTATTACAGTGAAATTGAACATAATTTATTCTAACATGAAAATATCAGGGGGAAAAGGACAGGAGGGAAATTGATCCTTCTCTGAAATGTATAATTATTGGGGGGATTTAAATTCAAGTTTGTTAACACATAGTATGTTATCAGTCTTGGGGTAGAATTTAGTGTTTCATCAGTTGCATCTACAAAATGTATAAATATTAAATCTCAAACATGTGCATTAGTTTTGGGCAGCAGGATGACTATAAAGTTAGCATAGATGCTATATTCTGATTCTGTTCTGTTTAACCCACAGCCTTTCTCAATCAGGGTTCCACCTAATTTAGTCCTTAGAGAGTTACACTGTATAGAAAATGATTTACATGACTATTTTCTCAATTCTCTCAAGATGGTATCTAGCTAGTACATTAGATTCCATGAATGCCTTAAGACAGTAGAGCTTGATGAAGCTCGTGAACCACCTCCAAATGTCATGGAAATATTTTTCAAGGATGTACACATGAGCAATTCTGGGGGTGAAGGCTCATAGCTTTCACTAGATTCTAAAAATGATCATGACCCAAAAACTTAAGAACCACTAGCCTGGAATATTAGTAAGATCACAAGAAAATATGATGTTTATGGGTAGAAGATAACTCTGAGAAATGAAGCATTAAAGGATAAAGATTTATTTTCCCAATGTTTATTGCATGTATCTTTCTAAATCCATATCTCATCAGCTTCTCTCTCTACATATGGGGATTGAGATTCCTGCAAAACTCCAACCCCTGAAATTATTCTCCTATGACTCTGCAAGGTGAAATTCTAACCCCGGGAAGGTGACACACATATGGTGTTTTATTTCTATTATTTTATAAAAAATTTATTTATTTGAGAGAGAAAGAGCACAAGCAGGGGGAGCAGCAGAGGGAGAGGGAGAAGCAGGCTCCCCACCGAGCAGGGAGCCCGATGTGGGGCTCGATCCCAGGACCCTGGGATCTTGATCTGAGCCGAAGGCAGATGCTCAACCCACTGAGCCACCCAGGCACCCCACATACAGTGTCTTGAATCAGTAGATTTTATTTGTGGTGGCTCAGAGGCTTTGGGGTTTAAATCTATAGTGTCTTTATTATACCAGCCATCTATTAAATGAGTCTGTCAAGATATGTAAACTTTGCTGCCTCACGTACTTGCCCCAGATTTTCTAGTTCTTACATATATTTAAGACATACACCCTCCCCTAATAAGCAGATCAAAGTCTGAGGTTACAAAATAAAATACAAGAGTAGCCACCTCGAGGCACAGGATTGTTACATCACCTTTCGGGCTCCACGGACCGTCTCGGCAAATCACATGCTGCTCGCATCACCACGGCGGGTGAATCTGTTGCCGTACACAGTACACAGTACACAG
Source organism: Procyon lotor (assembly GCA_028646535.1). Classification (NCBI taxonomy): domain Eukaryota; kingdom Metazoa; phylum Chordata; class Mammalia; order Carnivora; family Procyonidae; genus Procyon; species Procyon lotor. Next base: position 77,316,826 of record CM053614.1, read on the forward strand.
TACTGTGCCATACACAGTACAGGCCACAGTACACAGTACACAGTACACAGTACTGTGCCGTACACAGTACAGGCACAGTCGGGCCCAGAAATGTGTGGAGAAGGGACTGGAGCTCAGGGAGCAATTTGGTTACTACAGAAAGCCTCAACTTCCCCGCAGGACTGAGGAAAGCTGGGCTCCACATCTGGCAGCGTCATTAATACTCTAGTGTTCTCTAGGGTCCAGATCCCGTGGTCTAAATCACTGTCTTCTTAATGATGTGAGTGGTAAGTTGTGTACCACACGGGGATGCCACTAATGTAGTAATTATGTTAAAAAGTGAAGTCAAATCTTCAAGAGGGTATGGTGGTTGACTCCAGGTGTCTCTGAGGCAGGGCTGATTATATCTGTCTAGCTAAAAAGATGGGTGCATTTCTTTTCTTTTTTTCTTTCTTTTCTTTTTTTAAAGAGAGAGAGAGCAAGAGCATAAACAGTGGGGAGGGGTAAAGGGAGGGAGAGAGAGAATCTTAGGCAGGCTCTGTGCCTGCTCGGTGCGGGGCCCAACACAAGGCTCGACCCCATGACCTGAGATCATGACCTGAGCCAAAATCGAGAGTCGGATGGTTAACCGACTACACCCCCCTAGGAGCCCCAAGATATGTACATTTCTGTCATCAGAACGAGATATGAAGCAGAATGTGGTTACATTTCCAATTTTATGTTCACTTATGAGCTGAAGCTATGCAGCTATTTCCCATTTTATGTTCTCCTATGAATGTCTGTACACCTGTCTCCCCAAGGCTCTAGATGCCACTTGTGGACAATATCTTAGTCACTGCTATGCCCGTGGCCTTAAACAGTGACCACTTGATGCTTTTTCCTCTTTAATTATATAATGATTTAATCAGATGCTTTTATAGCTGATAAAGCTGTAATACGCATATGGAAAGGCCATTTTCCTCTAACCCTGTGAAGTCTGCACCACCGGCCTCTCTCTGAGCAGAAGCTTCATTCAGGGTAGGACCAAAGCCCCTCTACCTACAGGGCAAGAAGGCCCGTGAAGTAGGTACGGTACCGTCTGCAAGACTGATCCGAGGAGGCCCTGACCTTTCCCCATCAGCAGAGTACAACCACCTGTCATTTCCCTGGAACAAAAGGTGCCCCAGCTTATTTTATTAAGAATCAAAACACGTGATTATTGCCAAATTCAAATAAATACTTTTGTATGATTTGCCATTTTTAAAATATCTGTAAAACCAGACTTGATTCAAAACCCATAGATGGGGCATCTGGGTAGCTTAGTCGTTAGGCGTCTGCCTTCAGCTCAGGTCATGATCCCAGGGTCCTGGGATCGAGCCCCAAGTCAGGCTCCCTGCTCAGCAGGAAGCCTGCTTCTCCCTCTCCCACTCCCCCCCGTTTGTATTCCCTCTCTCACTGTCTCTCTAAAACAAACAAAAAACCGAAACAAAACCCACAGATATTCATGGTGGGGAAGGTAAACAATGTGGAAAATATCATGGGAGGGTACACAATCCGTGTGGGTCCTGCTTAGATAGGGCAGCTTAATATTCCTTCAGCAATGCTTTATTGTCTGTTATCTCATCAAAATCTATTATTGCACCCCCCCCGGCCAATATACCAGCTTTGGGCTAAAGAACTTTATCACAGTGTGGTCTATTTGACCCATCTAATCTACTTCTCTCCACTCCCAGAACAAAGGCTGTGCTCAACTCCAGCCAATATTCCTTACTGTTTCACAGCCTCTCCTTTCATCTAGAAGTCCTGCTCTCTAGCCCCCTCACTCCAAATCCTAGGGCACCAACATTTCTTTTTCTCCCAAGAAGGCTTCGCCAATCCTGCCACCCCCGGGGACTACCCTCTTCCCTGCAGATGGCAGCCTGCCTACCTCTACCCAGTAGCCAGCTCATAATTAATGAGCAGCACAGGCACGGGTAATTGTTTCAGGTGAGTGGGTCCTCTCTCCCCATCTAGATGAGTTCCTAGAATGCAAACACTCCCTGTGCCTCCCACAAGACAGCCCTAATGAATAAATAATAGATAAACTGCCTCACCCGTGTTTTCACTGGCAAAGAATGTACTGTTGAGGTCAGTGGTTCTCAAACTTGAGGGTACAGCAGAATCACCCGGAAAGTTTAGCGCAGATGGCTGCCCCCCCCAGTTCCAAGTCCATGGGTCTGAGGAAGAGCCCGAGAATGTGCACATCTAACAGTGTGCATATCAGATGGTGCATCATAATGTGCATATCAGACAGTGCTGATGGTTCTAGTCCTGGGACCGCACAGGTTCGCTCGCTAGGCAGGAGAGGGAATGCAGCCTAAAATACTAGGGAACACACAGATCAGGAAGCCAGAAGAAACGGCTTCTTGGCTTATTCTCGTCCTGGCCACTATCTGGCCTTGGCCAGTCCCTGCTTTTAGTTTCCTCTCCCATCTGTCAAAGTGGGGATGATACTGTTTACCCCATTGCTTGAAACTGTCATAAGGATTAAATACGATCAGCGGAGAATACTGAGATGCAAGTAATGATAGAAGCAAGTTGTAAAAGAAGTTACCTTACAAAGGTGCCCAGCACATGGCATACATTCTGGAAATAAGTGTTCTGTTTAACTGCTATTTGGTCTGACAATTCACATCTAAATCAAATTTCTTGCAGTGTGGACTGATTTTGTCCTTCAGAGCAATTCCATTGGATAGAGAGAAATTTTTTATGAGAATTGCTCCTTGTAAGTACCACCAATTTTAGTTTCAAGGGAAATTTATGTTTACCATGCTCGTTTCACTTAAAATATCTGAACTCCACCATATTCTCTGCATCTATATAAATAACTCCAAAAAAGTTAGACTTAGAATCCATTACTTAACAGCCAGAGATGGTCACTAATACAAAAAGCCTGCCAATTCTTTGTCCAGATAGAAATTACTAGCTGGCAATGAAAGTTATTATTTTAAAAATAAACAACAAGCCTGAGAAATCCTACCAAATGTAATCTGATCTTACTCTAGATTTATTGTTCTTAACTATCTTACTGCTTTTATTTGAGTGATTAATCATTAATAAAATTCTAAGATTCCCCTGTGGTCTCACAACCTGCAAATTAGAATAATAATATGTCTCTCTTACCCCTGAACTAAGATCCATGACCTTGTTAAGTATATCTAATAAAAAGGGGTCATGGGTCATTAATGGCAAATGGGGGTCATGATGAATGGCTAAAACCAGAGAAAGGACATAAAGAAAAACATTCTAAAATTTCATAGAAATGGAAAGAGAATATGAAATCTCTAGGTATCTTGCTGACATTAGTAATGGCTCCATCAAGTATACATATTTAAAAAAAACATTCACAGCTTTTCTACACACAGGTGAGAAAAGGGAAAATGGCTTTTAAATATATTTTTGCTAAACTGTAAAAATGCCTCGAACTGTAAAAATTGGTTAAACAGCCTGCATAAACTCTGCACGAATATATTAATAAAAGTATATACTGTTTGCACTTTTGACCTCTTTGTTTTCCCCATGACACATATTTTTTAAGATCATATTTATTTATTTGAGAGGGAGAGAAAGAGTGAGAGCACACACGAGCAGGGGGAGGGAGAGGCGACACCTGGTTGAGCAGGGAGCCCGACACTGGACTCGATCCCAGGACCCTGGGATCATGACCTGAGCCGAAGGCAGATGTTTAACCAACTGAGCCACCCAGGCGCCCCTTCCATGACACATATTTTAATGTCCTAATGAGGAGGGAAAGCATGTGGACAGACCTCCTGTCCTAAGGGGAGCACACGTGACATTTTGGCTTGCCAAAGAGTTACATATTCTTGCCAGCAAACTCACAAAGGCTGCACATCAAGAGACACTGAGATCCTTGGGCCAAAGGGAGGCCGAGGAGGAGACGGCAAGAGAGATGGGAGCAGAAACAGAACCGCCCTGTGTGATGGTTACACACTCTGACAGGCTCCGGCGGGGCTCCCCCCTCTGCGGGCAAATGTGCAACATGCTGAACACAAACAGCTTTTCCAGAAACCTTCCTGATACCAATGGGAATAACCTGACGTGGTCTTCAATAAGCTTGAAGAAATACTGCAGCTTGGGTTCCCCTTCAGACTTTGAGACATCTCATGCTCTTTCTCGGTTACCTCACTCCATCTACACCTGTTTTTCAGCTCCTTTCTGGGTGGGCGCAGAAGCCTAGAGACCTTTCTTGACAGGCTGGCAGGATACCTCCAACCGCACCCCCCCTTTTTTTTCTCTTATAAAGATTCTTGGCAAAGATCCAGAATAAAAAAGAAAATAGGAATTTTGACATGCCATTTTGACCTAAAATTTTCTTTTCTTTTGCTTTTTGTAAAGGGGCTGAGAAGATTATTAAACAGCCCCAACTGTAAAGAGGAAATCTGGTGGCTTCATGGAAGTTTTTTTTGTTCAGAGGGGCCCAGTGAAATAGGCATTGTTATAGGTGCTCAGTTAATGACATTTAATTTTTTAATTTTTAAATCGTTAAAATAAGACCAGGTTGCTGATGAGAAGGAGGCTTCTCTTAAAAAAAAAAGAAAGATTTTATTTAGTTATTAGAGAGACAGCGCATATAAGCAGGGGGAGCAGCAGACAGAGGGAGAGCAAGAAGCAGGCTCCCCAGTAAGCCAGGAGCCCGATGCGAGACTCAATCCCAAGACCCTGAGATCATGAAGGTAGATGCTTAAGGCAGCTGAACTGAGCTGAAAGCAGACACTTAACCGTCTGAGTCACCCAGGCACCCCAAGGGGTTCCTCTCTAACCCGATGTTTATTTTTCAAATACACACTCCTGAGTGCATTTTTACTTCCCCTCATTATAGACCTTTTATGACTCTCCCAATGAAAGACAGTACGATACTTAAACTACAAGCAATCTGAGATGGTGCTGGGTTGTTTCAGAGGTGCCTACCATGTTTTCTCACATAGTTAAGTCCCTCGATGGCATCCACAGTGACTTTTTTCATTTACTCACTCAAAAAATATTTACTAGGAATCTCATATGGACTGGACACGAAGCACTTGGGATGCAACATCTCTTGTCTCAGGAAGCTTGAATTTCTATTGGGAGGAGACATTAAATAGGTAGTCAATTATGTAGTATTTAAGAGAGGGTAAGTACTATGGAAAATGAAAAACCTACAGCAGTTGAAGGTGAACCAGAAGTGAGGGGCGGGAAGCTGCAACTTAAATAAGGTGGCCAGGCTAGTCTCATTAAAAGGGGCCATTTGAAAAAAAAGGGGGGGCCATTTGCACAAAGATGAGACAGGGGTGAGGGAGTGGATGTGTAAAGCCAGGCGAGGGAGGTCCAGGCCGATGACAGAGCAATGCAAAAGCCTGAGCATGAGCGAGGATGCCTGGGAATCCTGCTTGGACTCTGAGAGGAATGGGTTGCTGTCAGAAGTGACATGACCTGACTTTTTACTTTTAAAAAAAAAATTATTTATGGGCACCTGGGTGGCTCAGTTGGTTCAACGTCTGCCTTCGGCTCAGGTCATGATCCCAAGGTCCTGGGATGGAGCCCTTTGTCAGGCTCCCTGCTGAGCAGGGAGCCTGCTTCTCCCTCCCCCTGCTGCTCTCCCTGCTTGTGCTTTCCCCCCTCCTAAAAAATAAATTTAAAAATAAAAAAAAATCATGTATTTATTTGATAGAGAGAAGATGAGTGGGGGCAGGGACAGAGGGAGAGAAGAGAGACTCCCAGGCTGACTTCCTGCTGAGCACAGAGCCCACCATGGGCTCCATCCTATGACCCTGAGATCAGGACCTGAGCTGAAACCCAGAGTCAGGTGCTTAACCAACTGAGCCACCCAGGCACCCCATCTGACTTTTATTTCAAGAAGATCCTCACATTTGCTGTGTTGAGAATGAAATGTAACAGGCAAGATGGAAACAGAACAGGAGGAGGTTCTTGCAGTAATGCAGACAGCAGCTCAGTCCCAGGTAGGACTGGATGGTGGTGCTGAGAAGTGGCTGGATTCTGGATCTCTTTAGAAGGTAGAACAAACAGGACTTCCCAACAGATTAGATGTGGGATATGGAAGAGAGCAAGAATGCAAGCATCACGTCAAGGATCTGGTTTAAGCAACTAAAGGATCAACTGAGACAAAGCAAGTCTGAGGTGGAGAGAAGAGCAGATCAGTATGGGATGTAGAGGGGATGAAACACCTTTTTAAATCTATTTGGTGCCTAGGGCACAAACAAATACAACTGTTTGATTATCTAAAACACTTGTATGTAAGTCCAAGAGACTCAATTCTCTACTGCCAAATAGTGGGAAACTAAAACATATTTGCTGAAGGAACGTGGTGTGCTGAGTAACGGCCCCCAACAATGTCCCGGGTCTAATCCCTGGAACATGACTTGTGTGCCAAAAAGATCCTGAGATCAGTAGACCATCCTGAGTTATCCAGGTGGACCCAACATCATCACAAGCAGGAGAATCAGAGACAGAGACATGAAGATGTTACACTGGTAGCTTTGAAGATGAAGGAAGGGCCATGAGCCAAGCAATGCAGGCAGCCTCCAGATGTGGGGAAAGGCAGGAAAATGATTCTCTTCTAAAGCCTCCAGAAGGAGGCACCCCCGCGGATGCCCTGATTTTAGGACTTCTGACCTTCAGAACTGTAAGATAATACTTTTGTGTTGTTTTAAGCCACCCAGTTGTGTTCATTTGTGAAAGCAGCCATAAGAAACTAACACAATGAACAAACAAACCCAAAAGCATGTGGGGACTGAGGCCACTGCATTCATTGTTGTTTCCCCAGCTCTTGGCAGTGCCTAGAGGTGTACAGGTTCTCAGTTGGGTACTCTGTTGGGTCAATTTTAATTTGATGATTATGTTATGCACCTTCATACCTCTGTGCCTTTGAACACACTGGCCCTCATGCCTGGAATGCCCTCAACCCCTTCTGGTTGGGTGAACTTCTGGCAAGAGCCTGATCAGAACACACTCTTTCTACAATGAATTCGACAACAACCCTAAGCAGAGTTAGCCAGGGCCCCTTTTATTCTCCAACAGAGTTTCAGAGCCGCTGAAGCTCTCCTACCCAACCCTGCTGCACCCTGGGGATAGGCTCATGGGCTCATCCCTCCACCACACTGAGAATCCATGAGGTCCTGCTCTCTGGTCATCTTGTGGCCTCCTTGTGTACTCCTGGGGGATAATGTGTGCCCAGCGCATATGTGTTTGCTAAATGAATAGACAAGCAGTGCGAATATTTGCCAGCATTTTTCACTTTAACGAGGCACTATGACTTATTATCCCATTTTATCTCAGTCATAATCCTGAGAAGAGAGGGTAGCCTTGTTTTCGTCAATGGGGAAAATGCTTGACTTGCCCAAGGTCATGTTATTCATGGCAGACTGAACGCTAGCCAAAGCCTCCTGACTCTTCGCCCAGTGCTCTTTCCACCAGCTTGGGCTACTTCCACTGCCACAGGGTCCAATCGGCCTGCCAACATAAGCACTCTCTTTGTTACACACACACTGTGTTGGGCAAATTCAGACCCTCCATGGCACTGTGGCCAAAGGCTGCAGCAATGCCTCGACAATTGCCTACTGTCTTTAGCTTTGACCGTGAGTCATAATTCCTGTCAAAAAACAGTATACAAGAGTAGCATCAAGTTCACAGCATTTTTACAAAATGCATAACCCAAATATGGGCAAGGTAATGTGCCAAACATTAGTTTTAAAAGGATCTGTTCAGGGCCACATGAGCCAAATCAAGGGGGCAGCTGAAGTATCTTAGCTTCAGTGGGTCAAGCTGCTTTACCTACCTGGCACTGCTCTGACTAACCTGGCAGTTTGGGAATTAGCTGCCTGCTGCAAGTTTGGGGAGATGCTGAGCAAGGGAGAGTAGGAGACAGGCACAAGGAGGACCTGCTTGGAAAGGCATCCAAAATTCTAGTGGCAGCCACTGGCCTCAGTGGCCAGATTCGTCTGGAACACTGTTTTGAGTGTTTTGTTTTTATAGAATGTTCACCATCTCAACCACTAGTCTTTGTCCCATGTGTCTTGTTAGCTTTTCCACAAGCTTTGGAAAAGAACAAGAAACACACACTTACCATACAATCCAGCAATCTCACTCCTTGGTATTTATTCAAAGGAACTGAAAACTTATATTAACACAAAAACCTACACATGGATGTTTAGAGCAGTTTGATTCATAATTTGCAAACCTTGGAAAGCAACCAAGATGTCCTTTCAGTAGGTGATGGATACATAAACTGTGGTCCATCCAGACAATGGAATGGAATTCAGCCCTAAAAAAAAAGAACTTCAGCTAGCAGAAGACATGGAGGAGACTTAAATGCATATTACTCAGTGACAGGAACCAACCTGAAAAAGCCATAAACTACATGATTCCAACTATATGCAATTCTGGAAAAGATAGAACTATGGAGACAGTAAAAAAATCAGTGATTACCAGGGCTGGGGGTGCATAGGGAGAGCACATGGGATTTTTAGGGCAGTGAAAATACTCTGTATGATATTACAATGATAGAAACAAATGCCATTACACATTTAGCCATCCCATAGCATGGACAACACCCACAGTGAACCCTAAGGTAAATGACCTTTGGATGTGTCCAAGTGGGTTCATCCTTGGTCACAAATGCACCACCCTGGATTGTGGGAAGGGTTATACACGTGTGAGGTTGGGGGTATCTGGGAAATCTCTGTACTTTCCTCTCAGTTTTATTATAAACCTAAAACTGTAAAAAAAAATGTCTTAAAAAGAAGGAATGAAGAAAAGATTAATGGTATTGATCCTCTCGATGTGGATTAAAGTGCAACTAATGGCAATTACTTGCTGTTTCCACCAAATCTTCAGGGATAACATTAGAATCCTTTAAGTAATGCCAAGTGATATGCTTCTTCTTGTTCAAAGAGCTGAAACAACAGGACTATCAATTTCCATTGAACAGTGAGCATATGACATATCCTTGCACCAGCAAGGAAAAATAGAAATTCTCAAAGTTATCAAAACACAATGAACAAGCCTGTTGCAAATTTGTTGGCATACTTCAAGTATTTAGTGTGCACAATGAAGAGAAGATAAAAGCTTTCTCTCAGACTGCAGTCGTGGCATGAAAAAAAAAATAGTGGCATGAAAAACTGGAATCTGGTCATTTTGTGTTTAGGTCCAGAGAGAAAATAATAAAAATAAAAAGAACAACAAAAGAATTTGCACCAAATCTTTCCTGAGGAAATGGAGGGTTTCCTTTCCTTCCCACTCCATCTGAGCCCTGCACCACGAAGGCCTGTATACTCCTCCATATAGAATTCCAGGCCGAAGATCCAAGCTTTGTCTTCCAAACCCACCCCACTGTGTCACGCTCATATACACACACACCACTACCTCCCAGCCACGCCTTGGGCCTAAGGATGTGCCTACCTGCAGCAGTCAGTCCTTAGAGAACCACACAGGTCTTAGACCTACAGCACTTTAGACAGGGAATTGAGGCTCTCTGGCACTAAGAGCCAGGTTGAGATCCTTGCTACCCAAAACGTCGCCCGGGTATCGATGTTGTTATTGGCATCTGGGAGCTTATTAGAAATGCAGAATCTTAGGTCCCACACTAGACCTACTGAATCGGAAGGTTTTTCATAAGATCCCAAGGTGATTCAGGGTAAAGTCTGAGGAGCGAAGTGACTATCCATTTGGCCTATGGGTCCCCCATCCCTTACAGAGCCAGACTTAATGAGAAGCAGATTGGAGCCCACCAACCACAGGCCCGATAACCTCATGTGGCTGCCTGAGCCTAAGAACCCTAATGCCCACCCAGGATTTTCCTAGGTTATACACTGTAGTCCAGACACACCATTTCTTGGGCTTTAGGCACACAATAGGCTGCTCAAGAAACGGGATGATTGGTAAGTTCAACGTTGTTTGTAATTTAGGGGAGGACAGATGTGTAGTTTTATGTTGGCACTTGATCCTTGACCTGCTGTTCTAATCCACATTCAATTGCTGGGAGGTTTTATTGCATTATCATCTGAGCAATCTCACTTGGTCACGTTTATTGACTGTCTAGTCAGTGTGTTAGAGACAACTATAATTCTTCTCTAAATTTGACTATCCAGAGAACTGGACAGTCCCAATCTTTGTTGAAAATCCTTCTCAAATTCATTAGTCCACTTTGCTGAAAAAACAGGCATCCAGCCCTGAATGTGCTCTTTGTTGGAGAGGAAAGATCTTCCAGAGGCTTGAAGTCATCATTCTGCGTACCTATCGTCAGTATTTGGATCTGCTGCTAAATACTGTGAAAATACTGTCCTGGCACTTAGGCTGACCCGAAGCCAAATGACTGGCTCTGCCACCTAATTGCTCTGGTGGCTCAGGTGGTCCCCTCTGGGCCGTGGTTCTGATCACTAAAGTGGCGCGGTTGACTGCGCATCTCTCCTGTATCTCAGTGTCAGGACTTCCACGGCAACGCTAGAGTTGACCAACAACTCTTCTTTCTGTGGGGAGAGAAGCTAAGAATATGACAGGACTGGCTTCAGAAGAGAATGTCGCTCTTCATCTTTGGGGGCCCGCGTGGACGTCAACGTAGGTTGGAACCTGAGTGAGAGCCCACACCCACAGATCCGTTCTGGACTGGGAAAACTGCCTGAGGCATGAGGAAGGAACGCACAGGGCAGGAGCTGCCTCCGGGGGTGCGGGGTGGTCATGTCAGACACCCACCATGAGCACAGCCCTGGACAAGGAGTTCTGAGGAGAAAAAGGCGTAAGACAGTCCTGGTTACCAGAGCCTTCCATACTAGGAGGAGCTGCAGACCTGTTGGCAGAAAGTTTCTGGGTCTTTCTTCTTTGTGTTGATTCTCTTGTTTTCTTTATAATCCAATGTCCATCTCCAGCATTTCTATACATTCCTACATTTCTTAATTCAATGTCCTTCAGTATTAAGTCTCTCCTTGCTTTCTGTTCTTCTGCTGACTCAGCTCCAATTCCTTTGACCTTTCTTCTAATAATCAAAATTTCCAAATGTTAAAAAACAGATACCATAGGATAATTTTTAAAAGAAAGAAACTGTTCTGTAAAAGTCAGTGTTAATCACTTGTCAACTCTCTACAAGGGAAACTAGTATAGATTGGGCTTTTGACCCATGTACTAAGCCCTGTCCAAAGTATTTTTAGTTATCTCATTTAACCAGCACCACCTCATTATAAGGTAGGTATTATAATCTCTTTTTTACTGATGGCACAACTGAGGCTCCTAGAAGTTAAACAGCTAGTCTGAGGTTATAGGAATTGTAGCAAACAGTAGAGATGGGCTTGTCTATCTACACTTAAAGTCCTTTTACCTCTATTCTATATATATTATGCCTCTAAAAGTGCATTTTAGGAATAAATCTATCCTTTAAATAATGGGACCATGTAAGTGTCTCAAATGTATTCTTGGGTCCATTCATTCTGATGAATGAGCCTTCTAAAAACAAACAAAAAAAAACAAGCAGTTGTGATGAGGACAGTGAGAAGGTTGACAAATTGTCTCTCCAAAAAGCAACCATCCAATTAGACAAAACTATCCAAAAACCCCAACCATTTAAGTGCTTTGGAAATTGACCAAAGGCATACAACACTCTGAGCATTTATTCCTGATGACTTATTAAAGTCAGGGTCAGAAAGTGAATCTGTGGCCATGTTTTTGCCTGGATCTGGTACCATCCCCTGCCCCCCACTCCCCACCCTGGTTCTGTCATTTCGTTATTCATTCAACCAGGGCAGAAGAGACTGCAAAACTCAGCAGCTTCACTGCACCTGACGAGGGGGCTCCCTCATGGGAGCAGTCACAATTAAAATGAACGTTCTTACTAGAACATAGATAGGCATACTAAGAGTTCAAATAGCCTGAGATTGAAGTCCCATTTGGGGCAAAGAACTGCTGGACTAATTGGGATGTACCAGGGAGTTCAGGGGCACCTGGTGGCTCAGTGGGTTAAGCATCTGCCTGCAGCTCAGGTCATGATCCCAGGATTCTGGGATTGAATCCTGCATCGGGATCCTTGCTCAGTGCGGAGCCTGCTTCTCTCTCTGCCTGCTTCTCTCCCTGCTTATGCTCTTTCTCTTTCTCAACCTCTCTCTCCGATAAACAAACAAACAAACAAACAAATAAATAGATAAATAAATAAATAAAATCTTTATTTAAAAGAAAAACAGGGTATCTGGGTGGCTCAGTCAGTTAAGCGACTGCCTTCAGCTCAGGTCATGATCCCAGGGTCCTGGGACCGAGCCCCACATCCGACTCTCTGCTCAGTGGGGAGTCTGCTTCTCCCTCTCCTGCTTCCCCTGCTTCTGTTCTCTCTCTCCCTCTCTCTCTCTCTCTCTCTCTCTCTCTCTCGCTGTCTCTGTCAAATAAAGAAAATCTTCAACAAACAAACAAAAAACCACAGGGAGTTCATTAGGTGAACCAGACATAGTGGAGCTAGAAAAAGCTCTCCACATTTACTGAGTTGATGAGAGCTATGCAAATACATAGCAGGGGCCAGAGGGGCCCAAACCACCCACACAGCCATGGCCAGTGCAGCTTGTACACCCACACGGTAGACACGCAGAATGTAAAAGCTGGCAGAAGACTTGAAAATGGTATGAAGTTTGAATGCATTCCCCAGGCACATATAAATCCATCAGCAGCAACTTCTTACTGACAGGAGGTATTTAAGCATAACTTCTGATCAATCATTGGCTGACTACTAAGCAATACAGACACATGAGCAAACCCCAAGAAACCAGGCTAGATTTAAACAAAATAAAACCCGGGGCACATGGGTAGCTCAGTCAGTTAAACATTTGCCTTTGGCTCAGGTCATGATTCTGAGGTCCTGGGATCAAGCCCTGCATCATGCTCCTGCTCAGTGGGGAGTGTGCTTCTCCTTCTCTCTGACCCTCGACCCTGTTCATGCTCTCTCTCTCTAATGAATAAATTTAAAAAAATTTAGGGTAGCTCTATTTTTAATTTCTTGAGGAATCTCCACCTTGTTTTCCAAAGTGGCTGCACCAGCTTGCAATCCCACCAACAGTGTAAGAGGGTTCCCCTTTCTCCACACCCTCTCCAACATTTGTTGTTTACTGTCCTGTGGATTTTGGCCATTCTAACTGGTATAAGGTGGTATCTCAGTGTGGTTTTGATTTGAATCTCCCTGATGGCTAAAGATGATGAACATTTTTTTCATGTGTCTGTTAGCCATTTGTTACCCTATGATCCTGCCATCACACTACTGGGTATTTACCCCAAAGAAGCAGATGCAGTACAAAGAAGGGCCACATGGACCCCAATGTTCATAGCAGTGATGGCCACAATCGCCAAACTATGGAAAGAACCAAGATGTCCTTCAACAGATGAATGGATAAAGAAGATATGGTACATATATATAATGGATATTATGCCTCCATTAGAAAGGACGAATACCCAACTTTTGTATCAACATGGATGGGACTGGAAGTGATTATGTGGAGTGAAATAAGTCAAGCGGAGAGAGCCAATTACCTTATGATCTCACTTATGTGCTAATCATAAAGAAAAACATGGAGGGCATTGTGAGAAGGAAGGGAAGGGAGAATGGGGGGAAATCAGAGGGGGAGATGAACCATGAGAGACTGTGGACTCAGAGCAACAAACTGAGGGTTTTGGAGGGGAGGGGGTGGGGGGTTGGGTGAGCCTGGTGGTGGGTATTGAGGAGGGCATGTATTGCATGGAGCACTGGGTGTGGTGCATGAACAATTAATCTTGTAACACTGAAAAAAATAAAATAAACATATTTGGGGAAAAAAAAGAAAAAAAAAATTAGGAAAATAAAACAAAACCGGGTGGAGACATGAGCAGTTGCACATTGCAGGGAATATATTCCATAAATTCAGTATTAATAAGTTATTGAACAAATAAATAACAATTACAGATGCCTTATATGGAAAAAGGCAAATCTACAGTTGCTACTATGTATCTAAAATGTCAGCTTTCAACAAAAACATATGTGACAAAAAAAAAAAGAATGTGTGATCCATACATAGGGTGGGGTGCACAACTGACGGAAAATGTCACCAAGTGGTCCTTAAGTTGGACTTAGCAAACAAAGACTTCAAAGCTCATATAAGCATATTATAAGCAATTATAAGCATATTATAAATATGCTCAAAAACTAAAGAAGATCACATATGAAAAATTAAAGAAAAACATGATGACAATCAACTAATAGAGAACCTCAATGGAAGCACTGGAATTATAAAAAAGAATCAAATGGGAAATTTGGGATTTGAAAAGTTCAATATCTGAAATGAAAATTTCTCTAGAGGCACTCACAGCAAATTTGAGAAGGCAGAAGAGAATGAGTGAACTTTAAACCAGCTCAATATAAATGATTCAATCTGAAGAACAGAAAGAAGGATGAAGAAAAATAAGTGGAGTCTCAGAGACTAGTGGGACAACATCAAGCATACCAACTTAAGTACAATGATAGTCCCAAAAGGAGAGAAGAGGAGGAAAAAGGAGGCAGAAAAAAAGTATCTGAAGAAATAATAGCCAAAAACTTGCCAACATAATCATTCAAGAAATGATGCTAGGACAACTGGACACCCATACGCAAACAAAATAAAGACCTTAGATTCATACGTCATACAACGCACAAACATTAACTCACAATGGATCATAAAGCTAAATGGAAAAGCTGTAACAGTAAAACTCTTAGAATAAAATACATTAATAAGTCTTTGTGACCTTAGGTTAAGAAGCAAATTTTTAGATAAGACACCAAGGGCACAAACAACAAGAAAAAGCAAATTCATTGGACTTCATCAAAATTAAAAACTTTTGTGCTATTAAGTGCTGTGAAATGTGTAAGCCCGAAGATTCACAGACATGTACCCTGGGGCAAATAATACATTATATGTTAATAAAAATTAATAAAAAAAAAAAAAACTTTTGTGCTTCAAAGGACATCACTAACAAAGTGAAAAGACACACACTCTCTCAAGTAAATATTTTCTAAAAACTCTTTAACAAATCAATTAGGGGATAAATGACCCAACTGAAAAAATGAGCAAAACACTTAGATATTTCATCAAAGAAGATATATCAATAACTAATAAGCACATGAGAAGATGTTCAATATTAATAATCATTAGGGAAATGCAAGTAAAACCACAATGAAATACCTCTACACACCCCCTAGAATGGCCATAATAAAAGACAGGGAAGACTGTCAAGAAACTGGAACCCTCATACATTCCTGATGAGAAAGTAAAATGATACAGCCATCCTAGAAAAGAATTCAGCAGTATCTTAAAAAGTTAAAGACAAATACACCATGCCACCCAGCAATTCCACTCCTAAGTACTCAGAAGAAGTACTCAGTACTTCTCAGTACTCTGAGTGTACTCAGAAGAAATGGAAACATACATACAAAGACTCACATGCTAATGTTCACAGAAGCATTGTTCATCACCATCCTAAATTGGAAACAATCCAAATGTCCATCACTGCTGAACACACAAACACAAGTGGTATCTCCATACAATGGAATACCACTGAAGCAGGCTACCATGCAAACAAACCTCAAAAAAACATTATACGAGGGGCGCCTGGGTAGCTCATTAGGTTGGGCAACTGACTCTTGGTTTCAGCTGGGGTTGTGATCTTGGGGTCCTGGGATCAGGCCCCACGTCAGACTCAGTGCAGAGTCCACTGCTTGCCTCTCTCCCTCTGCTCCTCCTTTCGTGCTCTCTCTCACATAAATAAATAAAATTTTTGTAAAAAAAAAAATTATACTAAATTAAAGAAGCCAGACACAAAAGATCCCATATTGTATGATTCCATTGACATGAAATGTCCAGGAGAGGCAAATTTATAGAGAAAGAAAGCAGATTAGTGGTTGCCTTGGAGTAGAAGTAAAAGGCCCCAAAGGAAATTTGGGAGGAATGATGAAAATGTTCAAAACGACTATGGTACTGGTTTCTGTATTGGCCTCCACTGCTATACAACAAGTTACCACAGTCTTAGAGGCTTAAACCAACACATATTAATTATCTCACAGTTTCTCACAGGTCAGAAGTCTGAGTATGGCCGAACTGAGTTTATCAAAGAGTTGGTGAGGCTGCTTTCTCATCTGGAGCTGGGGGTCCTTTCCAAGTTCCTTTAGTACCTTGTGGTTGAAGGACTACCGCTCCCCTTTTCCATAAGTAATTCACAATATGGATGGAAGCTTCCTTAAAGACAGTGGGAGCGTGTCTCTCTGATAACGATCACTTTTTAATGGCTTGTGCCTGATTAAGTCAGGTCAGCCAGCATAATCTCCCTTCCCATTAACCCATAATTGAAAGGCTTGGGACTTTAACTACAAAATCCTTTCACCTATGCCATTTAATGTAACCTGATTATGGGGGTACCATTCCATCATATTCACAGGTCCCACTCACATTAAGGGAAGACATTACACAGGGTATGTATCCAGGAGAAAGAAGCTTAGAGGCAAGCTTAGAAATCTGCTTCCTGCAACTGACAATTTATAAGTTTATTTTTTTTAAATCACTGAATTATATAATTACCATGGGTAGACTTTACGATATTGAAATTATACCTCAATACAGATGTAAAAATAAAATGTCATGGAAAACAAAAGTTGTCCGTAGGACCATGATTCCATTTTTTTACTTGGGCTATATTTTTTCAAGTAAATGAACTAAGCCTTTAGAAACTTAGCCTTAGAACTAGCCTAGAAAAGCCTATCTTTTCTAGGAAATGATTCAACAGGAAGGTTTTTTTTCTCCAATTTGTTGACCATGCCCTTATAATTTGTTACACCAATTAACTCCCAGTAACCACATCACACAAACACATAGTCAACTTTTCCCAAGTTGGGTTTTATTCCTCTGTCAGCTTTGTTAGTAATGAATAGAGGCTCACTTAAATTCAAAGACTTCAGATTTCCAAAGAGAGAGTAGGGTTACCTCCCCACAAGAGTTTCCACTCTCTGATTTCCCCACCAGGGAGTGGCTCCACTTTGAGTTTCCCTCAAACAAAGTACAAGCAACAATGTTTAGTCACATGAAGCCCCAGTTTGCCAACTACATACTTCCTAAAATTTCATTCACCCAGAGGTCAGGAACTGTGAGTTCTGGAGCTCTCTATGGTGTCCTGAGAACGTCTTTGAAGTTTGGCCGCTCATGGTATTTTGTGTGCGCTGAGCTGCTGCCTAAAACTAAATGTTTCCTAACTTTGGTCTATTCTGAGAACCTTCAGCTTGCTGTACACAAAACACAGCGAACCTGTGTAATTCTACTTCTGGTGCTATCTCCACACCATGATGCATTGCACATTCCCTAAGGGGGTGCCCAACAATGTCAACTGGATGGCTATCTTGAAGGTTTGTTGTTCTCAAGTAGGAACTTAACTGTTACCATGGAAATAAAACACAAAAGGAGATGTCCATCCAGGAAAATAAAAACTGCTTAGAACTCTCATTCAAAGGTTTTATATGAAATGTGGAAGAAACTAGGGGCGCCTGGGTGGCTCAGTCAATTGAGCAACCAACTCTTGATTTTGGCTCAGGTCATGATCTCATGAGTCTTGATAGAGCCCCACTTTGGGCTCGGTGCTCAGATTATCTCCCTCTGCCACTCTCCCTCACTCATGCACGTGTGCCCTCTCTCTCCCAAATAAATAAATCTTTAAAAAAAAATAGATGTGGGAGAAACTTCTGCATAATTTGTTTTTGTTAAAATAAAAATCTTTCCTTGGAATATGCCAGTTATCTTACTATACAACACATGGGCCACCACTGTGTCAGCAAATTTTAAAAAGTAATAATTTATATATTTTTTTTTAATTAGAGTACTTGTTCCTCTGCAATCCTATTGATGAAAATGGTCACAGTATCAGGTCACTTGGAAAATCTTAAAAGCTTTATTCAGTTATTCAAGGATGTGGTCCCATTACTTGAATGTGCTATAGATTAAACTATCTACCTTTAAATAAATAGCATCTTCAGGACCTGACTGATGATCTTCCCTACCCATCATTTCTAAGGAAAACAAAGGTCTATCTTAGAAGTTTGGGTCATAATCTATAACTCATAGCACATGGAAACTAAAATTCCATTCCTTGTCATTTCTCATGGCAGGATAACATAGTAGCTCACAGGAGTTAAGACCAAGGCACAGGGGCCTGACTCTTTGGGTTAGCATTGCAGTTGTGCAACTTAACATCAGTGTTATTTGACCCATTACTTAAGCCTTGGTTTCCTTACCTACAAAATGGGTATAACAACATAAAGTAAGGGCTGGCAAATACGATCCACAGACTAAATCTGGAAACTATGTATTTTGTAAAGAAAGTTTTATGAAAACATGGAAATGCTCATTCATTCATATGTTGTCTATGATTGTCTGGCAAAAAAAATGTGCTAGCCTCTGACATAAAGGGTTGTTGTAAAGATCAAATGAGATAATTCATGAAAGGTGCTCCATACAGTTAACCAACCAATAAATGCTGTGAATTATTATTTATTAATAGAAAAGTTTGGGGGCACCTGGGTGGCTCAGTCATTAAGCGTCTGCCTTTGTCTCAGGTCATGGTCCCAGGGTCCTAGGATTGAGCCCCGCATCGGGCTCCCTGCTCAGCAGGGAGCCTGCTTTTCCCTCTCCGCCTGCTTGTGTTCCCTCTCTCATTGTTTCTTTCTCTGCCAGCTAAATAAATTCTTTAAGAAAAAAATAGAAAAGCTTGTAAAGTCATTGTGATCTCATTTCCTAAAATTTGGAGAGACCTCTTTCTCTACAGCACCTCAGCCACATCCTGCCCAGCAAGTAAGGGCTGGGGGTCAGGAGGCTTGGCCCCTTTCTTGGACGAGGTGGCCAAGGCGGTGTGATGGCGGGCTATGGGGAGCAGCTGTCACTGCAGGGCAGGGAGCCTGCTGGGCCACACATAGCAGCTGCCACGAGTCATCCATTTCCAGCAACTGATACTCTGCTGTTTCTTGATGGAGGCTCTCTTAGTCACAGGTGTGTGACACATGCATATTCATCACTGACCCCACTCCTGACTGTGTGGAGGAGATGGGAGGAGGGGCAGGGGGAGGGGGCTGAAATTGGGCTTCAACAATGACCTGAGCAGAGCCCCTTTCCATTTTCCGTGGCAGTGAGGGCTTTCCCAGAGACGTATCCTGCTTGTCCAGAATCGGAAATGTTTAAATGTGAATTGAATGTAATAAAATCTAGGCTCACCATTCCGAATAATAAAATGGATCTAAAGGTTGTCAATTCTCCTGGGATGGGCCCAGCTAGCTCCGAGTGAGGATGTTTGCAAATAAACACTGGTCAACACCTGATGTTACAATGGTTCCCTTAAACCTTTCAATCTTCACAAAATTGGCTTTTAAGGCCAATATTTAAAATATCTAAAGAGTTTACACTGAGTGTGATTTTCAGAAGGAAACCACTGCCTGTTCCCCTCTCCTGTCTAGGGCCTTGGATGTTTCACCCCATCAGTGTGTGCCGCACAGCCTCGCACGGAAAAAAGAAGTTGTAAGAATCCGCAAAATTAAAACGGCCATGAGGGGCACCTGAGTGGCTCAGTGGGTTAAAGCCTCTGCCTTTGGCTCGGGTCATGATCTCAGGGTCCTGGGATCAAGCCCCACATCGGGCTCTGCTCAGTGAGAGCCTGCCTCCCTCTCTCTCTGCCTGCCTCTCTGCCTACTTGTGATCTCTCTCTGTCAAGTAAATAAAAAGAAAAAATTTAAAACAGCCATGATTCTGAAGTATTTCCTGCTAGGTACTGGTGGGTTTTCATTAGTCCCCCTCACAGGGTCATAGATAAAGTCAAGTTCGCAGCAAGGGAAGAACATCATCACCATGAAGAAACCCTGAATAGGCAAATGGTTTGGTTTACACATGAAAATTGAATTGAGGAATTGCACAAACTCAATAAAAAGTCCTAGGTGCCCATCCCAAGAACTTTACTACCAAATCAGTTCTTTGTTCTTATTGAAAACAGCTGGGGGGTGGCAGCTTGTTAAAGGGCCCTACACAGGGCAGGACTTGAGTGGGGCACGGCCTTG
Organism: Procyon lotor; assembly: GCA_028646535.1. Classification (NCBI taxonomy): domain Eukaryota; kingdom Metazoa; phylum Chordata; class Mammalia; order Carnivora; family Procyonidae; genus Procyon; species Procyon lotor. The sequence continues at coordinate 77,336,885 of CM053614.1, forward strand.
AAGGAGCTTACCATCAAAGGTAAGTCTATCTCTGGGGACAGTGAACTCACACCAAGTGGGCAGACATCATTAAGGAGCAACTAAAACGGTTTTAGAGTTTCCAATCCATTCACACCAATATTCAAGTTGATTAAGAGCACTTGGCAATCCTGTGTCTTCAACCAGAACAGTAGTATTGCCTGATGACAGCTGCAAAATACTCCACCAGGCCATCCTGCCCCTGCCCTCTGCCATCTCTCCCCTCCCCCATCCCACTGAAGCCCGTTCACATTATCCAGTCTGGCAGCTCATCCTAGCCTTCACGTTCCTCAGCAGGAGGAAATATCGGCAACCATACCATTTCCCAAGTCAAAAGACATCTTCTGATTGGCAAGGAGCGGCAAGGGCACCTGCAGAGCCTTTCACAAAATACGCCCCCTTCGTTCCCAGGTGACAACAACTGACATATGAGAAAGGCAGCAAAGCCTCCAAGTCAACTGGATTACAACCAAAAAGAGTAATCAACTGAGTAAACTATCAACTTCATACATCTGCCCAGTTAATAAAACAAATACTCTGCCTAGCACTCTCAGTATGTCTGGGCTTTAATTCAAGGTACAGAGGCTTTCTAAATAACTGATTTCTATACACATACTCCTTTGGTCCACAAGTAGACACTGATAGATATACAGATATAGAAACATAGACACACGTACAGAGATGTAGTGGGAAGCTCTATTTTCAGCCTTTTTTTTTGTATGAGACAGGCTTAGAAATAGGAGACCTTATTATTGCATTCTGTATTGATTTTCTATGGCTGCCATAAAAAGGGGCCACAGACGGGGTGGCTGAAATAATAGAAATGTGTTGTATCACAGTCTGGGGGCTGGAAGTCCAACAAGGTGTCGGCAAGGTTAGTTCCTGCCCAGCGCTATGAGGGAGCATGTTTCATGCCTCTCCTCTGGCTTCTGGTGGTTCTTTTGGCCATCTTGGGTGTTTCTTGGCTTACAGATCTCCACCTTCCTCTCCACATGGTGACCACCCGCTGGGCCTGTCTCCAGCCTTCCTCATAAGGAATGATGGCCACTCTAACCACCTCATTTAAAAAAAATTTTTTAAGATTTTATTTATTTATTTGACAGAGAGATAGCAAGAGCAGGAACACAAGCAGGGGAAGTGGGAGATGGAAAAGCAGGCTCCCTGATGAGCAGGGAGCCTGATGTGGGGCACAATCCCAGGACCCTGGGATCATGACCGGAGCTAAAGGCAGTAGCTTAATGACTGAGCCACCAGGTGTCCCTAACCACCTCATTTTAACTGTAAAGCCCCTATCTCCAAATAAGGTCATATTCTGAGGCACTGGGGATTAGGACTTCAACAGCTGAATTTGGACACAATTCAACCCACAACACATCCCCATTTCTAAAGCTCTGTGTCTATACCCAAGTCAAAGATAACTACTACTATTGGGGCATCTGGGTGGCTCAGTCAGTTAAGCATCCAATTCTTGGTTTTGGCTCAGGTCATGATCTCAGGGTTGTGAGATTGAGCCCGGAGTTGGACTCTGCTCTCAGCAGGGAGTCTGCTTGAGATTCTCTCCCTCTCCCTTTGCCCCTCCCTCTCTCCAAATAAATAAATAAATAAATCTTTTTTAAAAATTAAAATAAATAATAAATTTTAAAAAGATAACTACTATTTTTTAGCTTTATTGAGATATAATTGACAAATAAATATAAAATATTTAAATACACATGTGGTGATTTGACATACATATACACTGTTTCAGGATGCTCCCCCCGACCAGTTAATGAACACATCCACCATCTCAACTTTTTTTTTTTTTTTGGTGAGAACATTTACATTCTGTCTTAACAAATTTTAATTATACAACACCTTGTTATCAACAATAGTCACTAACGATATACATTAAATTTCAGATATTATTTACCTTACAGCTGCAAATTTGTACACTTTCACCAACCTCTCCCTGTTTCCTCCAGCCCTTGACGACCACCTCTCTACTCTGTTTTTATAAGCCCAACTTTATTTTAGATTGCACATTATAAGTGATGCCATGCGGTATTTGTCTTTCTCTGTCTGGTTTATTTCACTGAGCATGTCTTCCAGGTTCACCCATGTCATCACAAATGGCAAGGTTTCCTTCTTCCTCAGGGTTGAATAATATTCCATGGTACATATGTACGCTACATCTTCTTTATCCACTCATCTGCCAATGGACACGCAGGTTGTTTCCATGTCTTGGCTGCTGGGATTAATGCTTCAGTGGACACAGGAGAGCAGATACACCTCTGAGATCCAGTTTTCATAATTTCATGTCTGGATCCTGCACAGTTGTCATTTGCTTCATGGTTTTAAAGGTGGCACTCAGGCAGGCAGGCGAAGTCACTGAATCCAGAAGGGTACCTTGTTTAAAACTGCCGCCGCAGAGCTCTAAAGGACATCTTTGTGACCAAAAAGAGGGGACTGCTGGATCATATGGCAGTTCTATTTTTAATTTTTTCAGCAACTTCCATACTGTTTTCCATAGCGGCTGTGTAGCTACTATCTCAGAGTACCTCCCTGTCCCCTGAGGGACAAAGGAACAGGCTAAATACAGACTATGATAAGTACACTGACCTGCTCCCAGCCTCATTGCACGTGTTTCTCTGTATCAGACCTCTAAGCATATGCCGTGTGTGAGCTGGATGAATTTAATATCTTAAAACGGTTTCATGCTTTATTGGTTTGTGGGGCTGCTAGTTAGTCATGGCTGACACAGAAGATTACACTATCCTCTTGAAAATTATGAATAGGTTATGGCTTGAAATAAAACACAATTAGATCTCAAAAGATTATGAATGATATTGAATACAACTGGAAAAAAGTATTAAGACTAAATTTACATTCTTTTTTATCACATTGGCTCAATCTGATTTTTGCATATATACCATTTGGTGAAGGTTAAGAACGTAGTTCGTGATTTTTGAAAACAATCGCACCGTGCAGCATTAAAAAGGGCATCAGTCTTGCAGACTGCAGTGTGAGACCCCTTCATTCCTTCAAAGTCAAGCAGACATAGTTACTGCTAAGGATGTATGATACCTACATATCTCTGAAACCAATTTGAGAGAATTTACGGTGAAAACATGGCAACTGCATTCTCTCTAAAGAAATAGCCTGGTGCCACCCTTCTCTCAGTACTTCTGTTTTGTTTTTTTTGTTTTGTTTTGTTTTGTTTTAAGATTGTATTTATTTATTTGACAGAAAGAGATCACAAACAGGGGGAGCAGCAGGCAGAGGAAGAGGCAGAAGCAGGCTCCTGCTGAGCATGGAGCCCGATGCAGGGCTCGAACCCAGGACCTTGAGATCTTGACCTGAGATGAAGGCAGACGCTTAACCCACTGAGCCCCCCAGGTGCCCTCAGTACTTTCATTTTTATCTTGATTTTTCATAGTAACACCCTCTTGTGAGGTAGTACTGGATGATGAAAAAGTCTGTGTTTTGTCTTCATTTTTGAAGGGGAGAAAAGTGCTGAAGCAGCTTTTCCAAAGCTGTACCGTAAACTGGGGCTCTTCACCTACACCGGGGAGCTGGGCACTTCTCAAATTTTCATTACTTACAAATTTCACACACAATTTTTCTCTATGTGCCTCTCACACTTGGCACCACTGCCCTGATCCCAACCACTACAGAACCCACGAACTGACTGGGAAAGACCACACTGTCACTCCATTCACATCTGGGAATATTCAGGGCCACCAGCAAGGAGAGGAAAGTGGGCGTCCCAGGCTGCCGCCGGTCCTGCACCAGCCCTTCAGTCCTGGGTGCCTCGCTCCTGATTGCTTCACACTCGGAAGGGGGGAAGCAATCTTACAAAGTGCTTGACTCCATCAGTGTGCAGCCACCCAGAGACCTTCGGAGGGAAGTGACAATCACCAGCTTCAGACCCCAAAGTGAAAGGCCTGTGCAAATCTGGAATCATCTGCCGTAAGCAAAGGTAGAAAATTACAGAGCAACTCTACTACAGGGTCACAGAGATGGCATTTAAGGCTCCACGGCAGCAATTTAAAAAATGGTACCCTTCTGGATTGAGTGATTTCACCTGCCTGCTTGAGTGCCTCATTTAGAACCAGGAAGAAATGACAATCATACAGAATCCGGGCCTGAAAGTATGAATGTTTGATTTCCCATGGTCTAGACTTCGTCTTTATCTTCAAATCAGGGTGAGGACAAAATTCCCCAATTTTTTCCACAAAAGATCCGCTTGATGTTTTGCAATATTCACATACTCGGTCATTCATTTTTGCATTCAGTCATTCGTCAAATATGGACACGCTCACATACATACCACCAACCACAAGCAGAAATGCCGCTCGGGCTCCTAACGGAACACAGTGAATATGGATTTCCACGGTTAGAAACCTGGAGAAGGCTGGCAGGATTCTATTGTGAGCAAGGCCAAAAATGCCTTTCTCACCTGGATGTCTATTTCCTTATCTGCTCTCCTTATCATGAGAAACCTGGCCTCCCAATGTTATCTGGAGCAAATATCAGGTATTTTCATACAGTTGAGGTACTCCTCTGCATTTACCACCTGTCCATCTCTTTACGGACTGTTATTCAGCCTTATTTGATTGGGTTTCCCTTGGTGTCAATGACGCTCCACTCTTTCACTAGAACAATCTGTCTACTCTGATGTCTCTGAAAAGCAGTTCCCAAATTGAACTTTGCTACCTTGTAGGAGTGCATTCATTATATAAACTTTGTGCAAAAGGAAGAACCCTGTTTAACGTGCGAGATCAACCCAAATGTATTTGGCAAGTTCCCATTTTTATATACCTCACCTTCTCAAATTGGTGCCATCTGTATCTAAACGGACAAAGTTGCCGGAGCGGTGAGATGATCTAAGAATTTTACTGTGATGCTGAAATAATATTAGCTTTGACTCTCAGGTAATTCTCCTCAGTGCATTGCATTTGTTTTCAGTGTACGTGTATTATCATATTTCATTCTTGAAAGAGCGATTTAGAAGTTATTTCTATTTCATGATGTCAAGTGACTTCAATGACCTGAAGTACCACAAGAAAATCTCTTTAAAAAAAAAAAAGATTTTATTTATTTATTTGACAGAGAGAGAGATCACAAGCAGGAGGATCAGCAGAGAGAGAAGGGGAAGCAGGCTCCCCGCTGAGCAGAGGGCTCAGTTCTGGGCTCGATCCCAGGACCCTGAGATCATGACCTGAGCAGAGGGCAGAGGCTTTAACCCACTGAGCCACCCAGGTGCCCCACATGAGAAAATCTCTTTAAAGTATTTCATATTGGAGGCTATGACATGGAGACTATTCTCTACTGGCCAAGAAGTCACCACAAACATTTTTATCCTCATCCCTTTCTCTTTCTTTCAGATTTTAAGTTATTACTTCTACAGTGGTGTTCTTTACTCTCACCTCATTATCTAAAATCTTTTTTGCTCCTTGTGCCATAGAACACTTCTCCAGGATGTCATGATTCTCCTTACCCACCTGAGCCTTCCTGCCGCCTGAATCCCTCACCCTCCCTGATCTCTGCTCCTTCAACCCTGGTCCCAGCAAACAAATCCAACCATGACCTCACTGGCTACCTGCTGCTTAATGGGTCCCCTCATGGTCTTAAGACAGTAATCAACCCTTGATATATTTTACCTTCCACTCTAATTTGGCATCGAGGTAACTGTTACTAGAAACATATGGCCATGGAGTTTAAAAAAACCCTATTCCAAATATTAAAAGGCAAGTTACCTTAAAATCTGTGTGACATATGAAGTATCACAATTTATGTAAAATACAACATGTGACATAAATTAAGACACTCAATTCTGAAGTAAATTTGCTTTTGTTTATGTCCCAGTATTAATTATCTCTGAGTACCTACTATTTTCTATATTGTTGTCATGTCAATGTCATTCCTCTAAAAGTAGAAATATTTGAAGGTCTATAAAGTGTCTATAAAAAATGGCTTTTGGTCATCATGCTACCAACATTAGAACAAAAAACTATGTCCTCAAGTTATTTAAATGGTCAAACACACCAAAGCAAAATTTTTCCAATTATGGCTTCACGGAACGCCAGGAAGCATTTCAAATTACACCAAGTAATTTTTTATTTCACTTAGATCTCAGTAACCGCGACCTCCCAGTAGCTGTTTTATTATTCTGGTTCTACACACAGCCAGCTCCTCTAACGGGAATGTTTTAGATCGGATGCTGCCTATGAAACTGAATGGGGGAAACATGTGCCCCATTAAAAACTTCAGTGGCAAATGTAACAGTGACAGACTCCCCACTAGATGCAGAATGCCACAATCAGCTTCATGAATCGACTCATATGGGGGGAAAAAGCGCCAGCTAGCCAATGTTCAGGACAGACTTACCCTGTCATATAGCCAAACAGTCTGTGGTCAATACCAACACACTGTGATGAGATTTTACATAGGGAGGGGGGGGGTGTCATTTTGTGTTTATCCCAGTAGGTACTAACGGGACTGCAGTGCAACGGTGAGAAGAATATTTGCAATGCAATTAGAGGGGGACAAGTGCATCTGACCGTATGCCAGACGCAGGGGCCTCCCCTGAATCCACACAGTCCGATGTCTCAAGGCAGCATTCGGCATCAAACTGCACTTCCTACCGTCTTCGAACTTTTTTGTCAGTTAACGAGATGTTTACCCAGTGGCCCGCTCGGGCACTCCACTTTTTGGATGCGCCCTCCAGCCCCATGTACGTTGTTCCAACACCATCTGTCACTGCAGCTTCCACAGCTCTAAAAATTTCAATTCAAACTCATCTACTCGGCACTCAAACTAACGCTATAATTCAAATTTCGGCATGAAGCTTGAATTCCTTTTCACTGTTCTTCAACTTTGACCCAGCTCCCCCCCCTTCACTGAAAAGGGCCAAGACAACAGCCCAGCAAGTGGGGCAGGCAAAACAGGCCTCCTTTGTTCACTTTTGTCCTTTTAGCTCTCTATTGAGGTGAGGGACTGAAAGGCCGCACAGGCTTTGGAAGGCAGCAGCGAACTCGCTTGCTAGCCATCCTTCCTCTGGAGACCACAAAAACTCTGGGAGGAAACTCCTTCCACCACCCACTTTTTACCTTAAGGTGCAATAAAGGGGCAATTAGGACTTTTTCCTTTCCCCTTCCCTTGGAGAGAACGTGCTAATGGTGTTTCACGTGAGTTTGTAGTGTTGGTCAAAAATGTGTGTTGTAAATCATGCCACTCAAATGTCAAGGTCATCGGAAAGTGGCATGAAATTGCTTTAAAGTTGAAATTTGGAGAAAAGATCACTACATACTGAATACATATACCGAATTTTTTGAATGCTCTCAGCCCACTTGAGAAAGATAAATCGAATTCATTGCATATTACACAGTAGAAGACCTCCTACAGGATTCCCTCAGATTGCCTTGGGAATATGTTTTTCTGGGTACAGCGGGTTTTGAGCCAATAGACCATGCACATCACAAAATTAAAATATACATATGAATATATATTTAAATTATCCTCTCCAGCCCTAGAACCATTTAATAAAATTTTCAGATGCCAAATTTATTTGTAGATAATAAAATCTACCAATGCCAAAGCACTATGTTGTACACATGAAACTAATAAAAGACTGCATGCCAATTATAGGTCAATTAAAAAAAAGAATTTTAGAAAGGATCCTTTCAGTCTGATACCAACTACCATTTTCATTCCAGTGTGAGTTAAACAATGCTTTAATACACAGCACTATGCAAGCAAATCAGAGATCACACAAGACAAGATTCATTCATCATTCCTGCTTTTAAATCAAATAAGCCATTTGGACAATATGCACTGCGACTGAGCACTGGTATTTGTAGACTTGTCCCCTTTACCACTGTCATTTCTTACAGTCACTAGTTTTTTAGTCACATGAGGGAAACCCTCCACCAGACTTCTAAAAACTACCTTTATCTAATTTAAAATTCTAATCCTGCAGGCCAGTAAAATAGGTCAATTAACTTGACACCACATCTTTTTTATTAGCTCAGCTAAGCAATTATAATTGGGTAGTGAGGGTCTATACTGTTATCTTTGAAGATTCAATGGTGGGGAGAAATACCAAGCACAGAATTATAGATTATAACTCCAGCACATCCCTAAATAGGATACTCCTAGTTCTTTCCAGATCTGAGGCAAATGTGCTCCTAAGCTGGGTTCCAATGTTAAGGTTATTTTTTTTTTCAGTAAAATAAAATCATATTAAGATTTAATCTATCCTTAGAGCAACATCACTTCACTCAACCACACTATAGACATAGATGCTCTATTTCAACATTGAAAAAAACTAACAGGAATGTCTGTCACCAGGGCTGGCTTCTCCTGGACTATGACACTCATACTCAGTAGCATTTATATCACACTTTGCACAAAGGACAGAGCCAATGAGTCCCTGTTAAAAACCATACATGTCCTTATCTATAGAAATGAAACCAATAAGTTGGAAAATTTTGTGAATTACTTGTTCGTAATACATATTATGTGAATAGAACTTTAAAGAGTAACTGCTACCGCTCTTTACATCCATTGACTACATGCCTATTGTAAGAAAATCAGTACCAGTGAAGGTGTGAAGGAACTGGAACCCTGGGCACTCGGGAATGTAAATGGTACATCTGCTATGGAAAACAGAATGCTATGGAACAAGAATAATTTTCTCAGAAACTTACAACAATTACCTTACGACCCAGAAATCCCATGTCTGGGTATATATCCCAAAGAGTTGAAGGCAATGACTTGAAAAGATATTTGTACACCCATGTTCACAGCAGCCAAAAACTGGAAACAGCCCAACAAAGGAATGAGTTAAAAAAAAAAAAAGTGGTATTATATACAATGGAATATTATTCAGCTTTAAAAAGGAACTTCTGACACATGGATAAGCCTTGAAAACATTATGCTAAGTGAAATAACCCTGTCACAAAAAAGACAGATATTGTGTGATTCCACTCATAGGAGGTACTTAGGGTGGTCAGCTTCATAGAGAAGAAAAGAGATCGTTGCCAGGGGTCGGGAGGAGAAGGAATGGGGAATTATTGTTGAATAGGTATAGTTTCAGTCTGCGAAGATGAGGAAAGTCCTGGAGATGGACGGTGGTGATTGGCTGCATTACATTTCGAAGTATTAATGCCACTAAACTACCTAGTTAAAAAGGGTTCAAACAATAAATTTTATAATATGTATATTATCACAACAAAAATGTACCTAGCAAAAACATCACGTTTTCCTTTTTAAAAAGATTTTATTTATTTATTTGGAAAGACAGAGAGCACAAGCAGGGGGTGGGGAGGAGCAGAGGGAGAGGGAGAAGCAGACCCCCCACGGAGCAGGGAGCCCAAGGTGGGGCTCAATCTTGGAACCCTAAGATCATGACCTGAGCCAAAGTCAGATGCTTAACTGACTGAGCCACCCAGGCGCCCCCCAAAAAAATCACATTTTCTATAACATTTGCTCCCCCATTTAAAGACAACCTAATATTGAAAAATGTATAGTTGCTACAACTGGAGGCAGAACCACTCCAAGACTCTCCTCACAGAGCCCCATCCTTCCCATTTTGAGGGGAAAAGAAACATTCATCATTGCACTTTGGCACACTTTCCTACACTTAGAAACGTCAGCTCTGATGACAAGAAAGACTCTTGAAAGCTAAAGTGGCTTCTCATTTGCCTGGGTGGGTGGAGGGTTAAATAAAATAAGCCACTGGGTTCTTGGCCCTAGTACCCCTAGCTGTCCTCTGCCCTCACCCAGCAGAAAGGCACAGGGCCCCTTCAGGTGCGGCAGCATGAAACGTAAAAGGGAAAACACATCTAAATGCATTTAGTGATTTGTTAGCATTTTCAAATCACTTCCTCTTCACCAATCACCTCAGCAGCTGAAGGCTGACCTAAAGCAGTCTTTGGATGTGAACACACAAACCTTTCTAGAAAAGAATACTATGTGAGCTCTACATTCCAGTTAGAGTTCTTTTCGGTTAGCATACTTCTGAGATGGAAATTGTTCTTTGGAAATGGGGGTGAGATTGTGAAGGCTGCCAAAAGGGGCAGCAAGTCAGGGCTGGTATGGATTGAACCGTGGGCCTGAAATTCACACATCAAAGACCTAACCCCAATGGGACTGTATTTGCAGATGAGGCTTTCAGGAGGTGGTAATTAAGGTTCAATGAGGTAATAAGGATGGGGTCCTAATCTAATGGGATCAGTGGCCTTATAAGAATAGAAGGAGAGAGATATCTGTCCACATCCAGCAGAGAAAGCATGTATGAATGCACAGAGACAAGATGGGCGTGTGCAAGCCAAGAGGACAGCCCTTGCTGGACTTGACCCCGCTGACACCCTCTCAGAACTGCAGACTCCAGAACTTGAAGAACACACAATTCTGTTCATTAAGCCACCCAGTCTATGGTATTTTGTTATAGCAGCCCAAGCTGACTAAAATAAAATCCTTCTAATTTCCTGGCGAGAATCTCAGGAAAATAAAAGCATGGGTGTCTCAGGGCAGACTCTTAAGGGAGGGGTAATGACGGGGGTGGGGGGTAATACAGGAGCCACAAGGGAGCTCTCCCAGCTGTTCATAATGTTCTGTTCCTCGTTCCTTGATTGGAGCAGCAGTTATATGGGTGTGTTGGGTTTGACCAAGTTCATCAAGCTGTACATTTATGACATGGGGAAAAAAGAGTCTGTGAGCAGACATATGCAGCTCTAGATGAGAACGTTGGAACTAATCTTCCTGAAGGTTGGAACTCTGTTTTGCTCAGCACTGTATCTCCAGTGCCTAGGACAGAAGGCCACGCACACAGCACATATTTATGAATGAATGAATGAATGAATGAATGAATGAATGAATGAATGAATCTCTTTACCAGAAAAGCTTCCTGCGAGGTTCCATTAAATAGCTCCTTTGTACATACACAATATATCTGCAAATTCTATTTATATTCAGCCAATTACACAAGGAAAACTCCACCTACATGAGAACATTATTTGAAATGATTCTTTTTGGAGAGAGAGAGAGGGAGAGAGAGAGAGAGAGAGAGAGCAAGCTGGGGAGGGGCAGGAGGGAGAGAATCTCAGGCAGACTCCACCTTGAGCCATAGAGCCTGATCTCAGGACCCCAAGATCATGACCTGAGCAGAAACCAAGAGTCTGATGTTCACCCAACTAAACTACCCAGGCACCCAGGCACCCCTGAAATGATTCTTAAGGAAGTTTTCCACAGCCCAGGCATATACCTTCTCAGTCTCCTTTCACGCTTCTGAAGCACTGATACTCCCAGCTAGCCTTGTCACTGTCACATCAGCCACACAGGAAGTGTCATTGCTAAAGATAATTTGCTTTTCATTCATTGTCACTGCTGCAGTAACAAAATGATGTCATGTCGGGATACTGGCCTGCCTCACTACTCTGCATTAGGTGGCTAGGTGACCTCTCTGAGCCCCACTGTACTCATTTTGAAACTGAAACATTTAAATACAGTGTTTTCTTACAGCTCACAAATTCCTGGATGATGTGAAATGTTTTGCAACTTTCCTGTAATGAAGTACAAAGCAGGATGAAGGAAGACTGAATCAGAAGGATTAAGAATGCACAATGAATTCACTTTTGTAGTTGGTCAATTACAATCATTCCAAAAGGCATCCTAGGAATAGCTTTCATTTTAGTTCAAATTCCTATTTCATTAGTTAATATGGAGAATCTTTGTAAATGAACCACATGATCATATACTCAGGATATGGAGTGCTTTCCTAAGATTTTATACTAGGGTCGTATTCAAATTCAATATCCAACTTGAGGAGTAAATCTTCAGCAGTCAAAATAGTCTCCAAAGGAGATTCAGGACTGGGAGCCTATTAGAATCACTTGCTAAATGGAAATATTGGCCTTTCCTTTAAAAAAAAAAAAAAAAGTTTCTCAAGAATTGTGATGTGCCAGGACCTCTCAGGCTCTGTAACCACAGGGGAGTCTGGTCACCAAAAACAGTCCAGTCACTGTAACTGGCTGGGCTAACACAAGCTAACAGGAATAAAAGAACATGTAAAGGAATTTCAGGGTGACATAGGGCAATAAAAGGCTATTCCACAATACAATTTGCTGAGTTACAATACTGCCTGCTACTGTGAAGTTTGCAGGGGTCAGAAGTGAATGGGTTTATAACGTCCCTGATCACTTGGTGGTTTTAGGCTTGCCCTAAACTAACGTGATAAGCCTCTAAAAGGCCCCATTGTCACAGTCATGGATGGAAAAGCGTAGGGGCAAAAACTAACCCTTGCTCCCTCACTTCCTAGTTATGTGACCTTGGGAAAGTTACCTGACCTCTCAAGACTCCATTTCCTAATTTTAAGAATAGGGTAATATGTTATAGAAATTAAATAAGATGATCCGTGTACCATGCACACCGACCGCCTGGTACATCTGAAGCTCTCAAAAAATGTTGACTGTCATTACCATTAAAGTGGAAAGTACCCGGTGCTCTAAATCCATTTCAGTACTTCCGGAAGCTCCCCCTTTACTCTTGAGCTATTATTGCAATATTTTAATAACAGGGCATGGTTAGCCTAAAGCAGTCGCAACCAAAGCAGTCCAGCCTCCTCCTTATGTCTGCATTCAGTAGCTACCCGAGTTCCTGACAGCCCCAGGGGGGAGCCCCTGGTGCAGAACGAAAGCCTCCTGCCCCTTGACGCTCGCCTCCATGTCTCCTCCCTGCCAGAGCCTGGGGCGAGGAAGGGCCCAGCCCCTCAGACCCGCACCTCTGCGCGTTAACCTTGCGGGACTGAGACGGAAAAGAACGCTTCCCTCTTAGGACAAACAGCTACCCCGAAGGCAGAAGAGAGGCGGGTGGAAGGAGACTCCACAGCTCGGCGCCCTCCCTCGGCGCCCGCAGCTG
>CM053614.1:77349902-77364061 GCA_028646535.1 Procyon lotor
TCCCCCGGGGCGGCGGGAGTGGAGGTCGCCTTCGCCCCGAGTACCAGCGATCGGCGCAGGTGTGAGCACATCCGAACAAAGCCCACGCCCAGATGTGTCCGCGGGGACCCAGACGCGCACTCGCCGGTGCGCGCCGGCCGGGCACCTGCGCTCCTCGTCCTGCCGGCACCATGGCGTGGCACTCCTCGCCCTCCGTGTGCATGCCCGGCAACCAGCGGTGCCGGGCCCCAGCAGCCAGGCCCAACTGCCCACCCGGGGACCGAAGACAGGGCTTCCCGGAAAGCGCGGGCGCGGGTGCAGAAGTTGGCCACAGACGGAAGGAGGTGAAGGGCCCGCCCGCGCCCGCCAGGGCCGCCGCAGTTCAGTGTGCCCCAGCCCGGACGCCGGTCCCCCTCCTCCCGCTCGGCGCCCGCGGACGCGTCCCAGGCCTGAGGGGAAGAAGGGAGTTGGCGACCAGGTTCGCCCTGCCGCAGAGAGAGTGGCGCGGCGCTGCCAGCCGGGAGGGCGCTCTGCGGATCCCCGGGCCCGCGTCCGAGTAACAACACAGCAGCCCCCCGCACCCTCCTTCGCTCCAGCCGTCGCCCCTGAGCAGGACCGAGTGTCACCACCGGACGCGCACGGAGCTACTCACGTTCTTCCGCCGCGCCCACCGCTGCTGAGCCCCCGGGACCCTGGAGCGCGGACGTGGTCAGTTCCCGACGGAGCTGCAGCCTCCCGCCGCCCCGCTCTGTCCCCTGCGCGACGCGTCTGAGGCTCCGACTGTGGCGCGCGTCCGTCCGCGACCCGGGCGAAGCAAGGCTGGCCCCGCGTCGGCGCGCGCCCCCGCCGCTCCCGCCCCTGCGCCCCCGCCCCGCGCCGCGCTTTTCCTCCTCGCCGCTGGCTTTCGCGTCCTACCCCCGCCCCGCACTCCTCCCCGGCGTCCCCCGCCCTTTCCCGACTGGCCCAGCCCCTCCCGCCCCTGCGGCTGCGGCGGCAGCGGCGAATGGGCTCCGGCCGCCGGCGCCTCCGGACTGGGTGTTCCCCTCACCTGGGATGCCGCGCCTCCGCCGACCCGTGTCACCCTGCGAGCGCGAGCGGCGGCTGTTGTCGGGGTCGGGGGGCGCGGAGGGCGGCAGAGATTTGGCTACAAAAGATGTTCCAGAAAGTGGGAGGTTTTTAAATGCCACTCTCAAGGGTTTAGGTTTCTCTCTGAGGTCTGTGGCCTTGCCATTTTCTTCTTTTAAAGCACTTAATTTCTTGGAAACTCACCAGTTAGATGGATGAGATTGTTGGACTTAGGGGGAGGGATCATTTTTATTTTTATTTTTTTCTCTGTATATTTATTTACTTCGCAGCTGTTACTTTCAAAACAGGCCCCAGAGAGGGGGCTTTCAGCATAAGGTAGATGCTGTCTGTTTGCGGTAGGATTTGGGTGTTCTGGTCCTAGAGAACAGGATTGGTTCAGATTTGCTTATTTCCAGATTTGGGAGCATTATGGAGGAGTATTTGCAAGGTAAAAAGAGAGTCAAGGTTTTGTAAATGTGTAGTATTTTAGCAAACACACTGCGGGTTCATAGTTCAGGGTCCAGAGGCTCCTCTCCTCTGTATCCTAGGTGGTGACAAGATCCTAAGCCTGGCGCTCAGGTCCTCAGTAATCCCCCGTCTGCAGCCTGATCTCTGAGAGCTTCCTCCCAAGCGGGGAGCATCACAGAGCTTGCCTGACCATTTACTGCGGGTTCCAGCTCTCACTGGGCTCTGCTGGAGAACCTAGTTTCCTTCCGTTCTCTAGTTTCATTCAAGAAAACATTGATGGAGAGGCGCCTGGGTGGCTCAGTGGGTTAAGCCTCTGCCTTTGGTTCAGGTCATGATCTCAGAGTCCTGGAATCAACCCTGGCATCCAGCTCATCCAGCTCCTTGCTCAGTGGGAAGCCTGCTTCTCCTTCTCCCACTTCCCCCCCACCCCCCCACCCCCGTTGTGTTCCCTCTCTGGCTGTCTCTCTCCGTTAAATAAATAAATAAATAAATAAATAAATAAATAAATAAATAAATAAATAAATAAAATCTTTAAATTAAAAAAAAGGAAAGAAATATTGATGGAACCCCTCCTCCAGGCTCCCACCCCCAGGCTCCAGGCCCAGGGCTAGGGCAGGGATTCACAAACAAAAAGGCAAGGGGTCTCCTTCCAGGCCCTGTCCACTCCTCTGCTGGGCTCTAACTCAGTTTGAACTCCACACTTCACCCCACAGCACCACACACAGGTGAGCAGCCTTCTTTTCTTTCTCCTCCTCCACTGTCTCCTCCTCCTGCCAGCAGATGTGCTCCAGCCCCACAGTACCTCCTGTCCCTGAAACCACGGTTCCTGAAACAGTATTCTCGCCTCTGGCCACTGGGTCTTTGCTCAGCCCCATCCCGCTTCTGAGCCTGGCCCTTATCCCACCACCTGGGTACTTCTCACCTCTCAATGAATTCTCCAGATTTCCTTCAGAATGACCTTTCAAAAAAAAAAAGAAGAGAAAGAAAAAAAGAAAGAAAGAAAGAAAGAAAGAAAGAAAGAAAGAAAGAAAGAAAGAAAGAAAGAAAGAAAGAAAGAAAGAAAGAAATGAAAAAAAAGAATGTGATTTTATGATACCCTTATGTAAAATTTTGGCCAAGCTCTCTGTTGCCTATAAAATAGATTCCACATCTCCTGGCATGCTCCTTCACGATCTGCCCTAACTTACGTCTCCATCCTCTAATGAGAAGAACTGTTGAAACTCTAAGGCTCTGCACATAAGAATCTTCCTATCTAGAATAGTCCTCCATCTTTTCTTCATCTGGCAAACTCTTCGTTCATCCCTTGAAGACTTGCTCAGTTGTTACTTCTACTGTGAAGTCTTTCCTGAGTCCCTGTGTATTTTCCTGTAAAAGTATCTGTCATGTTGTTATGTCTGCATGTTTAACTACACAAAATTTCACTTCCTAGTAAATTTGTCATTTACGATTGTGTGACCTTATTTCCTACCAGCACAAAGGGAGCCACAGATAATCCTCATAATTCAACTCTCACTGCCTCATCATTCCCACCTGTGCAAAGGACTTTGAGAGCCCTCAACCCCCTCCTGACCCCAGCAATTGCTGAGAGTCCTGGGATGTCCCTCTGCCTTGTGCCATTGTGTCCCAAGGGGGCTCCTCCAGCCACTGTGAGACCAATTTCCTGTTGACATTCCTTCCCAGGGCAATGCGAGGTGGGAAAATGGCACTCTGTTCTCTTTGGGTCTTGCCCTAACTTTGTGTAGCAATTTGTCCCATGGGCACTGAAGCGAGACTGCCTGTGTCCCTCAGTGTTACAACCTCATAAGGAACTATTCTTAAACAACAACCCCAACTTCTGTGTGAAATCATTCTTTTCCTTCTGGTCTTAGCCCTGTGCACCAGGATGAGGTAGACGCTGAATAGTCCTGGTGAGGTGCAGGTCAGTCCTGAAGTCTTCCCAGGGGGGAGGAGGGGTGTGTCTGGAACACAGAGGTAGTCAGGGGACCTAGAGGGAATGCGTACAGGGAGGAGGCTCAGGCAAATGATGACTTCTCCAGGTGCACTTTCCCTTATCTCTACAGGGGGAGGGCAACACTGAAGACCCAGAGTTATCATAAGGGTCCATTTAAAGCACTGTAGAGTCTGAGACATATCAGGTACTCAACAGATTCTAGTTTGAAAAGCAATTGTTTGATCAGATGTCTGTCAAATGAGTACATACTATTAATAAAAAGAACAAGGACAGAAGAGGAAAACAGCTCTGGGAGAAATGGGAACAGAGAAACACCACTAAAAATTAAAACTGAACAATTTTGATATGACATATGGCTTGTAAAAATGTAAAATTAGTATATAGTTGGTTTTTTTGGGGGGAAGCACAAGGTGGGGGAGGGGCAGGGAGAGGGAAAGAGAAAGAATCTTAAGCAGACTCTACATCTGGCTTAAAGCCAGACACGGGGCTTAATCTCACAACTCTGACATCATGACCTAAGCTGAAATCAAAAGTCAGATGCTTAACGGACTGAACCACCCAGGTGCCCCCAAAATTAGTATATAGCTTTAATTTCCAGCATATTACTTCTGCTGCCTTGCAGCCCTCCATTGCTGGGGATTAGTCCCCTGAGAGGATGAGCTACAAGGAGAACCGAACAGCTGCAGCAGGAGGAGCTGAAATGAAGAAAGCAGGAGGGGGAATGAGGACTGATGTGGAAAAGGATTAGAAGGATGCCTGAGTGGGCTAACGGACTACCCATTCGATTTGCCTGGCGATGCATGAGGCATTCTGATTTGGCCCTGTGTTACCAGGGATATGCACAACACACCTCATTACCTTAACCGCCGTCCCTGAGTCCATCCCTAAGCCTTATGCCGCCCTCTGTCCCCCACTTCTACTCTCTGTCTCCCACTTGGCTCCATCCTCCAATGGGGTGAGGGCTGAAAATATGTCTGTTTTTCTTCACCACTGGAAAATAATAGAATTTTCTATTTGCCTGACACTATTGTAAGCACTTTACATTTATTAACTCACTTAATCCCATGGCCATCCCATGCAGTGGGATTTTAGAAGATGAGGAAGGGGGTCAGTAACCTGCAGAGGCCACACAGCTAGGGGCAGAACTGGGGTGCGAGTTGGGGCACTCCAGCCCCCAAGTCCTCAGTCGTAGCCACTGCTGCCTGTGGCCTTTCAGTGACAGCACACTAAAAGTTTGTGTTGATGGATGCTTCCGAATTTCACTGCATGGAAGCTGGGACATCAGAAAGTCACGGAGCCCCCCAGTGGTACCAGCAGTGCACAGGCATCCAGCCTTTCCCCTTTCCCCCTCCGCAGTCCTGCTTCTCTTCCTTGGAATTCTCCCGCTCTTTTCCTCTTCCCCTTTTCCCTTCTCTCCTTTTATTTGCTTTCCTAATTTTCCTTCCAGGCTTCAGGCCTGCCTGGGGACACCGTGCCATGGGCCTGCCCTAACCCCCAAGCTCGGTTCCCTGGACTCCGCCAGGGTGGAGCTGTGTGTGTCTGGGAGTGATTTTCTCCAGGTGTGTTTCCACACGGAGCAATGAGAGAGCCAGGCGGGGAGAGAATGAATGCTCATTTTTAACTACGTCGTTTTATGAGTCTAGTGATAACCAAGAGCACTTCTGTGACTCCTGTAGCAGAACTCAGAGGACAGCTGGTCGCACTCTAGGGAAGAAGGCATGGAACACTAGCGGTAGGATTACAAGGTGGTGGCTACGAGAGTGCCTGGCACCAGTGTCATCTTTGTCTCCGTATTCTATGGCTGGGCAACACTCACTGGGTTTCTGATGGGGATGTGGCAAACTGAGCAATTTTTAAGGCCCTTCTATTTGAAAAGAGATTATAATCCAATATGGTCAGAAAGCATAGTTGTAAGGGTGGCACCCAGGGAGCCTCTCTTCCTGGTATGCAGATCTGTGTCATTCCCTCCCTTGAGTGCAGACAAGAACTAGAGACTCACCTCTAATGAACATAATATGGCAAAGCAGCGGGATGTCACTCCTGATATAAGGTTACAAAAACACTGAGGCTCCTTCTATCTTGCCATCTTGCTCTTCCCCTTGCTCACTGGGAGGGATACCAGCTGCCATATTGTGAGCTGCCCCGTGAGAGGCCACAGGCGGAGAACTGAGGGAGCCTTCTGGCCAACAGCTCATGATGAGCTGAGCCATGCCACAGCCACGTGGGTGCACGTGGAAGCCGGGTGCCTCCCGCTGAGCTGTAGGGTGACTCCAGTCCAGGCCTTGTGAGAGGTCCCGACCCAGAGGACCCAACTCATCTGCCCCTGAGAAATGATAAGTGTTTCTAGTTAATAAGCTATCGATTCATCACTGATACGGTTGTTTTCAAGTGCATTTCAGAACTCTGAATTCACCTCTGACGACACAAATCATGACTATTTTCTGGACAGGAGAGGGCCAAATGGATCAAATAAGGTGTGGATGTGGTCTGGGTAAAGAAGCAACCGTGGAAAACACATGAGACAACAGCATGACTTATCTGAGGTTAACCCCAACGGTCCCACACCCCAGAGCCTCACTTAGCTCTTACAGCCAAGCCCAGGGTTTGCCATTTATGCCCACCTAACACTGCTCCTTCCTCCTCCTGGATGCCAGCCACAGCCTCAGCTGGGCCACACCTCTTGTGGCCTCATAGTGGGTGACACTTACCCACCATAGATAATAATAGAATGTGTGGTTATGGATGATACATAACAAATAAAAGGTTGTGCAGTTTCACACATCGCCTACCCAGTCAGCAGTAGACAGTCTCTACAGGTGCAAGGCACCAATGGCTCTCATGCCATCCCTCACCATCTGCCACATCACCACAGAATTCTGCGTGTGTGCCTGGTGCCACTTAGGCACATGTCGAAAGAGATGTGCCACCCAGTCTTTGCCTGGTGCTTAGCAACGCAGTCCCCCTACACCTATCTAAAGAATGTAATGCTCCAGCAGTTGGAGGAAAATGTGACCTTCATGGCTGCCATATGTGGATTTCTTCTCTGGAAGCTTGTGAGTCACTAGGACCTTCTTCTTGGCTCAACCCACTCCCATGGTTGGGGAACCAACTTGGAAAGAAGAGGAACATTTTCAGTCATAATAAGTGTGTTCCTTGGAGCCAACTTCTCCATCTGTTCGGTTTCTATCTATAAGAATGTACATGGGTTCTGGTGAGTAGATGTCAGACTACCAGCCATGGTCAGTGTGAAATCAGCCATTGAACACGGGGTCACGAGGGACAGCAAACTGTTGTTCTGGAAAATGGAGATACTGAGAAACCCTCTTGGTATGTGCCCTTATTGCTGGCTTAAGAGGGAAGAGATGACAGGTACAATCAAGATAAATTCACTGCAGAGAAATGAAAAGAAATGTCTTCAGAAATGACCCCCTGGGGTCTAAATGAAGAGTTGATCCAAAGGCTTTCTTATTTGGTGTTTCAGTTGATTTTTTTCAAGAAGAAAAATGGTATTAGGTTAATAGACACATTGTATGTTCACTTATATTTTCTCTTAGGCCTTGATTTATATTTTACTCTAAGGTCTTCTAATATTTTTAAACACCAGATATCCACAGGACATAAGCTCATTCAGGAGTACCCTGCTCTGGGCCTTGTGCTTTAGAAGGCCTTGCTCTGGCCCAGCAGAGCCCATGTCACTCCCTTCTTCTCCTGGACCACATCTGGGGACCCAGGATCCCTGAATCCCATCAGGACCTGCAAGGGTCTCCTCTTCAGGCTCCTAACCGAAGACTGCTCTGCTGTTGGGCAAAACTTCATGCCTGAAGAGTATACATCTCAGAAGTTCTCATCACAAGAAAAAAAACAAATTGTAACTATGTGTCCTGATGAGTGTTAACTAGACTTCCTGTGGTGACCGTTTCACAATGTATGCAAATATTGAATCATTATATCGTACACCTGAATCTAGTACATTACATGTTAATTATATCCCAATGAAAAAAGTAACTATGTGAAGTGATGGATGTGTTAACCTTATTGTGGTGATCATGTCACAAAAGATAACATGTAGCAAAACATCTCATTGCACACCTTAAACAGACACAATTTTATATAGGTTAAACATATCTTCATAAAGCTGGAAAACAGTAAAAAAACAAAACAAAACAAAAAAACTGGAAGTCTGATAAGTGACTGATGCCCTGGTGTGGACAGAGCATGGCCACAAGGATTGGATGTTCACCTAAGTTTGCTTGAGGCCCTTGAAGGTTTATGACTAAGCTAGGGATGGGCCATGGACTGGGGATGGGGCTATTCTCCCCACTACATTCTGACATAGAACATAGAAACCTGGATGTCAAGATCTTTATGACGGCATCTTTGTCAAGATAGGAAGACAGAACATATCTTATTTACACATGTGTTATGTGTACCTGCAATTGTATTCTTTCCCCAAGCACCCCTCCCCCATTCATTGAGGAGGAGCCTAAAAGAATCGATTTCTACTATAATGGATACAGTGGTGTATTAAAACATATTGTTAGAATAATAAGGTTACTTCTGGATTTAAGCGATTTTAGTTTAGTAATGGTTCATTCTTAAATGGATCTAATCTTTTTTTTTTTTTTTCTTGGTCGGGGAGAGGAGAAGAGAGGCAATTATACCAATAGGTACAATAAAATTTTCTTGAATTGACTAATTTGATATAGGTCCAGAAAGTGCTTTCCTACTGTTCTTCCGTAGCTTGAAAAATTTACTGGGTTTTCATCTAAAGCCTGCACCTAATGAAAAATGTGTTTTTGCTCCCCCCCCCCAGTGGATTCATTGTCCAGGACTGTTGGTTTCTTGTTGTTGTTTTTTGTTGTTTTATTTGCACTATTTTCATTTACCAAGAGTTTCTTGGAAACAGGAAGAGGTGGTCAAAATCAAATCACTTCACTTCCTGCTTCATTCCACTTGCTAAAATTAGAGGACCTTTATATTAATAATTTAACACCTTATGGGTATAACAAAACATGAAACTATCATGTTAGAGTTTAAAGTAAAATGAGACTGAGGAATGAGAAACATATTTATAAGCAATACTGCAAATGAAAAGAGTGGAATACAAAATGATATGTGCACTATTATTGCAATTCTAAAAAGCATACAAGAGAAAGATCATATGCACAATGCTAAGTTCTGTTAAGGTGTCAGAATTATGGGGGATTTTAAAAGTTAGGTTTAATAAGGTTGGACCAGACTTATCTTTCCAATAAAATATTTTTATTTAAAATCTTGGTCTCTTCTCCAAAGCAGTAATGAAGAATTAAAATTTTCATTATTTGAAATATATATGATCATATATATGATACTATATATAGAAACCCTCAGGACTCCACCAAAAACCTACTAGAGCTGATAAATGAATTCAGTAAGGTTTCAGGATACAAAATCAATATATAGACATCTATTGCATTTCTATACACTAATTGAAGCAGCAGAAAGAGAAATTTAAAAAAACCAATCCCATCTACAATTGCACCAAAAACAATAAAATACCTAGGAATAAACTTGACCAACATGGTGAGAGATCTGTACTATGAAAACTATAAAACACTGATGAAAGAAGTTGAAGATGACACAAAGAAATGGAAAGACATTCCATGCTCATGGATTGGAAAAACATATATTGTTAAAATGTCTGTATAACCCAAAACAGTCTACACATTTAATGCAATCTATCAAAATATGAACAGCATTTTTCATAGAGCTAGAACAAACAATCCTAACACTTGTATGGAACCACAAAAAATCATGAATAGCCAAAACAATCTTGAAAAAGAAAAATGAAACAGCAGATATCACAGTTCTAGACTTTGAGTTATATTATAACTGCAGTAAATTATACTGTAAGCTGTAGTAATCAAAACAGTATGGTATTGGTACAAAAATAGACACATAGATCAGAGGAACAGAATAGAAAACCCAGAAATAAACCCACAATAATATGGTCAATTAATCTTTGACAAAGGAGAAAAGAATATGCAATGGGAAAAAGACAATCTCTTCAACAACTGTGTTGTTGTGGGAAAACTGGACAGCTACATGTAAAAGAATGAAACCAGGTGACTTTCTTTCACCATACACCAAAATAAACTCAACTTGGATTAAGGACCTGAAACCATAAAAATCCTACCAGAGAGCACAGGCTATAATTTTTCTGACACTGGTTGTAGCAATATCTTTCTAGATATGTCTCCTGAGGCAAGGAAAACAAAAGCAAAAATAAACTATTGGGACTACATCAAAATAAAAAGCTTCTACACAGTGAAGGAAACAATCAACAAAACTAAAAGGCAACCTATGGAATCAGAGAAAATATTTGCAAATGACATGTCTGCTAAAGGGTTGGGATCCCAAATATGGCATGTATATGACTCAACACTCAAAAACCGATAATCTAATTAAAAAATAGGCAGAAGACAGGAACAGACATTTCCCCAAAGAAGACATCCAGATGGCCAACAGACACATGAAAAGATTCTCATCATCACCACTTAACCATCAGAGAAATACAAATCAAAACTATGATGAACTATCACCTCACACCTGTCAGAATGACTAAAATCAAGAACAACAGGTGTTGGCGAGGATGTGGAGAAAGGGGAACCCTTTTGCACTGTCGGCAGGAATACAAACTGGTACAACTATTGTGGAAAACAGTATGGAAGTTCCTCAAGAAGTTAAAAATAGAACTATCCAGTAATCCCATTACTGGGTATTTACCCAAAGAATACAAAAACACTAATTCAGAGGGACACATGTATCCTTATGATTATAGCAGCATTATGTACAATAGCCAAGATAAAAAATCAGCCCCAGTGTCCATTAATTGAGGAATGGATCAAGAAGATGTGGTGTGTATATGCAATGGAATATTATTCAGCCATGAAAAAGAATGAAATCTTGCCATTTGCAACATGGTTGGAGCTAGAGAATATAATACTAAGCAAAATAAGTCAGAGAAAGACAAATACTGTATGATTCCTCTCACATGTGGAATTTAAGAAACGAAACAATCAAGCAAAGGAAAAAAATAAGAGAGAGAAAGACAAACCAAAAAACTGACTCTTAACTATAGAAAACAAACACATGGTTACCATAGGGTATTTGGATGGGGAGATGGCTGAATCTATGAAGGGGATTAATTAAACTTAGAATTAATTACACTGAATTATTAAACTTATCTTGATGAGCATTGGGTAACATATGGAACTGTGATTCACTATATTGTACACCTGAAACTAATATGACACTATATGTTAACTACTATGGAATTAAAATTTTTAAAAATGTAAGTCAGAAAACAAACAAACAAACCTTGGTCTCTTTTCTCATTTTTCTTTTCATTCCCTTCTTTCCTGTCATGCCCTAGACCAAACAGTGGCTCCTGGGCATTGCTTGACCTTGGCACTGAAACTCAGAGCTAAGGCAGCTCGTGTTCTTACTCCAAAGCCCAGGGACAGAGTGTCCCATGAATGTGTGCCCTGAGGTGAGAGGGGCTTCTGCATTCTGGTGATCATCAAAAGATGGTCCTGAAATTGAACTCACCACAATCATCTGACCCTACGTTATGGGAGGCACACATTGGTGAGGCAAAGACTAGGTGCTTGCCTAAAGAACTCTGGACGTTTGGCCCTTTAGTGACTGTCATTGGAAATGCGTGGTATTTTGAAATGGAAAAACCTAAAGGCAAAAACAAGAAACCACACGTGCTGAAGATTTTGATATATTTTTGTTCATCACTGCTTCTGTCCGTCATCACTGCATGCACTGCATGCATCAATGCATACAAATTCTATGTGATAGAGAAGGTATATCTGATTAAAAAGCAGATGAATGAATAAGGATGTGCGTGTATATATATATGTGTGTGTACACACACATACAAATATATGTACACATGGAGTATTATGCAGTCACCAAAAAACAAAATCTTGCCATTTGCAATGACATGGTTGGAACTAGAGGGTATTGTGCTAAGCGAAATAAGTCAATCAGAGAAAGACAATTACCATATTATCTCACTGATGTAAAGAATTTGAGAAACAAGACAGAGGATCATAGGGGAAGGGAGAGAAAAATGAAACAAGAAACCAGAGAGGGAGACAAACCATAAGCGACTCTTAATCTCAGGAAACAAACTGAGGGTTGCTGGAGGGGAGGGCGGTGGGAGGGATGGGGTGGCTGGGTGATGGACATTGGGGAGGGTTTGTACTATGGTGAGTGCTGTGCATTATTTAAGACTAATGAATCACACACCTGTACCCCTGAAACAAATAATATATGTTAATTTTTTAAAAAGACATAAAAAAAGCAGTATGATCAAGGCTTAATTTTTTTTTAATGTCTTAAATTTTTTTAATGATTTTTGCCAAGTAAGATAGGTGTTCAATGTCACAGATACCATTTTGGATGAATTAAATAAACAAATCTTCACGAACATATGGTTTTCCATTGTCGATCCAGTATTACAGGTAGTAACACTGAGCCTTGGAAGAGTTAATAACTTCCTGAAAAGTGCTTGTTTTGTTCCAGAGTCTCAGTTATTTCCACCACAGTATTAGTAAAAAAAGTAATTCTATAAAATTAAACATATACATACATCCCGGAAATCACCTATTTTCCATGTAATAGAAATCACATGTTTTGTAGACACAACAGAATGCATGTATTGCATACACGCCTACACACGCATTGGCCTAGGAATACAGCTCCAGAAGAGAGGTCCCACTGGGAAAACTACTGATAAAACTGCAAACCTTCCTCTAGTGACTGCTTCAAATTTAGGCCCAGAAACTCTTTTAGATGAACAAGGTCTGGTACTTTGGTGCTTTCTTCACTCTGCCTGTTTTATTATAATTTCTTGACTATACCTGGCACCACATATTAGGTGTTTAATAAATATTCACTCAATAAACAAAGGAACCATCAAGCGCAGAGAACTTACAGGCCTCTGGAACCGTGGTGTGTGTATGCCAAGGGCAGGAGGAGTATGGAGTGTACGGAACAAGGTAGTGTCATCTAATTAACAGTAAGCTTAAAAATACAGTAAGGGGGCATCTGGGTGGCTCAGTCAGTTAAGCGTCTGCCTTTTAGCTCAGTTCATGATCTCTGGGTCCTGGGATCGAGTCCCATATCATCAGGCTTTCTGCTCATCAGGGAGTCTATTTCTCCCTTTGCCCTTCCCTCCCTTGCCCTGAGCTCTCTCTCTCTTGCTCTCAAATAAGTAAATAAAATCTTAAAAAATAATTAAATACAAAGATAGCACAAAAACAAACAAACAAACAAACAAAACAAAAACCAAAGAAACAAAACAAAACATCTTTCCTTAGCTGCAGAGGAAGTTTAAATCCCCGGACCTAGGACAACTAAAATCAATGTAGTCTCTGGAAACTGTTCCTTCCCTGCCTGCCACAATTCTTGCCCTGTAACCTGGACTAAACTCCCTCTTCTACATTCCTTGAAGGAGTAGTCTCTGTGTGAGGGGAGTAGGCGCCACAGTCAGGATCTGAGTGGAAATACCAGGAAGGCCTGTGCTACATTTCTTCAAGGCTACATGGTTTCATTTGCACAGTTAGTAACTACTGCAACTGAACGAAACTATAATATGCTAAATATCATAAAGTCTATTTTTAGGAAAAATTAAACAAGCAGAGCCTACAGTTTTCATGCTTGTTATTTTATTTTGTTGTTATTTTACTTTATTTTATTTTTTTAAGATTTATTTGTTTATTTGAGAGAGAGAGAGAAGGGAGAGGGGCAGAGGGAGAGGGAGAATCTCAAGCTGACTCCCTGCTGAGCAAGGAGCCTGATGTGGGACTTGATCTAATGACCATGAGATCACAACGCAAGCTGAAACCAAGAGTCAGATGCCTAAACCACTGTGCCACTCACACACCCCTGTTATTGTTTTATTTTAAAATCAATTTCAGATTGATTGTTTAAAATCATTTAGAAGCAAATTACAGGCAATGTGATAATTGATGAGCAACGAGAGCATTTATATCCTCCATTTTTATCCCCAAAGTATGATACTAAGTATAATAGTATTAATGTGTTTAGCAATGCAACATATAATACAACTTAACAGAATAATAAAAGATAATGCAGAAAAATAAAGAGAGGTCCTATCAAGGGATTCTACTCATACAAGGATTGGAGGGGAAGAGTGTTGTACAACTTCTATCTATGACATTGTGTTTGAGAGATACACACTTTGATGTTAGAACTATGTATTTCAGAAAAAATGATCAGTTTGGTGTACTTTCCCTCAGTACCTTAATTTCCTAGAACCCAAAAATAATAGCAATTACTGATTAAGCCCCTGCTCTATTCAGGCACTTTGACTTACATTGTTCTTAGTGCTCACAATATTCTGCATTTTTCAGGTGAGGGAGCTGGAAGAGAGATTAAGGAATGAGGCTAAGGGCTCATGTGGAACCCATTCAAGTTTCAATAAAAACAATCTTGAGGTGCCTGGGTGACTGACTCAGTCAGTTAAGCATTTGACTCTTGATCTCAGCTCAGGTCTTGATCTCAGTGTTGTGAGTTCAAGCCCTGCATGGGGCTCCACACTGGGCATGGAGCCTACATATGTACATAAAACAAATACCTTCATCTTCTTTTTTAAAAGATTCTATTTATTTATTTGTTT